>CM050172.1:56963022-57538022 GCA_027410445.1 Discoglossus pictus | reverse complement strand
CTTATTAACCCTTCTAAAAGCTTCCCAACTACAGATGTGAGGCTCACTGGTCTATAATTCCCCAGATTTGCTCTAGATCCCTTCTTAAATATAGGTATCACCTCTGCTTTTCTCCAGTCATCCGGTAGAGACCCTGTAGTGAATACGTTTGTCCAATAAAAATGGTATTCCCTGCAATACTCTGGTTATTCAACTGGATTACTGGACATTCACAGCTACCTCACTCTTTATATATATACTAGCGTATTGCCCGTCAAAAAATGACGGCAATGAGATGTGTATGTTTGGAAAGTTGTATAGTTATTAATATACATATGGAGCACTTTGCTCCATAAAAAAAGGGGTCCGTATTAGGGCTCGCCTGCAATGAGCGCCTGTTTGGAAAGTTGTATAGTTATTAATATACATATGGAATTGTAATGTAGCTAATGGTGTTTTGTGTGTACTACTGAAATATATAAGTTAAAATAATAAATAATTAATGAATGACTATACTTTACCAATTTGTATGCATTGTGTTTAAGAGCTGGCAATCTGTAGTGATGTTGCAGCAGCATTGGTGGTGTGGAGGTGCTGTGTAAGCGTTTAGAACGTGTGCAGTGTAATAGTGTGCGTGCGCGAGCTGAAACCGTTAGCGTAGTACTTTAGTTCCGCATTATCGTAAAATGGCGGGTAATGTGTGTTATGCGTCTTAGCGGATAATCCGTACGTGATTTAATGGGCGGTAATGTGTAGTATGCGTCTTATCGGATTATCCGTACGTGTTTTCCGTGGTTATAGTGCTGTAGCCTCGTTTTCGTTTTTTTCGGCCGCCATTTTTTCTCTCGCTTCGAGACTTTTTTAGTGTCTAAACTGTTTTATTTTTAATAAAATGAAGGTGTAACTTGTTTTTTTGAGGTCGTGGATGCTCCCTCTTGCTGTCGGTAAGCTTTTTATGTATGTGCTGTGTGTATTTATTGTGATTGTATTTTTTTTTCCTGTTCGCGAGTTGCGGCCGTATTTTTGTTCTGCGTATTAACGCTGATTGGCAAAGTGCTCCGTATTAACGGCTCGCCTCGCGGCCTGCGGCGCTCATTGCCAAAGTGCTCCATATTAACGGCTCGCCTCGCTACGCGAGGCTCGCCTGCAATGAGCGCCTGTGGCGCTCATTGCCAAAGTGCTATGGTTTAACAGTGTAACGGCTCGCCTCGCTGCGCGAGGCTCGCCCGGCGATGAGCGCCTGCGGCGCTCATCGCTAAGCCCGCAAAGTCGTACGGACCACGCAAACAGCGTGACGACGACTCGTAGTAAGACAATTATAATATGTGATATATATATGTATATATGTATATATATATATATATGTATATATATACATATATACATATATACATATATACACATACGCATGCTGAGCTGCTCCACAGTGCCACCTCTTGGAGCTTCAGTAGAAACATTATTTTCTTTTTTTCTTTAACAGGTACAGGAGGGTTAGGCCGGGTGGTAACCCCTACACTACAGAATAAAAATCCAGCTCCTCCTGTGCAGGAGACCAAACAGATCAGAAAATAAAATATAATCTCATAGCATTAACTTGTAAAAATCACATAAGCTCTTGGTATACAATGGATACCACTCATTTCCTCTATTATGGTTGATTCCTCCTCCGCTGCCACTCTTTGTCTCCCCTCCTGCTGTGGCACTTACTGTGTTTTAGGAAGCTGTGGGGTTCTCTTCTCATTTTGGGCCTCATTCAATTGTGATTTGGCCAAATGAATAAGGCTCTATATAAGCACATAGCATATTTTTTTACAGAAGTTTTTAGTTAGTGATCTTCTATGTAAAAGCAAAGTCTTCACTAACTACAAACTTTTGTAAAAAAATATACTCTGTGCTTACATAGAGCTCTATTCAATTGGCCAAATTGCAATTGAATAAGGCCCTTTGTTCAGGTCTACCTCCATGTATATTAGTATGTACTCCAAGAATTCACTCTTAAATTAATCTGGCCCCTATTTCTTTAAACCATGTACAAATTCAATTTTTTTATTTTTTTTTATTTTATTGAATATTAAAGGCAGACCATATGAAAATCATGTAAATTGATTGTGACAAATATTTTCATTTTGTTCCCTTTTCACCATTTTATTTGTTTTTAAATGGTGCTGTTTTATCTTTAAAAGCCCCTAAACTGTTTGATAAATTGGTATTTTCAGATCAGCTGCACTGATGTGGAGAAAATACTAAAATATCTAAATTGCTGCAGGGACCCTACATTACAAGCTCCCACTAAATGCTATTTCCACTTCAGTAATACATTTTAGCTTTATTTTGTTGTGGTTAGTATGTCTGGAAAAACCAAAGGAAACATTTAACATGTTTTCTGTTGAAGAAAAAAAGAGGGTACGAGCCTTTGCAGGTTGCTTGTGATTGGTGATCCTTTCAGAATCTACAAAGTCAGTTTTTGGAACAAATAGAATTTGATTCTATGACCATTTGCAGGAGCATGCAATACCGGTATTGGCCACCAGATGGTAGTGTAATCCCCTGGATTATGTAAAAGGACCAAGTGAACAGAATATTTTCCTAAAGATGTGATTGTTTAATACCAGTGTTAGCTCATAACCTTCTGCCATGCTTGAGCTAAATGATATTAAACTTGCCAGTCTGTGTTTTGACCTCCCTGTAGCATTTTACATATATATATATATATATATATATATATATATATATAATTATTATTAAACTATATTTCTAGAGAGCGAGTGGATAGTGGAGTTTATTTATATATATATGTATATATTTGTGTGTGTGTATATATATATATATATATATATATATATATATTACAGCAAATCAATAGTATATTTATGTTCACATTTGAATGTGTAAAAATAAGTTAAAAAACAATATTTCTTGCTAATAATTTGCATTAGGCAAACTAGGCAGTTGCCTAAGGGCACCTTCCTGTGAGGGGCACCCTTTTTTAGGTTAAAAACCCTTAAATAATGGATTTCTGGCTGAAAAAAATTAAATACTGGAGTTCACTGACTGGCCACTATGTAAAATGTGTGGGGGGAACTGTAAAAAAAAAGAAATATATATATATATATACTAGCAACTTGCCCGTCAAAAATGACGGGGCAATAAAATTGTAAGGCAGGTAATGCTGTTTGGGCCAGACATTCATTTTTTTGGTGGTCTGAAATCCTTCAGTGCTCATTGCGAGCCCCGCCCTGAACGCCTTCGACGCTCATTGCGAGCCTCGTGCTGAGCGCCTTCGGTGCTCATTGCGAGGCTGTTGGTTGTTGTATATTTTTTTTTGATAGGCGCTTTTGCTGTTATTGTTTGGTCGGCGCTGATCTGCTTTTTGCGCTTATGGAAAGGCTTTGTGTGCTATGAGCAGCGTTGGCGCTCGTTGTGAGTCGCGAGGTGAATGGCTTTTGTGTTTATTGCGAGAGTGTTTTTTCTTTGTTTGGGTATATGTATTTTTGTATGCTAATTAAATAATTAATAAATTAATATACTTTACCTCAGCATTGTGCTGAAGAGCTGACAATCTGTTTTGATGTTCCTGCAGCCTATAATGTATGTTTGCACTGTTGTGGAGCTGAGGTGTAAGTGTCAGCAATGTGTGCAGTGTGTAGTGTAAATAGGCTGCGTGCGAGGGGAAGCCGTTAGTGTAGCTGTGTACTTCCGCATTGTGTAAGTTAGTGTTGTAAAATGGGGGTGAATGTGCATGTGGTACGCGGGTGTGAATGATTTAGCGTCCTTGCTAATAGTGTATCTTGTACCTCGTATGGCTTTTTTGAAAATCTGTATGTGCTTGGTGGTGTTTTGCGTCTTTAGCCTCGTTTTCCTTTTCTTCGGCAGCCATTTTTTCTCTTGCTTAAGAGATTTTCGTGTGTCTAAACTCTGGAATTTGGACTTACTGTGGGTAAGCTTTTTATGTCTTTTTTGTGTGTATTTATTGTGTTTTTAATGTTTTCAAGTGCGCACAGTTCGGCCGTTAAGGTCGTATTTTTGCAAGGTCGAAATGTTTTTTTTAGGCTAAGTCCGTAAATTTTGCGTTCTAAGTCCCGCGGTTCGTATTTTTTTGTGTAAGTCCATATTTAATGATTGCGTGTTAGATCTATTTTGTAAAAAGTGCCGCTTGTGTGGGTGGTTGTAACCGCGTGTGAGGCACCGTAGAGCCTCCACCTCCGCAAATGTGGACCAAACTGCGTCCTTCGCTTCGCGAGGGACGCAGTTCTTGCAAGCTTGCTTTGCAAGCTCGCAAAGCGTGACGACGATTCGTAGTTTGACAACTATTATATGTGATAAATATAAATAAATAAATATAAATATATATATATATATATATATATATATATATATATATATATATATATATATAGCAATTGTTTCACATATGGTGGGCTAAGAGTGATAGAAGCCCTCCACCGTACATAGTACAGTAGTACAAATAAGGAATAGTACATTAGTGATTCTATTTGAATGTCTAAAACATAAGTTAATAAAAAAGTATTTCCTGCTCAAATTTGTCAGAAATACAGTATATGCACTGCACTCTGGGCGGAACATGTATATATATATATATATATATATATATATATATATATATATACCGTATTGGTCCGAATATAAGCCGCACCCGTAAAGTTCAAGGGGAAAAAATAGAAAAAAGATAGTACTCAAATATAAGCCGCACCCCTAAAATTGGAGACAAAAAGACTCTCAAAGTGATTCGCCGTTGCAAGAAACAGGCTTTCTAATTAGCACAGTAGCTTTTTTTTTTTGCAGGTTACAGACTTTACAGGATGTTAGAATCACTAAAACCGTAAATCGCTATTCAATACCGCAGTCTAAAGCACAAAAATCGTCACCCTTAACTCGCAATCGCGCAAATCGGACGGGTTACAAGCAAAGTTTGCAAATGGGCAATGTTTTTTTGACGGTCGCGAATATAAGCCGCACCCTTAACTCGCAAGCGCAAAAATCGGAAAAAAGATGCGGCTTATATTCGGACCAATACGGTATATATATATGTATATATATATATATATACACACAAACACACATATATATGTATTATTATTGTTTATTTGTACCAATAGGGAGGAATGCTTAGATATATTGGGGTCCACCAGTATTTTCTGTATATCTGTGTCTCTGGGTCACATTTTTCACTTTTCTGTATCCAATTTTTGCTTATTTTAGGCTTTCTGACATTTGCTGAATCGATACAAATGTTACTACGATGTATTTATGCTCAGAGCAACAATGTAACAATGTAACCATAATAGACCAAGAGGTACATGAAATGTCATTGTGTTTCACATTTAAATGCGTTTGTTCAAACGGCATCTTTCACCCCAAATTCAAGTTGTTTTTATATTATTTTCGAAGAGCATGAAATACTGGCTATATGTTGTGTTGAAAATTAGTTTATGGAAGAGGCTTCATAGAATAACATAGGTATTGGATTTGTTTCATATCACTAGTCAGAAAGCTATTGTCTTGGTTAATATAGTCCATTTCATTATTTTTTTTTTTAAATTAAACGGATGCCTCTGAAGGACCCTGGAGGGATCCATGATACATTGGTGGGCATTTACATTTCTGTAGAGCTGTGGTTGCTTTGAATGATGCAACCTCCCGTGCCAGTGAGTGGGAAGGGGTGTGGTGTCAATTTAAATCTTTTCCTGCAATCAAACAAAGTCTGTGTCTGCATATGCTGCAGCGGGCAGACCTATACAGGGGCAATTTGTTTGATTTTGGGAAGCAAAAGCAGAGCTTATAATCACTTCTTAATAAGTTAAAGTACATAATAGTAAATAGGGATATTATATATCTACTAAATCCAGAAACCTTCCCTATCCCTTTATGACCCCTCCATCTATCTTATTCTCCAGCAGTTCTACCCAGCATAAATAGCAATATGATGTTATTCATTTTAAATCACTGTATAAAAGCCACTTCCACAGCAGCACATTCCCATTTCACAGAGATTGAACACATGATGAGGTCACTGTACTTTTAGGTCAAAATCATTGGAAATTGACACTCTCTCTCCTTCAATAGTAACACATAAAGGTATTTGTGTCTTTATGGAGCAATATTATACATGATAATACCGGAGAAATGTCACATACTGACTGACCTGGGATTCCCAGGAAATAGACAAATGAACTTTATTTTCACGTCTCGAAAAAAAAGTGGAAATTGCTGGAAATTATCACTTTCTATAAATACCAATATCTTTCACTTTTTTTTCAGTTCGTATCACACCTTTTAAAATAACCATTTAGATATAACGGGTTATAACACCGGAATAACCTGAAAATCTTAGATCTAACAAAATCATTATAACACATTGTAACATATTTTTATTCGATTTTTATTTTAAATCCGCTTTTTCTAACTTCCTGATCAGTACTGTGTGATAATAAACTACTGGATTTTGTCTGTCTATCTATCTATCTATCTCTCACTACACCTCTATTTATCTATCTATCTATCTATCTATCTATATATATATACACCCAGTCACCAATCTATCAATCAATCAATCAATCTATCTATCTATCTATCTATCTATCTATCTATCCAATCACCACTCTATCTATCTATCTATCCAATCACCACTCCATCCATCTATCTATCTATCTATCCATCTATGTCTGCCCACACTCAGGTACTTCTCAGCACGACAGGTACATCTGTCAGTCACTGCCCCTCTGAGCTCCATCGAGCTCATGTTCATTCATTCAACCACCTTATTTATCCAACTGAGCCTCTGCAGTCCTCTTCTTCTTGTCTTATCTGAGCTTCAGCCTCATAATCAAACCTTCCAGTGAACAGTTTGTCTTGATTTCCTGAAGTATTGACTTTCCTTACAGACTGATAAATAAACAAGCTGCATTATCTTGCGCCCACTTCCAAATAATGCAAGTACAACAATTAATTTGTCTTAAGTAGACCTCAGGCATTTCTTGTTTATAGTATGTTCTTTTGAAGAACTTAACTTAATAAAGGTCAAATTACTTTTAGAAAGCAAGAAAATATATATATTTTTTTAGATTTTCATTCTATAAAATTTTGCCTTAAATGGGAAAAAGTCTTTCTTTTTTTAATAACTTCATTGGTAACCTGGGAGATTTCTTGGATGTGGATCAGAACTATCAAAAGGTCGACACAATTTCAAGGCAACTAACAATTGGATTAAATAGAAGTGCAAATAACAGTAGACTAACTCTTCCTCTCAAACAATCGAGTGTGCAGTATGGAACCATCCGGATACAAGCAGTCTGCTAAATGTAACATCACTCTCTATAAATGCTTTTATACTCATAGCAGTTACTGTTCATAGTTGGGAACAAGCAGCCTTATTAAATTGTGATTCAGTAAATTTAAAAGGGCTCTATATAAGCACATAGCATATTTTTTTTACAGAAGTTTTTAGTTAGTGAAGACCGTGCTTTTGGATAGACGTTCACCAACTAAAAACTTCTGCAGTGAGCTTAAATAGAGCCCTTTTAAATTTACCGAATCGCAATTTATTAAGGCTGAAGATGTTTAATGCACGGGGGGGTTCTACCTGCTGCAATGAAAATGTGTCAGTTTAAACTGTGATTTCAATAGGACTAATGGAAATCTCATATGTGTACAAGGGTACACGCTTCTGAGAAAATGGCCTTTATTCTGCCTGGGTCCTAGATAGAGGCTTGATGTGCAAATAAATCTCACCTTATCATTAAAATGGAACAAGAGGAATTAGACCCCCCACTTTCTATTTTTCTGCCTGAATTGTCCATGGAAATAATTAGATGTTTCCAGGCATATTTATAAATAATTACTCTTGTCTGATTTAATTATAAGTAACACAAGGACTGGATTTACTTTATAAATGTATGAAATGTATAAATGATATCACAGGTGGTCAGACTGTACCTGTAATCAGGCAAAAGAGGGGCCACAGCATCACAGGAGGGACCCCATATCTGTGTGCGAGAGGTGGGATACACTGAGTGCGGGCTTCATACGAGAAGCGTATAAATGAAAACTTTATGGACTGGCTCAACCAAGATGAGATGTGCCTGATGTGCTGTGGTCCATAAGGTCATGGAGAGTGGGACACGACTGAACGACTAAACAACAGCAATATATAGATAGACTAATATAATATATTATATGAGAAAAAGAAAAAGACATGCATAAACTGGATAGATAAGGATAAGATGATTAGACTGATAGATAGTGGGATATTGGGATAGATAGATAGATAGATAGATAGATAGGTAGATAGATAGATAGATAGATAGATAGATAGATAGATAGATAGATAGATTGATTATGCAGTAATTAATGGATAGGCACATAATTCATACAGTATATATAGATAGACTGATAAAAAATATATTATGAGAGAAACGAAGACATGCATAGACAGATTTATGGATAGATATAGACTCAGATACATAAGAATA
The DNA here is from genome assembly GCA_027410445.1 of Discoglossus pictus. Classification (NCBI taxonomy): domain Eukaryota; kingdom Metazoa; phylum Chordata; class Amphibia; order Anura; family Alytidae; genus Discoglossus; species Discoglossus pictus. The sequence goes on along the minus strand of CM050172.1, from coordinate 57,529,554 downwards.
AGATGATGATTACAGAGATAGATAGATAGATAGATAGATAGATAGATACAGTTTGATACTAGATAGCGTTAACAGTATCTAGATGTTATATATAACATACATGTTTCATCATATATCAGGCTGCCATATTAAAAGCTAAATCAGATTGCTAGCTCTTGGAGTGATCTGTATGAAATAAACCCATAGCACCAGGGTGAGGCATGTTCCAAGTGGTGGGTGCTGGTCCTGTCACTAAACATTAGCACCCAGTTGGATCCCCCATATCTAGATTTTTTTTGATATTTTCCAGCTGTCACTCCAGGGCTGTGCATTTCCCAGACTCCTCCTCTCTCTCACTCCCCTGCTGCACATTTCCTTAATTACATCCCAAGTGGTAATTTCTGAAGGATCATTAGAGGTGCAGAATAAACAAAGGGCATGCTTCAGATTACATGCCATAAACACTGAGTATCTGGATGATGAAATGTGCTGATCTTGTAGCAGACAGCAGCTTGGAGAGAGAGCTCACCTGAGCTCGGGAGCCACCTAATGATGCAATGTGTGCACCTGTGTTATAATGCAGCCTTGATCACTGCAGCTTTGGAATCCCAGCAACGCCAAATATCACATTTTACACATAATGTGGTCTATATTCTGGGTTCTTAATAAATGCGGAAACTGATTTATGGTGTACTCCATGATCATAAAGTCAATTTTATAGAAAATCTTACATCTAGAAGACACACGCGCCACTTTTTTACTATGTGTTATCTATCACTGTGTGTGTTTAGTCATTCAGTCATGTCCAATTCTCTTTGAGCCTCTGGACTGCAACATTCCAGGCACATTATTATTATTATCTTTATTTATATCGCGCCAACATAATATGTAGCGCTGTACAGAGGTTGAGTACATAGCAGAAAACAAATTAAACACCTTGTAAAGAATGGAGGGCCCTGTTTTTGAGCATAAAATCAAATGTACATAGAGCTTGTTTCCAAGGCAAAAACAGGGCCCTCCATTCTTTACAAGGTGTTTAATTTGTTTTCTGCCATGTACTCAACCCCTGTACAGCGCTACGTAATATGTTGGCACGATATAAATAAAGATAATAATAATAATAATAATAATGTGCCTGGAATGCTGCAGTCCAGAGGCTCAAAGAGATTTGGACATGACTGAATGACTAAACACACACAGTGATAGATAACACATAGTAAAAAAGTGGCGCGTGTGTCTTCTAGATGTAAGATTTTCTTGTATCTGGTTGTGCTAATCCTTAAGGTTTTCATGGCAAAGATATTGGAGTGGGTTGCCAGATTCTTCTCCTGCCCATCTTGGGTGACCCTACATGGATTAGCTCACAAACCCTAACCTCTAAACCTAAAGCATAACCCTAGGAACAAATTCAATAAAGTCGGTGGTGCACTGTGGCGCCCATGTCACGCCATCTGTTGGCCGCTAGATGCAGATGCGCTGTCATGCAGATAACAAAAAAATCGCAATAAGGTCATAAAAAAATTGCAATATGTTTTAAAAATGTAAAAGAAAAATGCAGCTTTTAATCTATTACCTTTATATGCAAATATATTGCAGTGAATCTGCCATTTTAGTTTCCTGTGATCTACTTCCTGAGGTGGGAAAAGACTTTGAATATTCATGAAGTTTGTATCTGTACAATGCAAATGTCACCATTGCTCTCATTAGCTCTAAATGAATGTTCATTAGATCACAAGGACACACATTTATATGTAGCAGCCTCTGTAAAGAAAATGGATATGGTAATGTTAGGTACCAGCCCGGCACTGATGAGATCCATTTAAGGTTGAAACAGCTGTCTGTGGGTAAGGTCTCCTAACTCCTGAATAATCCATTCCATGCTATGCTTTAAAGGCTGTGTATTGTGGGATATGCTTAAAAGGAACCATGTATAAAGTGATATTGGATTAAAGCGAGAAAACATTGTGGGCTCATTTCCATGTCCTTGCCCGGGTTTCCCAGAATGCAGTGCAATAACGGTAATTCTCTTAATTTTGAGCAGTAAATACATTTTTTAACTTATTTTAGACATACAAAGGTGAGCACAAATCTACTATTTATTTACCATATAACTGTTGAAAATGTAAAGGCCGTGATTATTTTCTTACTTTCGAACAAAATCTTGTACATTATTTTGAACATATCGGAAGAAACTGATCACAGTGATCCTATAAATGTAAAAGCTGCTTGATTTCCCTTTAGTTATTTAAGACCATTCAGTGAAACTTGACCACAGTAGTCATTTAATTCCAAGTTTCGTGACATTTTTTGGAATATGTATTTATTTTCATATTAATATAATTATTTATTATTTTTGATTTGTGACATGTTGCAGCATTAATGAGCAACAATTACTATATTTGTGTTAACATCAAATATCTTTTATTTAGTATAGTATTATGACAGTACACAAATAAACTAAGACAGACAGCAGAAATATAATTGACACCATCAATATAATTGTGTTGTTAGTTTGTTGCTAATTACGCTGCCCCCATAGAATGACCCTGGGGTATTGTATGATTTGGCAGAACAGAAGCCGCAGTTAGACAGTGATGATGAAACTATAACGCGAGGTTGCGAGCTGAAATGTGTTGAGTGTTTGAAGGTTTATAAATATTACTCTTACTGCTAATTAACTGTATTTAAATCGTGCATTTTTTCTATGTTAAACCTTGTTGTATATCAAATAGAACCTGCAGCTAGATTCTTAAATAATGTTAACTGTTATATATTTCAATACAAACAGTGACAGTGACAGATTGCCCCAGGTTTGTTATATTTTCCCCAGGTTTGTTATATTTGTAGGGTTACAGCAACAATTAAGTTAGGATAATAAAATACGAATATTTTCATTTGGAAATTATTAAAATAATATAAATTAGTCATTAAAAAACAGTATTGAATTTACTAAATTTTGGCTGTAGCTCAGCTCAATAGATCCTCCCACCAGAATGAACTTTTGTTAGTTCATAAGTACCTGTTCACTGGATTAATAACTTGCTTTTGCATATGGATTCTGAAGTATGAGGAGAGTGTAGTGGATAACAGAATGATATCTCAGAAGCCATAAACCATTAATCCAGGACATATTCATCAAAAGTGAGCTAATTATACCTTTCTGATATTACATGGCTGTAATATTGCATATATTTCTCTAGATATATACAGCCTTATTAAATTGTGATTCAGTCAATTTAAAAGGCCTCTATTTAAACACACAGCATATTATTTTTACAGAAGTTTTTTGTTAGTGAAGACCTTGCTTTTGGATAGAAGTTCACTAACTAAAACTTCTGTAAAAAAATATGCTCTGTGCTTATATAGAGCCCTCTTAAATTTGCCGAATCATAATTTAATTACGGCTGATAATGCCTACATTAATCAATCACTGGAACAACATTAGAAAATCATGAGTTTAACAGCATTTTAGAGAAAATATGAATAATAATAGAATCTGGCTGAGGGGTTCAATTTTAGACTATTAAAACTCTCAAGCCTGAATAGTTGGGTGCTTCTATCACATATATAGTTGTGAGCAATACGGGTTGTTGCTAATGTTGGCCGCAGTTGCTGGCAAGGAGCGCCTTTGGAGATGAGCGCCATAGGTGCTCATCCCTATGAGGCTACTCGACCCCTAAACACACAAAACACCTCCAAGCACATAACACTTTTACACAGGAACGTACAAGGTAAAAAATACACTATTAGGGAAAATGGAAAATGTTCCACACCCACGTAACACATAGACAATCGCCGCCATTTTACAACACAAAATTTAACATTACCATACCCAAAATGCCGAATTACACAGCTAAACAAATGGTTTGCCCTCGCGCATGCAGCTTATTTATACTGCACACTTGCCACATTGCTGACACTTAAACCTCAGGTTAGCAACAGTGCAAATGTACATTGTGTGCTTCAGGAAAATCAAAACAGTTTGTTAGCTCTTCAGGATATTGATTGCTGCATATATTAATTACAAATAGGTAAAGTATATTCATTTATTATTTTATAAGGTGATCAGCCCGGCCCTTGCAATAAGCGCCAGAGGAGCTTAGACCACCAAAAGTACATGAGCGGAGAGCCTCGCAATGAGAGTCGAAGGCGCTCAGCGCGGGGCTCACAATAAGCGTCAAGGGTGCTCAGAGGACCAAAAGTATATTAGGGGAGGGGCTCGCAATGAGCTCCAAAGGTGCAATGAGCTCCAAAGGTGCTCATTGCAGGGCCCGCAATGAGCGATGTGGCCCGCAAGTTAGAGGGGGAGATCCTCACATTGTGTGGCAAACAGCATTGCCAGGCTTCACATTTTGCATTCTGGGAACCTTAAAAAGGGACATGTAAATGTGCCCACAAAGGTTTTGCTCTTGCAATCCATGACCATTTTAAACATGGCTTGCTTTAACATATGCAGGCTGTATTACACAGCTTTGGGCAAAGCTAAGGATGGATTATACACAAGCAAGGAATCTTACCCATGTACAGCTGTTTCAAGGTTACTGCCTCTCATCAGCGTGGAGCTGGATCCCAGCTTGTGTTGTGGACCTTATGAGTAGGTAGTTTACCACAACAATCATTTAATTTATGGTGGACAAAAGAGAGATAGAAGCCCTCCATCGTACAGTAGTACAGTATATAGATAGTACATTTGTCTTTACATTTTGAACATCTAAAATAAGTAAAAAAAATGTGTTTCACTGATCAGAATTCCAAGAAATACAGTTATTGCCCTGCATTCTGGGAACCTGGACAGGGACATGCAAATGTGCCCACAAAGGCTTTGCTCTTTAATCCAAAAATCAAATCTATATACATGCATACAGAGGCAGAGATACAACTAGTGCAGGTGTTGGAATGCACTGGGGTCATCCTCTAAGGGATCTAATTTAGTTTGTTTTGTATGGCATTTTTGCTCAGGCGAAAAAACTCCCTTGCAGGGGAAAAAAGAACCAGCATTGCCTTCCCCCAGATCCCTGTAAGCAGCCCACAAGAAGATTGGGGCGTGGTGAGGCTGCAGGGGCAAAGCGGACATGGACCGAGGTGGAAGGGCCAGGGACCCTGTCTCTCTCAGCAGGAGATTCTCTGTCTCAGTACTCTGGCTAACTGGCAGTTGCCCTGCAAATTAAAACACACTGTCCCCACTCCTCTTTTCATGCTTTTAATATTCCACTTGTTTTAAACATAGCAATTGCCATTTACTCACTATTTTGCACATCTTTTTGCACTTTCTTGTAGACCCACCTGTACCTTGTACTCACACGCTAAGAAAGCTGTACCTAGGTTTGTTGAAATGTAAATTCAACCCTGCATATACTAAATGATACACAGTGAAACAAGTGCCCTGCAGGCAACATACACTGAAAAATAAACACATATTTAGACACAGAAACCATGCCCCTGTATTTTGCTGTCATTTTGCACATCCCCAGTGTGCTGAACTGTGCCACACTTCCACCTCTTGGAGCTTCAGTAGAAATGTTCTTATTTCAACAGGCACATGCAAATTTCAGACCAAAGGAGGTGGTGTGCAGCTAAGAAGTCACAGTGGGGTCCTGGGAGGTGGGGCGGGGGGGCTAGGACTGGTTGGACTGGGGTAGGGATTCCGGTGGGGCTCCTACACTACAAAAATAAAAAGTAATGCTAAATTATTTTTTTTTAAACTACACATCACTGGGTCCCTCCAGAGGAAGTCCCTAGTGCACTGCACCACTAGTAGATCTGCCCTTGCGCATAGGGCTGATCATTGTGAAGTATTTAAAAACTGTTTTAATACAAATCTGTATTATACAGGTAATTCAATTATTTCCATATGATGATACACAATTATTGGTAAGTATATTGCACATAGTGCTTATAGAGGGAAAATGAAGAAGCAACCAAAGAACAATTTTACTTGTCACCACAAAGGAGGGTACAAATAATATAAAATGTATATAAATTACTAAACTTATTTTTAGTCCTTTAAATGACCTATGTTTATATTATAATCTATATATAATTCACTTAAATTAAATGTATTCTACAAATGCCTTTATAATTGCAGCTCTGTTTTGCAAACGTTTTTTGCTAGAGCCCTTTTCTAACCTACCTCACCTTACCTGGGCTAACACCTAACACCCCTAAGCCCACCCAAAGACCCCTAACCCTAAAACCTAATACCCCTAAGCCTACCTTACCTGAGCTCCTGCGCGTAGATGTCGGGCGCGCTATTGATGGGCACGCTTTTGCCTTTGTGCTCATTTGTCTAGCGCTTGAAAGTCGGGACACCAGGACCATGTGTTTAAATACTTTCTTTTAAAATTATTAATGGACAAAAGTTTTCTTATAAAGCAAACAAATAAATAATAAACACAACGTCTGAATATATAATATTTCATGATAGTTTTTTAAACTACTGGGATCTATTTTATTTTCTTGGTTGTTTCTGTCGGCTACTTTCTTTGGAGTATGTGCCTTGTAAACTAGTCGGCTTTGCATTTGCCCTGTTGAAAACACTGGCAGTTTTATTTAGCACAAACTCATTGAGCAAATAGAAGCTTCCTCTGTAATAAAGGTCTTCTCTCCTCCCAGGAAGTAGATCAGCAGATACCAAAATGGTAGATTGCACTGTAGCATATTTGCATTTAAAAGGTAATAAATTATACAGTGTACTATTTTTTTTACATTCTAAAAATATTGTACCTATCACCAGAGTACAGCTTCTAAAAGGCACAGAAATGAGAACCATATCAGACACTTATATATTCAGAAAGGGGAACTGTGTATCCCCATGATATAAAAGCCCTGTGCAACAACAAATATATCTTCTGTCTTCACTTCCAAGATATGTTTACAATTCCTACTGGGAGTTAGTGGGTTAAAAGGATTTGGAGAAATCAATCCAGAAGGTATAAATGAATTAGCATGTAAATGAGGACACTTGCCATACACAGTTTAATATAGCCTGCAGCGGTAAATAATTCCTGGGACGGGATCAGAATAAAACCAAACAACTTTATTGTTGCGCTACGGCATTCCTCCGGCTTGTGCATATGAGAATGCAGAGGAAGCACACAGGAATAGCTCAGAATATATTTATACTGGTGCAGTGAAAGGAATCTCATGGACATGGGTTTTAACAGAAAATTCGGAAAATTGGGCTTGCCTTGTTCCTCTATCCGGAATAAATAAAGACTTAAAGGCAAGCCCTACCTAAAATTAAGTTTTGTCTATATTAAAGCTCACTCTTAGAGAAGATTAACTATTTATGCCAGCTACGTCTCCATGTTTGTGGAGAAAAGAAGCCGCCATTTTAAATGGGTTATTTGTCAATTACACCATGGACTGCGAGGTGATTGGGTCAAATGTTCAAGAGCTAGTTTATAGGGAATGGTGGTAGAGCTACTGTCAGGGCAGCAGGTACATAGCAGGATGGCCCACAACATGGTATGGGCCTTCTTCTCCTGGGTCTTAATTTAATAGAGGACCTGGCAGATAGTTATTTTTATAGAGAAATGGTTAACTGTAAGTATTTACATATATATTATGGCTTTTTTTTAACTAATAATATATTATATCCAAAGAGAAGCACAAGGGATCACTTACAAGTGGGGCACACCCTAGACCCTAGTTACACACAAAGAGTAACCCTATAAAACGTAACCATTAATAGTACTGTTTAAAACCAATGTATTTATTAAAATCTTGGAATCCAGAAATCAAGTTACTGTAATTTTGGAACACTAGACAATTGTCAGTAGGGACTTGATGTATGCCTGAATAATTGAGGCTGACAATAAATGTGTGAAAAGAGAATAATAGTGCTAAGTGCTACAATAAATACAGGGAATAAATCCACATGTGCAAATAATGTAAAGTGACAGGTGTATAAAGTGCAAACATTGCCTAAAAATAAAGATTATAATAAAGTGCTATATATTGCATAATTGATCTTAGTAATAAAAAAGCCTAATATTGCCAGGTTGAAAATGTCCTTTAGATGTTATTAGAGGTCCAAAAATGAATCAATCAATACCTAAGGAGCACCTATTAGAACCAATACTGGACTGACATGAAATGGCCTTAACCCTATACTTGATGGAATGCCCACCACCTACGTAAATCCTTGAGAGGTAATTGTAGTACCTATATTAATATTATATTTACAAATGATGCTGTTAGCATTACATGGCCATTAAAGAAACGATATATGAGTATATGGTGGTATAGGACAAACTATTGGATAGGGACCCTAATATAGTGCCAGTATAGTGCTCCTTGGGTCACAAACGCTGCTTAGGCGCCTATAATAGACATCATCAGAATGCGACGTGAGAACGTAACCTAACGTATTAATAGTAGGCCAGGAAGGAAGCTATAGGAGCATTGCAATGGGAAAAATAGGCCGTCTGATAATTAGTGACCAGGAAAAGGCAGATGAGCTAAATAGGTAATTTTCTTCGGTATACACAAGGGAGGCACCAGTGGTTGGGACACTGCAACAAAATGTGGCTACTCTACCATCGCCAAATAATTGGTTAATGCAAGAAGAAATCCAAAAGAGGTTGGAAAAAATAAATGTTAATGAAGCCTCAGGTCCTGATGGAATACACCCAAGGGTACTGAGGGAACTGGGTTCTGTAATATCCAAACCATTATATCTCATTTTCAAGATTCACTCAACAAGGAGTTGCTCCCAGATGAATGGAGAAAAGCAGATGTGATACCTATATTTAAGAACGGAGCAAGTGCAAATCCGGGAATTATAGACCAGTGAGCCTCACTTCTGTTGTGGGAAAGCTTTTAGAAGGGTTAATAAGGGATAATATACAAGAACATGTGTATTTGGACACATTTATAAGTAGGAGTCAACATGGATCTATGAGGGATAGGTCATGTGAATCAAATCTAATTATTTTCTATGAGGAAGTTAGTAAGAACCTGGATCAAGGCAACTCAGTGGATGTAGTCTTTTTGGATTATGCAAAGGTTTTTGATACAGTGCCACATGGATGACTACTGTGCAAACTAAGGGATACAGGAATTGCAGTACATATCTGCTCATGGATTAAGAGCTGGCTAAAAAACAGGAAGCAAAGGGTTTTTGAAAATGGAACATACTCCGATTGGACTAATGCGGTAAGTGGGGTTCCCCAGAGTTCAGTAGTAGGTTCTCTCCTTTTTAACATATTTATTAATGACTTAGAAGCAGAATTGGAAAGTATTGTCTCAATTTTTGCTGATGACACTAAGTTGTGCAAGATAATTAAAATTAATAATGATGTACTTTCCCTCAATAGGGATTTGCATAAATTAGAAAAATGGGCGACTAAATGGCAGCTGAGATTTAATATGAATAAATGTAAAGTTATGCATCTGGGAAGGAAAAATAGCCATGCAATTTATAATCTTAATGGAGCAAATCTAGGTGTATCAGATATTGAAAGGGATTTGGGAGTGCTTGGGGACAACCACCTAGGTAACAGTGCTCAAAGCCAAGCAGCAGCTGCAAAGGCAAATAAAATATTAGCATGTATTAGGAAGGGTATAGAAGCAAGGAAAACAAATATAATTCTGCCACTATACAAATCCCTAGTACGCCCTCATTTGGAATATGGAGTAAAAAATTTTGGCACCACTTCATAAAAAGGATATTTTAGAGCTGGAAAAACTAATATGGGGCATGGAGAGGCTAGGTTATGAAGAAAGACTAACCAAATCAAACGTATTTTCTCTAAAATAATGGCGTCTAAAAGTGGATATGATATTACCTTATATAAATATATCCAGGGCCAATATAAAGCTTTGTCAAAGATTGATTTATTGAGTCACTCAAATTTCCTACAGCTGATCAATTAGCAACATCTGCTAACTATACCTAATTAATCTTTTACACAATGTTTCCTCATGCCTTTTCCTTCCTCATTACATCCTGTTCTTTCCTCAAGCTTCTCTTCTCAACTTTGCCACATCATGTCTCCAACGTAACCATCTCACCTTACATGCTTTCCTCTCCTCTTTTATGCTCCCATGAGCTACTCTTATTCCTCCATCCACCATCTCCTACCCCTTCTAAAGCTCATAAGCAGAAACACTCCTGCAAGTCCAAAACTGACTTCCTCTCCCTCTCTCTCTTTATTCTGCTGGCTTCTTGGGACATACCTCCTAACACAGGCCCCTCACCTCCCACTCGCAGATTATACTATCTGACCACTAGGGGCAGATAACATATTACATACTAGGATCACTTACCAAATTACTTTCTCAGTTGCTTTCCTTTTCCTTCTAACTTTGCATACCCTCCTACCTAATGAAACTTAACTTTCTTCCTGACCCTTGCTATTTGTTATCTGCCTCTTCCATCCCCTTTAGATTGTAAGTAGAGAGTTTTCAATCTTGTAGAGTGCTTTGGGAAAAAGCACTTTCTACAAAGATTCTAAGCTCAAAACAGGGCCCTCCACTTTTTGCAGTTTGTTAAAATGTATATTTTTCCTTGTTCATTTTCTCTGTATAGCGCTACGGAATATGTTGGCGCGTTACAAATAAAAGTAATAATAATAATAATAATTTGTCAAGTGGCCTTTTGCGCCAAGAGGTTTTAAGCTGACAAGAGGGCATCCTTTGAGGTCAGAAGTAAAATGATTCCACCTTAAAAAAAGGAAAGGGTTCTTCACAGTAAGGGTGTTTAATCTGTGGAATTCTCTACCAAAGGAGAGGGTGACAGCGGATTCAATAGATAACTTTAAATAGCGATTGGATATATTTTAAATAAAAAGGGCATTCAGGGTTATCCCAGATAATTAGAGAGGGAGTACTGATCCAGGAAGAAATCCGATCTTTTTTCACCTTTTGAGACAATTGGCAAAGTTTCACAGGGATTATTTTCTGTTTGCCTTCCTCTGGATCAATTAACAACTAATCCACATATTGCAGATCAGAAGAGATCTCCTCCTAAAAAGGTTCAACTTGATGCACTAAAAGTATTTTTTCGACCTCAATTACTATGTAACTATGTAACCCTACTGATGAGGTGCAATGAAGGCTAAAATATATATCTGGGCTTTGCTGTTTATCCTGTTCAGGGTAGAATTGCCTGGTATTGCTGGATTATTCAATTGGATGAGACCAGACTGATATATTACTTTATTATTATTATTATTATTATTATTATTTATTATTATACTTTATTTGTAACGCTCCAACACATTTCATAGCACCATACAGGAGTTAAGTACAAGTCAAAAACAATTTGCACACACTTCAAAAGAATAGAAGGCCCTGGTATTGAACTTTCAATCAAACATACACAGTGCTTTCCCTTAAAGGTATTTATAAGTTTCCTGGATTTCAAATGTTTGGTAAGAAAGAGGTAGTGATTCTCACAAAAATATGTGTTATATAGAAAAGTTCACGGTACTTACCGAGTTATATACCCGAAAGTAAAATCCAGCTTTTCACACCCACAGGGAGCTTACATAACCCAAGTACACACAGGAAATACAGCCAGATACCGAGTTTGACCTTTCTGTTAGCGAGCACAGGAAGTAACTCCTGCAGATGGAATCACATGGTAGGGCGGGGTCTGAGCTCACAGTGAATCACAGCACAAGGGGAGGAGGGAGGAGAAGGGAGAGAGGAGAGAGAGGAGAGAGAGAGAGGAAGAGAGAGTGAGTGAGCTTGTGTGGAGTGAGTTTAGATGGAGTGAGTGAGTATAGTTGGAGTCAGTGTGGGTGGAGTGAGTGTGGGTGGAGTGAATGAGTGAGTGTGGGTGGAGTGAATGAATATGGGTGGTGTGGGTATGGGTAGAGTTAGTGAGTGTGGGTGGAGTGAGTGTGGGTGGACAAGTGTGAAATGGGTAGAGTGAGTGAGTGTGGGTGGAGTGGGTGTGGGTGGAGTAAGTGAGTGTGGGTAAAGTGAGTGTAGGTGGTGTGAGTGTGGGTGGGGTGATTGAGTGAAGGTGGAGGTAGTGAATGAGTATGAGTGGAGTGAGTGTGAGTAGAATTACTGTGAGTGGAGTGAATATGGGTGAAGTGAGTGAATTGAGTGAAGTAGGTGGAGTGTGTATGGAGTGTATGAAGAGAGGGAGTGTGGAATGGGTGGAGTGAGTGGGAAGTGGGTGGAGTGAGTGAGTGTGAAGTGAGAGGTAGGTGAGTGAGTGTGAGAGGTGAGTGAGCAGAGACTATTTTATTCTTTGCAGCCTTTAGTAATAAGTACAGTTACATCCCAAGTGAGACAGTTTGCACAGTGTACCTGAAACAGTAGTGAGATGAAGCAGAGGAAGTGCTGGCAGAGATATGCCCTAACAACCACAGTTCTTGTGCTGAACTTGCCAGAAGCCACTGAGGTGAAGAATGATACAATGTATTAGCCTATCTAGCCTTGAATTTTATGCTAATTTAGGTGGGATTTTCTAGGGGCGTACACCATCAAATGCAACTGCCAGAAACGATAGGAAATTTTGCTAAATTCAAGGTAAACCAATTAATGTTCACTTTGGGATGTTTTCATGCAAAAATGTTTTCATACACTTCTAATTCTCATCTACCAGATGCATTCATAATCCAGCAATGTTTTTAAACACCTAATAAGATTGGAAACTCATAAGCTTACATTCTATACTACAGAATATTTATTTCCTGTGTAGGGCGCAAGTGAGCTAAAAGGGGCTGCTCTCTGAGTGGGTTACTACGGCCATATAACTAATTTGGGGGCTCCACATTATTTTTCACCAGGATCCTCCATTCACTAGCTCTGCCACCGGATAGCAGGCATATTTTAAAGTATTTAGCACCTTAGACAAAGGCACCTTTGAGTGAAGAATAGGGGACAACACATTTTAATGTAAATATAAATCACTTAATATAGCCCAAAAGAGAAAACTCCAATAGATTCTAAGTAGTCACAGAAATCCTGTTGGAAAAAATATATCCTACATTGTATCTGGTGCTGAGATTTTCATTTAATTAACTGTAATTAGGTGACATTTACAGGTATCAAACTCTCATTAATGATGTTAAAGAAGCAATCGACTTGACTAATGATCTGATATGTCAGGTAAATGTATTTGTCAGTAATTAGTTGCTGTAATAAACAGACCTGAAGGAGGTAGCAAAAAACTAGCTTAACAACGATGACAAGAACTGACTGCGCTGGGTAAAAAATGTAAATAAATCTCCCAATACCACTAGTCTTAAGAAATTAAATTACAACTAACCCTAACTTTAATAAGATATCTTATTTACAAAGTATTCTATGTAAATTAATAATTTAAGGAACCAACATAGAATGAAAAAGAAAATATGTTTGAAAACATTTAGTCTATCTAAAATCATGTTTAGGCATAGAAAATGTCATAAAGCTAGTTTTAATTAGAAATAACTAAATGTTGATGTTCATGCTGGGACTTGAGGCATCTCTGATACTTTGGTGAAAGTTGTGTGTGTGACGGGGTGTTAATATTTCTGCAGGAGCAGAGCTTACAGATATTATTGCAAGCTGCCTGTTTCTGAGCATGTGTAATTGAAGAGGGTAGGTGTCCCATCTGATCATAATATTTCAGTTATATAACAAATACCCCTCACATCTCTATATTCTTCCACCCCACCCCTTTATTACCTAATAGATACCAAATGCAAAATGTTGCGGCTGTATTTAACAGGGAGAGATGACACAAAGACATATAGAGTCTTCAAACATTCAGATTTTCTCTAAAAAAAATGTAATGTCCATGGGTTACACAGCTTCTAATCATTTTAGATTATTACATACTTCTCAAACAAGTGCCATTTTACTTGAACTACAGTGGTCCTTTAAGAACAGAAATATGTTTGTGTTTGTAAAATACTTAATAAATATCTGATACAATAAATAATTTATTACATATAAACATACCTCAAGATTCTTTTATAGCTTTATTAAATAGAAACTAAACAGGATTTTATGAAACTAAATAAAAACTTCTTGCAAATTTCATAAAATCATTAGAAGTCATAAAAAAATAAGATTTCCCATAGTGCGCCATTGAATCTAATGCGCACCCCAAATTTGGAACCCATGAATCAAAAAAGTTTTTTGCTGGCGAATGTAATGCGCATTTGTCATTTGTACTGAACAGTGAGTTTATGTTACCAACTTATGGTATGTTACCAACTTATGCCACTGTGCTGGGTGCCAGGCTCTGTGTGTCACTGTGCTGGGGCTCTCTTGGTGCCAGGCTCTGTGTGCAACTGTGCTGGTGCTCTCTAGCTGCCAGGCTCTGTGTGCCACTGTGCTGGGGGTCTCTGGGTGCCAGGCTCTGTGTGCAAATGTGCTGGTGCTCTCTGGGTGCCAGGCTCTGTGTGCCACTGTGCTGGCTCTCTCTAGGTGCCAGGCTCTGTGTGCCACTTTGCTGGGGCTCCCTGGGTGCCAGACTCTGTGTGCCATTGTGCTGGGGCTCTCATGTGCCAGGCTCTGTGTGCCACTGTGCTGGGGGTCTCTAGGTACCAGGCTCTGTGTGCAACTGTGCTGGGGCTCTCTGGGTGCAAGACTCTGTGTGCCATTGTGCTGGGGCTCTCTGGGTGCCAGGCTCTGTGTTTGCCCTGTGCTGGGGCTCTCTGGGTGCCAGGCTCTGTGTGCCACTGTGCTGGGGCTCTCTGGGTACCAGGCTCTGTGTGCAACTGTACTGGTGCTCTCTAGGTGCCAGGCTCTATGTGCCACTGTGCTGGGGCTCTCTGGGTGCCAGGCTCTGTGTGCAGCTTTGCTGGGGCTCTCTGGGTGCCAGACTCTGTGTGCCACTATGCTAGGGCTCTCTATGTGCCATGGTCTGTGTGCCACTGTGCTGGGGCTCTCTGGGTGCCAGGCTCTGTGTGCCACTTTGCTGGGGCTCTCTGGGTGCCAGACTCTGTGTGCCATTGTGCTGGGGCTGTCTGGGTGCCAGGCTCTGTGTGCCACTATGCTGGGGCTCTCTGGGTGCTAGGCTCTGTGTGCCACTGTGCTGGGGCTCTCTGGGTGCCAGGGTCTGTGTGCCACTGTGCTGAGGCTTTCTGGGTGCCAGGCTCTGTGTGCCACTGTGCTGGGGCTCTCTGGGTGCCAGGCTCTGTGTGCCACTGTGTTGGGGCTCTCTGGGTGCCAGACTCTGTGTGCCATTGTGCTGGGGCTCTCTGGGTGCCAGGCTCTGTGTGCCACTGTGCTGGGGCTCTCTGGGTGCCAGGGTCTGTGTGCCACTGTGCTGGAGCTCTCTGGGTGCCAGGGTCTGTGTGCCACTGTGCTGAATCTTTCTGGGAGCCAGGCTCTGTGTGCCACTGTGCTGGGCTCTCTGGGTGACAGGATCTGTGTGCCACTGTGCTGGGGCTCTCTGGGTGCCACTTCCTCTGGTGGTCACCCGCTCTAGAGAGCTGGGAAGTAAGAGATGGTGGTGTCGCCATATGTTCCTTTTTGCCATCGAATTTAGTGCGCCATCTAATCTAGCGTGCCATCTAATGCGCACCCCATATTTGGGACCAGATTTTCTATGAAAAAGATGCGCATTAGATTTGCGTTAATACGTTAATTCCCATGGCTTACGTAGTTGCTAAAATTTTTATTAAAAATACCATATAAAAAACAATGAAATCTGTGTTTTTAAATGGATATGGAAGTAACCCTTTTTAATATTCAAATAATATTAAAATAAACCACCTAATTGTTTGTATGCATATCTAAACATAATTTTATTAAAGTGATTTTACTCACTGAAATCTTTCAAATAATTCCTACACAGGTCAGCCCCCTAGATTAGATTACCAACCAATCACAGACTGTCTTTCAGTAGCATTTCAACATCATGAGAAACTGTACATGGGTAGTACATCTAGAACCAATGAGAACACTGTGTGGGTGAGCTGCTGGAGGCGGACCTTTGTTGGTACTATTTGGAATGTTTTAGTAAGAAAAAAACAGATCTTTTAAGCACTTGCTAGTAAAATTATATTTAGATATGCAAACAAATACTTAGGTAGTTTATTTTAATATTACAAACAGGGAATCTTCCATATCCCTTTAATTTATGTTTTCTAAAATTCTGATTACTCAATAACTTGTAGCATTTTAAACATGCTGGTAGAAAATGAGATATCTCAGCATCCAATTTAAGCAATTATCTCACTAAACTACAAATTCAGTCCTGTAAAATATATTACCGTCTGAATGGATCCATTTAACACTGGTTTTAGACTACAAAAATGCTGTATACTAATGGGTACAAAACACTATAACGGAATTACATTTCTTAAATACAATTTGTCCCTTCAAATTGCAAGCAGAGTGCTGTTTTCCGCATCAATACAGCATCATTTTTTTCCCGTTAAGGCGACTGATACATAGTGTTAACATGTAACTGTGTCAAAGCACTTCAGGCAACATAGTATGAGATAACATAATCAATCAATCCTTGCAGAATCCTTAAGTGCTTGATGTATCCTCCTGTAAATTGAATCACGGCAGATACTAGGAAGTACTCTCTGATAAATAAATGAAGGGAGATGCTGGGTCCATATTGAAATATAATATTGTTACAGAAGCTGATTAAGTTCTACACAAGCATATGAGAGCAAACTAAAAGGTTTTTGCTTTTTAATTTACGAAATGAGAAATATGATATAATTTCAATTTGCGGTGGAGATAAGATGTTCTTGATATTGTGGTTTCAATTGGATTACATCCTAATGCACTTTATAAAGTGTCAGGATAGCTGCAGATTAAGGTATATGTATAATTTTCTCTATTAACAGTTTAATGGACTTGTCTGCACTCTATCCATCTTAATCACTGCATCCACCCACCTGGGAGAGTTATTTAATGCAACACCTGAAACTTGGACCAGATTAAAGGAGGAATTTGGAGATTTATCAATGTCAAATAAATGAGGAGAAATGCTGATAAAAAACACACATTATCTGATTTGCAATAGTGTATGCCGTACAGACAAGTAGCAATTTAAAGGCCTGTAGAGAGAGTTTTACAAAGTACAGATCTGTATAAACTAATTGCTAAAGTGATTTCTCATTCGACATTGTGTTAAATGAATGTGTGAATAATCTAGGAATGTAAGTGCAAGGTTTAGATAAAATGCAGCAGTTTATCATTAAAGGGACAATGTAATCTTACATAGTTACATGGTAATTAGGTTTGAAAAAATACTTTTAGTCCATCAAGTTCAACCTTTTTAAATCTCCTCTGATCTGCAATATGCAGATTAATTGTTAATTGTTAATTGATCCAGAAAAAACCCAAGTGAAAGTTTCCCAATCATCTCAAAAGGGGGAAAAATATATAAAATTCCTTCCTGACCCCAGATACTGGTGATCGGATTCCTCCCTGGACCAATACTCCCTCTATAATTAGCCAGGATAAACCTGAATGCCCTTTTTATTTAAAAATATATCCAATCCCTTTACAAAGTTATCTATTGAATCCGCTGTCACCACCTCCATTGGAAGAGAATTCCACAGATTAACTACCCTTACTGTGAAGAACCCTTTTCTTTCTTTTTTTTTTTTTTTTTTTTATAACATAAATTTTATTGAGAAGTTCTGGAATTGCAATGACAAAACAAAAAGAATAATGAAAAACATAGTCCACATGTTGTCTTATAACTAACATCATATTGCTAATATATTAAAACCATTCCATTTAAATAAAAACTCCATTCCAACTCTTTTTCTTTTTTTTTGTGATTCTGTCCAAAAATATTCACACTAGTTTCTTAATACTCAGCAATATATACAGCTTATAAAGTCACATTGCTCAAATTGCAGCAATTCACATTTCCATGGATGAACCTGAGCAGCAGGAGATATGTTAAAAGAAGATAAAATAGAAAAAAAACAAAAAAACAAAAACAAGTGACATTATATAACACCTATGGTGGGGTGTCATCCCCCATTAATTCCCTGCTCAGCCAATCTTAAGGTAGCCATCCTCCCCCCCTGTACCTTTGGCGTACTGAAGAAATATCTCTCCGGGACCTCTCACCACTTCTCCCCGTCCGCTCCACACTCCACTCCCCAGCCGCACATCAGGAATGGCTTCTTTAATGTGTTCCCTTAACTTATTTATTATATATTACTGTCTGTGAATAGAATCCAAGGTTCCCAAACCTCCAGGAAGCAGTGATGTGTATCTGATATGATATGGGTCATCCGCTCATTAATGCAAATAAAGTTTATTTTGTTTGTTACATCATGGAAATTAATATCCCTACTCTTCCATCGTCTTGCGATGGTGTTCTTAGCTGCTAGAAATATCAGTTGGGCCAGTTTATTCCCCTCCCTACCCAATTTTGAGAAGCGTGCTCCCAGGAGACAGACTGCTATTGATGGTTGGAGTGGGGTTTTGAGTATTAGCGAAATTAGATTGGTCGTCTCAGACCAAATTTTAAATACCTTAGGACAACTCCACCAAGTATGAATGAAGTCTTCCCTTCCGTGACACCCCCTAAAACATCTATCTGAGTTTGTTTGGGATATCTTATTTAGTCGAACTGGAGTTGTATATGCCCGATGTAAAATCTTAAGGGAGGTTTCTAATAAACTATAATTAAGTGAACCCTTAGATAGGTTCGTTAAGGATTCAGCCCATTTATTCCCATCCCAAATTTGCCCTAGGTCCAACTCCCACCTCGATACAAAGGAAGGCCTCCAAGTGCTTGGTGGACTATTGAAGATTTGGTATATTGACCCCAAGATTCCTTTGGACAGGGCCTCACTCTTACACACCACCGACATCCAAGTTTCCCTCGGGGGTCCATGGGTTCTTTGTATCTCATCAATCCAGCTCCTTATTTTAATGTAATTAAAGTGTTCCCACTGTGGAACCTCGAAGTTCCTAATCATGGATTCTGAAGTTCTCATAATCCCTCCCTCAAACCAAGCCCCCAGCTTATCCAGACCATGCGAAGTCCAATATTCCTTGGACTCTGCAGTGATGGTGGTTAATAAGGAGGGCGATGTAAAGATCGATGTGAGGGGAGAAACCGGGTAAGTCAGTTTGTATTTCCTCCTAGCCCAGATCCAAACTCTCAGTGTAAACTTAGTTATGGGGTTCTGTATTCTAGAGTAAAAAGCGCTTGCACCTGGAGCCCACAGGATAATACCCCACGTAAGCGGGGCCATCTGCAACTCCTCTACAAAGGCCCAGTTTGGTTGAAGTGGAATGGAGTGAGCTAGTGGGATAGAGGCAAGCTGGGCTGCTCTGAAGTAACTCAGGAAATTAGGGCAAGATAGGCCCCCCTTGGATTTATGTACGTACATCGTTTTTCTCGCTATCTTAGGGGCTCTATTTCTCCATATGAACTTAAACACTTGGGTCTGGAAGCGGGCCAATTCTGTATTTTTTATCTGGATTGGCAGCGTCCTGGCAAGATAGAGCAGCCTCGGCAAAATATTCATTTTAACCGTGACTACTCTACCCGTCCATGAGATATGTCGGTTTGTCCAATTTTCCAGGTCTCGCCGCAGAGCCCCATAGAGAGGTGGGTAGTTAGCTTTATACAAATTAGTTAATGAGTTGGTCAAATTAATCCCTAGATATTTGATGTGTGAGGGGGGCCATATAAATTTGTGTACTCCCTTCAGGTGATTCAAAATATCCAAAGGGATCCCAACACTCAAAGCTTCTGTCTTGTCTTGGTTTAACCTCAGGCCTGACACATTGCTAAAGACTCCTATCGTGTCCATCAGGGCGCCTACAGAAGAGCTAGGGTTCGAAAGGGTGCAAAGCAGGTCATCAGCAAACAAGGAGCATTTTAGTTGCTGGTGTCCCACCCGCACCCCCTCTATAGAGGAGTTAACTCTGATCGCCTGAGCCAAAGGCTCAATGGCCAGAGCAAAGAGAAGAGGAGACAATGGGCAGCCCTGTCTCGTACCTCTCTCGATTTTAATACAGGCCGTATGAGAACCAGGCAATTTTAGTGTGGCCCTGGGGAGTGTATAATAAGTACGCAGCAGGTTTAAGAAGTTTCCTCTGAACCCAAACTTATCCAAAGTGGCAAATAGGAAGGGCCATTCCAGGGTATCGAACGCCTTTTCGATGTCCAATGCGAGTAGGCACACAGGGAGACCCCTAGCCCTGGCCAAATGAATGACGTTTAAAGTCCTCCTGATGTTATCACTAGTCTGCCTGTTTGGAATAAAGCCTGATTGGCCTTTTCTTTCTTTAAGGTGAAATCGTTTTACTTCTAATCTCAAAGAATGTCCCCATGTCAGTTGAAAACCTCTTGGCACAAAAAGTTCGCTTGACAAAGCCTTGTATTGACCCTGGATATATTTATATAAGGTAATCATATACCCTCTTGGACACCTTTTTTCTAGAGAAAATAAGTTTAATTTGTTTGGTCTTTTTAACTTAGCCCCTCCATTCCCCTTATTAGTTTTGTTGCCCTTCTCTGTACTTTTTTTCAGCTCTAAAAAATCCTTTTTATGTGTATTCCAAATGAGGCGTTCTAGGGATTTGTATAGTGGTAGAATTATATTTGCTTCCCTTGCTTCTATACCCTTCTTAATACATGCTAATATTTTATTTGCCTTTGCAGCAGCTGCTTCACTTTGAGCACTGTTACCTAGGTGGTTGTCTACAAGCACTCCCAAATCCTTTTCAATATCTGATACCCCTAGATTTGCTCCATTAAGATTCTAAATTGCCTGGCTATTTTTCCTTCCCAGATGCATAACTTTACATTTATTCATATTAAATCTTATCTGCCATTTAGTCTTCCATTTTTCTAATTTATGCAAATCCCTTTTGAGGGAAAAGTACATCATTATTAATTTTAATTACCTTGCACAACTTAGTGTCATCAGCAAAAATGGAGACAATAATTTCCAATCCTACTTCTAAGTCATTAATAAATATTTTAAAAAGCAGAGGACCTAATACTGAACCCTGAGGAACTCCACTTACCACATTCGTCCAATCCGAGTAAGTTCCATTTACAACAACCCTTTGCTTCCTGTCTTTTAGCCTGCTCTCAATCCATGTGCATATATTTACTGCAATTTGTGTATCCCTTTGCGTTTTCAATAGTCTCCCAAATGGCACTGTATCAAAAGCCTTTGCAAAATCTAAAAAGACTATATCAACTGAGTTGCCTTGATCCAAGTTCCTACTAACCTCTTCATAGAAATGAATTGGGTTGGTTTGACATGACCTATGCTTGTTTTAAATCCATGTTGTGCCCTATTAGTTTAAATAGACATATTCTTGTATATTATCCCTTATTAACCCTTATAAAAGCTTTCCCACTACAGAAGTGAGGCTTACAGATCAATAACTTTCTTATATAATCTTGTCAAGTATGTAGCAAACATCAACAGTTGATCAAGACACTAATTATATATATATTATAAATATAATATCAAATATAGTATAAAATATGTTTTTGAATTATGACATTTAGTAGACTCTGATTTTGCCATGGGGGTTTCCTTTCCTCATGCCTATAGTGTAAGGGGGATGTTTATCCTACAAGGGCTTAGTCTTCCATAAAGTTATCTTATTTAGTACTTAGAGAGAACTCACTACAGTTCTTATATAAATCCACAGTTGCTCACACTTCTCCCAGGTATTGTTTGTAGTAATTAATACAAAATTGAACGCAACAATTACAATTAAAGGCTGTATTTTGTACTTTAAACACTGTAAAATATTATGCACTTTATGAAGCGCAGTTTTAAAATAAGAATATTATAAATATGACATATTACGGATCCTTTAACAATGTGGTGTGGATCCCCATTGTACATAGAAGGGGTGGTATGATTGATGATGGGATATCACTGTCAGTCCTAAGCTGGCACACATCCAAACAATGAGCCCATATAGTGTGACTATTGTACCTTCTTAAAATAGCATTATAGTGATGATCCATTAAAAGTATGTTACATCCAGCATAATGAAAATCATATTAGTCCAAATATACACTTATCAAAAATTACTATTTTATACTTTCCCTCTACTCCCCTTAGGGATTTGGCCTTTCTCAATGTTCCCAATGTGTGACAGGCAGTTTCTGGAGCTCCCAAAATAGCCTACACATTCATACTGCTCATAAAGGGACAGGTGGGGTGGTTGTGCTGGCTTCTGCATTACAAACTGCAATATGTAGTTCCATAGTTTTTTGCTGTGACACAATTTGAGGGCTACTCTGCATGGGTAGTTAGAGAAAGAAAGGCCAACACGGCAAACCCCTTAAACTACAGTGCCTTGCAAAAGTATTCACCCCCTTGGCATTTTTCGTGTTTTGTTGCTTCACAACCCCATAAAGCCCAACCCTATGGAGCGTACGGCTTATTGTCATCCTTTGTACAGATACTCCAGTCTCTGCTGTGGAACTCTGCAGCTCCTCCTGGGTTACTTTAGATCTCTGTGCTGCCTCTCTGATTAATGCCCTCCTTGCCTGGTCCGTGAGTTTTGGTGGGTGGCCGTTTCTTGGCAGGTTTGCTGTTGTGCCATTTTCTTTCCATTTGGTTATGATAGATTTGATGGTGCTGCTGGGGGTCATCAAAGATTTGGATATTTTTTTATAACCTAACCCTGACTTGTACTTCTCAACAATATTGTCCCTTACTTGTTTGGAGAGTTCATTGGTCTTCATGGCAGTGTTTGGTTGGTGGTGCCTCTTGCTTAGGTGTTGCAGCCTCTGGGGCCTTTAAAAAAAGGTGAGTCACTTAGATTGCGCACAGGTGGACATCATTTCACTAATTATGTGACTTCTGAAAGTAATTGGTTGCATCAGAGTTTTTTTTGGGCTTCATAACAAAGGGGGTGAATACATATGCAAATGCCAATTTTCTGTTTTCTATTTCTAAAAAATTGTTTTACGTATATATTTTTCTCATATCACTTCACCAACTTAGACTATTGTGTTCTGATCCATCACATCAAATTCAGATTAACAAAACATTGAACTTAAGGCTTTAATGTAACAAAATAGGTAAAACGTCAAGGGGGGTGAATACTTTTGCAGGGCATTGTATAGTATGGCAAGCTACCGTATCTGTTTTTAGTGAAACGTATAGCGCTGTTATTCCATCTGTTGCTTGGTAACTTGGTGATGCAAATATGTAAGTAATGGATGTGGTGATGTCATTCCTTAAGTGATGTCACTGGTGTAGTCAGCGGACATGCATGTGTAAGGTCAGAGTTTTTTTGAAAGAGAATGGCTGCAACAAAGAACTTCAATTCTCACACACATATACAGCACAAGTCTATTTTTAACATGGCAAAAAAAAAAAAACTGTTGCTAAAATGAATATACTGCTTTATTGGTACTTTTTACCCAGATAAGGTAACCAGAGTAAGGCAGTGATACCCCAACCCCCCGCAAGGACCCTCCAGAGAGTTCGTGATTTAGGTTTAGGAGGCAACTTAAGATTCAATAGATAACTTTAAAAAGGTATTGGATATATTTTTTTATAAAAAGGGCATTCAGGGTTATCCTGGTAAATTAGAGAGGCAGTATGGATTCAGGGAGGAATCCGATCACCAGTATCTGCGGTAAGGAAGGAATTAATGTTTGCCTTCCTCTGGATCAATTATTAATTAATCGGCATATTGCAGATCAGAGGAGATATTAAAATGTTGAACTTGATGGGCTAAATATTTTTTTTACCTTAATTATTTTGTATCTACATAACTATGTGACCATTATTTGGGAGTGGTATGGGGATACGCTTAGATGCTTGCTACCACTTAACTTCGACAGCTGTTGCTTCAGATGAGCCATACATTGAGTGCCTCTATTGGACAGGACCCCTCAGGAAAAACCTGACGTTGAAAATATCACGATCTGGGCTTCTGCTGTAGTAGTGGCTGGGATACGAGAAAGGGCTACTGCTTTGAAGTACCATGTAACATAATCCACCATGGTCACAATATATTTCTTCTCCGTTCTACTGGGGCCAGCTAAAGGGCCCACAAGCCAATAGCAATCCTATGGAGGGGGTATCAGGATGGGCAGGGGCTGCATGTGGAAGCAGGTGCCCTTCCTATGGTGTCTGAACTTCTGGCAGGCATCGCAGATGCAGCCGTAGGTAATGACATCCCTGTTAATCCCTTTCCAGTAGAACACTTGGGTTAGGCATTGGGTTGCTGTCCATATGGCCTGAACACATGGGCAACATAGTGAGCTAAGTCTAACAGCTTAGTCCTAAATGGTTTCAGTTGATTTTTCTTTTCCCCACTCAGGAACGCTTCTTCCTGGGGAGTAATCTAATTAATTATTCTCCCAAACAACTGCCTGGCTGGGATCTCCCTGTGGAGCCTTCTGCCTTATCCCCTCTAATGAAGGGTCTTGCACTAGGACTACCTTTAATTCCTCTATGTTGGCCCACTGTACCCCCTATCCCCAAGCTGGTAATTGACTTACTGGATTTACCCCAGGTCTGTAGACAGGGTCAGATCTTTTGGTTCTTTGGTTGGAGCAATCCGGGCAACATCCTGGTGGTAATTGACTATATTTATGTAGCAAAAATCCATGTGTCCGAGACCGCTGCTCAAAAGCACATCAGTGTCTTTGGCCGCAATGTCAGGTGTCTATGTTTGCGTTTATGGTGTTAATCAAATCTTTTATACACAATTGGCTGGATGGCCAGATCTGATCAACCCTGCTGACAGAGTAATACCCAGAATGCGAAACCTTGGAGAAGAGACAGAAGAACAGTCTTACACTTGCCCTGTGGAAATATTGAGGTCTATGGGATAGTATGGAGAACTACTACCCTATTCGCTACAAATGTATCTGTTCCATCCATAACTTTATGCATGGGGCTCTAGTAGTAGGTGGGATGTCTAGGCTAGACTTCATTCGTAAATCACATGCCAATTAGCGGTTAACCATAGACAAAGGATCAAAGGGATATTAGTTAAAAGCATTGGACATTACTTAAAATTTGTCAATGAAACCACTTAACTCTATGCTTGGTTAACTGTGTCTATGTCTCAATTAGCATTTTAGATAACCCATCCAGTGTCTATGGATTAGCCGTGGCCAAGAGTTAATTTCTTGCACCTGGGCTGGCAGACGAGCACTGGTGGACGTGGGCAAAGGGTATAGTTAATACTGGGCATCGTCCCCAGATTTTTTTTAGCCCCCTACCCTCCCAAATAAACTGAAACACGTTTCAAAAGGGTGAACATAACATAGAGAACACATGATTTTATTATGATTTTACTATGAAGGAGATTATAGGCATTTGCTTCAGTCTGTTAGAGACCTGTAAGAACAGATCAGGGCTGGCTTGAATGCTGGATAGTCCTTGTCCTTCTCTGGGTCGGTTGCAATCTGCGAAAGCAGATTGTGACAACCGCTCCCCATTCCAGTTTGTACCACGAGGGGATGATCCCACTGGAATTGGACTCTTAAAGATAAGGTCATATAGAAAAAAACTGCTGTATTTGAAATCACAATAAGCTGAATCAGCCTGATTTATAAAAAGATTATTTTATGAGAGTGCATTTGTATGTTATTAGGTGGACCTGTTTATGTCTTGGTTTTCGCTTGGTCTTTGCTTTAATTTAAATTTCTCCTCATACATCTCCAATATCCCCTCTCAGAGGACAAACCATTCTAACAAAAATACACAACGGCTGCGCTCAGAAGCTGTTTATAAAATAGCTAATAAAATGCTAGCTATATTTCAAAGAACATTTTGCTCATAAACAACTACTTCTTATGAAGTAAACTGCATGATACAAATCACATATAATAGTTGTAAAACTTTGAATCATTGTCACTCTTTGCGAGCTTGAAGCAGTTCTGACTGCAAATGCAGACAGTCACAAAGCGAGGAGCTGCATTTGTGGAGGCTCCACTGTCGGCTGCAATGAGCCGAAGGCTCATTGCAGGCTGCAAATGCGGACCCTCGCAAAGCGAGGGGCCACATTTGTGGAGGTGTATACCGCCTCATACCCCAGAAAAGTGCGACTTTGCACAAAAAAAAAAACACGCCGCGGGACTTAGAAAAAAAAAATTTGACCCGCGGGACTTAGAAAAAAAACACTAATGCGTAAAGAGGAAATACGGACTTACACAAAAGAAAATACGACCCGCGGAACTGAGAAAAAAATAACAATACAAGGTCCCAAAAATACGAACTTAACGGCCGAAACGCGTACAGCAAAAACCACCAAAAACAATGAAAATTATAAAAAAACATCACACATAGCACGGGGGGACAGCCACGACCTCTGGGGGTGAGGTTGCACACAAATTAAAGTCGATTTTACGCAGTTTCAACACTTGAAAATCGGCTAAGTGAGAAAAAAAATAGGGGGGGAAAAAAATTAAATAAAGGGCAACTACCCCAAAGCGCAGAAAACACTGACAAGGATGTACGACTTTTAATTCTGACCTGTGAAACTGAGAAAAAAAAATACGAGGCTGCAAAAATACGAGTGTAACAGAACCTTACCTTTGCCTGGGAACATTTATTACTACACTGGCCCTTTAACTGTTTGGAATGTTTTTGATGATATGTAACTGTCATGCTGAGTTCAGTTATTAAAGTTTTTCTCTGATGGTTGATACCAACTTCACTTTTACACAGCAGCTTGCCAGGGAAAAGGACGTCTCCAACGGCTGATACCCTCTCACTACCGGGGTTAGCCGTTACATTTGGTTGGCAGCGGTGGGATGGTCCTTTTATCCAGAGAGCAAGTGCTAAATGGTACTCAGTACGCCAAGCTGAAAAGACCCACACTAAAAGATTTATTGGAGAGTCGTGGTAGGAGTGCCAGTAACAGGCCACGGAGGGAGCTGATAGCTGACCTGCTGGAGCTGGACGAAATGGATAGATCCATGGAAGTAACGGAGCCCCTTACATCTGTCAGCGAGGACGATGTAATTACTGGTATTGTACAGCAGAGATTATCCTTGTATCCAGAAACGTCCGTGGAACTAATAAACCAGCTGCTCCGGGAAACAAGGGAGGAGATAGAAACTAAGAGGAGACAAGAAACGGAACTGGTAAGAGCTAGACAACCCATTACACAGGCAGTTCCTACCCCCCCCCCCCCCCCCCACCACCCACTGCTACAGTAAAGAAAATACCATTCACTGCATTTAAAGCTTTTGTAGAAAGTGAGGAGGAAATAGATGGATATTTGGCTGACTGAGAGGCAGTGCTCACTACACCAGGTACCACCGGATCAATGGCCAGCACCTAGAACAGAGGCACGCACCCCAACCTACGCTGCACACACAGAATTTCGGGCTCCAGTACCCCCAGGACCTCCACGCCCTCAGGGGTTTTACAACCAGCCCCGGGAATCTTACAAAGTGACATGTCATCACTGCAGCAACACAGGGCATATTGCCCGTTATTGCCCTTTGAGATCAGCCAATAACGAATGGAGGCGCACAACACCCCACACAGAGACCCCGCCATCACGTTCCTCTGCTGCTCACTGCCTGGAAATCAAAGGGAGCCCTGAGGAGTGTTTGGGAATCTTGTATGAGGCCAACCCCGTACAGGCTGCCTCCCCGGATAACCGCCAGCATCACCGCCAAGAGGTGCGTGTAAATGGACAGATAGCACAAGGCTTAAGAGACACTGGCGCTACCATCACTTTGGTGCAGAAACATCTCGTGAAACCAGAACATGTATCTAATTGTACCGTTGCTGTTCGTGTCGCAGGGGGGGCTGTTTTTCGCTTACCCACCGCCCGGGTACACTTGGATTGGGGAGTCGGGTCGGGAAAGACCACAGTAGGCATCATGGACAATTTACCTGCTGAGGTCGTGCTGGGCAACGACATTGGCCCTCTAGCCTCAGTTTTTTTACCCACGACTGCTGCTGCTTGTCCCATGACCACCCGCTCACAGACCCGTACAGAGGACGATCCTACAACAGGTCGGGAGACCCAGGTAAGCCACAAGCAGACACTTAGCACTAACTCCACAGAGAGACCCATAGCGTGGGACACCCCCGAAGAGTTTGGGAGGGAAACTAGACAGGACCCCACCCTCCAAAAGTACAGAGAATTAGCCGACAGTAGAGGGGATGAGCGGGAACGTTTTATATGGGAGGGGGACAGGTTATATAGATTGACCGAAGGCAGAAAGAGAGGCTGTGTCCCTTTGCAGAAGCGCCAACTCGTAGTACCCAGAAAGTACTTCTCCGAATTGGCCATGACATTCCGTTGGCAGGGCATCTAGGGGGTAACCGCACCACCTACAGGATCACCCAGATCTTCTTTTGGCCAGGGATCTCGAAGGATGTGCAGCATTACTGCAGCACTTGTGATGTATGCCAATGAGTAGGAAAGAGGGGGGATCACCCTAAAGCCCGACGGTCACCTATGCCCATGATCGAGGAACCATTTAGCAGGGTGGCAGTCGACCTCGTAGGACCCCTACCTAACCCCAGCCCTTCGGGTAAGAATTATATTCTTACAGTAGTGGACTATACTACTCGCTACCC
This sequence comes from Discoglossus pictus, assembly GCA_027410445.1. Lineage (NCBI taxonomy): Eukaryota > Metazoa > Chordata > Amphibia > Anura > Alytidae > Discoglossus > Discoglossus pictus. The sequence goes on along the minus strand of CM050172.1, from coordinate 57,501,121 downwards.
AGAAGCCGTTGCTCTGACGAATATCCAGGCTGACACGGTCGCCAGTGCGCTAGTCAGGATATTCACCAGAGTGGGATTTCCTCAGGAAATCCTATCTGACCGTGGAACCCAGATCACCTCAGACCTAACTCAGCAGCTATGGGAGGTCTGCGGTGTCAAAACCCTGCTTAGTTCACCATACCATCCTCAAACTAACAGTCTCTGTGAACGCTTTAATGGTACCCTAAAGCAATTGCTACGGACCTTTGCAGCGGAATACAGAGACTGGGAGCGATTTTTTCCTCACCTCTTGTTCGCATATCGAGGGGTGCCGCAGGAATCCACAGGGTTCTCCCCCTTCAAGTTGCTCTATGGACGGCGGGTGCGAGGCCCCCTCGACCTCATCTGGGAGCACTGGGAGGGAGAGATGGAGCATGAGGGGGTCCCTATCGTACCTTATGTGCTGGAGATGCGGGACCGCATGGGGCACCTAGCCAGGATGGCCCGAGAACACCTCCAGGCGGCACAAGTCCGTCAAAAACATTGGTACGATCGGGACGCTAGGCTGAGAACATTCCAAGTAGGTCAGAAAGTCCTGGTGCTTAGACCTGTTAAATGAAATAAACTACAGACCTCCAGGCAGGGCCCTTACAAGGTGGTGGCACAGGTCTGTGACACCACCTATGTAATTGCCAGTAGCAAGGACGAAAGGATACAGAAGTCCTTTCATATAAACTTATTAAAAGAGTACCAGGAAAGGCCCGAAGATATAGCAGCCATATGTATCCCGGCCACTGAAGACCCTGACAACCTCCCCATCCCAGATCTGTTAGCCGATGCCGAGCCTAAAACTCGGCTTAATACAGTGCAGCTAGGGGAGTGATTAACTCCCACAGAAAGGGAGCAACTCCAACAATTACTAGCTAAGAAAGGATTGACGTTTTCCCAGGAGCCCGGTTACACACCCTTAGCGACCCATTATGTCTAAACCCCAGGACAAACCCCTCTCAGACAGACTCCTAATAGAATCCCCGAAGCCGTAAAAGAAGAGATGAGAAAAGAGATTCAGGAGATGTTAAAACTAGGAGTTATAGAGCCATCCGACAGCCCCTGGGCATCCCCAGTCGTCCTAGTCCCCAAAAAGGACGGAACGACCCGGTTCTGTGTTGACTATCGACTCCTCAATAACCGGACCGTGACAGACGCATACCCCATGCCCCGAGTGGACGAACTATTAGATCGTATTGCCAGGGGATAATATCTGACCACCATCGATCTGTGCAAAGGGTACTGGCAGATTCCCTTGGTCAAGGACGCTATCCCTAAGTTGGCGTTTGTCACCCCGTTTGGCTTGTACCAGTTTAAGGTCATGCCCTTCGGGATGAAGAACGCCCCAGCTACATTTCAGCGCTTAGTGGACCGCCTCCTTGATGGCTTCCAGGATTTCGCTTGTGCGTACCTGGATGACATTGCGATCTATAGTGAGACTTGGGGGGAGCACCTGAGACACGTAGAGGCTGTGCTGGATCAGATTAGGGCCGCCGGTCTAACCCTGAAACCAGAGAAATGTAATTTCGGTATGGCTGAAGTCCAGTACTTGGGACGCAGAGTGGGGTGTGGGAAACAACGACCAGAACCCGCTAAGGTAGAGGCCGTAGCCAATTGGCCCACACCCCACACTAAGACTCAAGTGTTAGCATTCTTAGGGACAGCAGGGTACTACAGGAAATGTATCCCTGACTACAGCGCCATCGCCAAACCCCTGACAGATTTAACAAAGAAAAATTTACCTAGGATAGTCCTGTGGTCTCCCGCCTGTGAAACAGCGTTCCAAACCCTGAAACAAGCCTTGATCAACGCACCTGTTTTGTTTGCCCCCGTTCCTAACAAAAGATTTGTTGTCCACACAGATGCGTCCATATACGGACTGGGGGCAGTGCTAAGCCAGGTCGCGGAAGATGGGGGGGACCACCCTGTCGCATACCTGAGTCGAAAACTATTGCCCAGGGAAGTGAGTTATGCGGCAGTGGAAAAAGAGTGTCTAGCCCTGGTATGGGCTCTAAAGAAGCTCACCCCATACCTTTACGGTCAGGAATTCACCCTGATCACAGACCACAACCCCCTAGTATGGCTGAACCGAGTGGCTGCGGACAATGGACGATTACTGAGATGGAGCATGGCCCTACAACCGTATAACTTTTCCATTCAATATCGCCCTGGCCAGTTCAATGCAAACGCAGACGGACTGTCCAGGCAAACGGAACTTTTACCTTAACAGCAGACCGGACAGCCCCAAGTTGACCCGAAAAGGATCAATCCGGGTCTGCCGGAGTGTTCCACAAAGGGGGAGCAGTGTAACAGAACCTTACCTTTGCCTGGGAACATTTATTACTACACTGGCCCTTTAACTGGTTGGAATGTTTTTGATGATATGTAACTGTCATGCTGAGTTCAGTTATTAAAGTTTTTCTCTGATGGTTGATACCAACTTCACTTTTACACAGCAGCTTTCCAGGGAAAAGTACGTCTCCAACGGCTGATACCCTCTCACTACCGGGGTAGCCGTTACAACGAGGTTAACGGACGAAATGCGTACATTCAAAAACAACACAAAACAATACAAAATACAACAGAAAACAAACAATAAAAAAAAACACAGAGCATGGGGGGACAGCCATGACATGTGCCACAAAGGTTGCATGCTAATTAATGTTCAATTTAACAAGTTTAAAAAATGTAAAATCTCCTAAGCGAGAAAAAAAATGGCGGCCGAAAAAAATGAAAACGAGGCTACATGACCCCGAAATGCGCAAAACACCACCAGCCGCGTATGACTTTTGCCAGGGACGTACAAAGTATTAAAATACATGCTTAGGCAGTACGGAAAATGCTTGTGACACGCGTAGCACATAGATAAACTACGCCGTTTTACAACACTAACACTACAAATCTAAAATGTCGATTTACACAACTAATGCAACGGTTTGCCCTCGCGCACGCAGTATATTTCTAATGCACAGCTGGGACATTGATGACACTTTCTCCTCACAGCAGCAACAGGCCAACTGTACATTGTATGCTGCAGGAAAATAAAAATAGATACTTCAGCCTATTCATTGCTGGATATATCAATTACAAATAGGTAAAGTATATTAATTTATTAAGTAAATAATTAATTAATAATTATACTAACAAAATTGACATATATATCTGTCTTTGTCATGAGAGCTGAAGGCGCTCATTGGAACAAAAGTAAACGAGAGGAGCGGATCGCTATGAGAGCCGAAGGCGCTCAGCGCTGGGCTCGCAATGAACGCCGAAGGTCCTCAGACTATAAATAGCTTTACATTGTGTGTCAAACAGCATTGCCATGGCTTAAAATTGAGCGGCTCTCTATGAGCGTCAAAGGCGCTCATCGCGAGCCAAGCGATAAGCCCGGAAGGCGCTCAGCGCGAGGCTCGTAATGAACGCAGAAGGTCCTTAGAGTAGAAAAAGCTTTACATTGTGTGTCAAACAGCATTGCCATGGCTTAAAATGCTATAGCAAATCGCTAGTAGATTATTAAAAACTTTAATTTTAAAACGTGTAGTCGCTCCACTTTATGCTCCACCCATTGCTTTCTTCCAAGTGTGCATTCTGCTCCTGTGTGAGCACTTTTAAAGGGCTGGCTTGTCAATCAAACTGCATGGCTCTTTGCCAGACATAGTACTAGTTTGATTAATAACCTCAGTGGAAGTGGGTCGTGCATCTGAATTGGAATAGCATGGGTGGAGCAAGAACCTGCTACACAATTTCAATCTAGCTATTTATAAAATCTATTAGATTTTGTAAATAAATATTTATGCACTGCTTTATATAACTGCTTACAAATGTTTGAAGAAAAAAAAATATTTTGAAGACCATAATTAGACAGGAAACAAATGTCATAAATCTAGTTTTTAATTAGTAAAATTACATGTTGGTGTATCTGCTGGTCCCTGGAGGCATCCATTAAGCTTTGATGAAGAATATAGCGCTTATAGTGGCAAGACCTGCAGTCTGCTTCTGACTCTTCTGAGCATGTTTGATGGGAGCAGTAAGTGTCAAATTCTACACATTTAATTTCCTTCATATTCTTCCCTATCTTTCCATCCACTAATATATAGATAAGCACACACCCTCAGGCTCCAAGTTAGCAGCGAGTACTCAAGTCAGACATGATTTAACTTCTATGGACAGAATCTTCAATATTTCTCATGTTCATAGCTTACACCTCTGTTAATTTTATTAGTTTGTTTTGTCAGAAACACTTGATGTTCTTCCTAAACTGCAATGGTTGTTTAATTATTTTTAGAAGTTTTTGATTGACGCACATTGCCACTGAGGTATTTGTTTGTCCCTACAAACACCTATTAGATCAGATTTGTTTAGGAAAGCCAATTAGTTGATTTAATTTTTTCCAACAGGTTGTGTTTTTCCACATGGGATCTCACCTTTATAGGTGGCATGAATGAATAATAGACCCCAACCTGTTTAATTAGCCCTGCACCTAAGGGAAATCAACAGGACAATGTATATTGTTTTACTTCTACTATTTTATAGATGGGGGTCAGTGCTGCCATTTGCCCATATGTACTGTGTTAGTATATTGGGTTATATTCACAAAAGGGAGAGTAATGGTACTCTACTCAAGTGTCACAAGATCTCTCCAGGTTGAAAAATAGGTTCATTGGGACAATAAATCAGAGAAGTTTCATCTAAGTAGTGTAATATCTCTTACATTAGTGAACTGTATTTCAAGAAAGATCCATTAATTATTATTATTATTACTACTACTAGCAACTTGCCCATCAATTAATTTTTTGGGTGTTCTGAGATCCTTCGGCGCTCATTGCGAGCCTCTTGGTTGTTGTATATTTTTTTATCAGAGGCGCTTTTGCTGTCATTGTAAGGTTGGCGCTGATCTGCTTTTTGCGCTTATTGCAAGGCTGTCCCCTGGTGTAGTTTGTGTGCTATGAGCAGCGTTGGCGCTTCTTGTGAGGCGCGCAGTGAATGGCTTTTGTGTTTATTGTGATAGTGTTTTTTTTTTTTTTTTGTGTATACGTATTTTTGAATGGTTATTAAATAATTAATAAATTAATATACTTTAACTATTTGTAAGTAATATATGCAGGAAGCATTGTGCTGAAGAGCTAACAATCTGTTTTGATGTTTCTGCAGCATACAATGGTGATTTGCACTGTTGTGGAGCTGAGGTGTAAGTGTCAGCAATGTGTGCAGTGTGTAGTGCAAATAGGCTGTGTGCGCGAGGGAAAGCCGTTAGTGTAGCTGTGTACTTCGGCATTCTGTAAGTTAGTGTTGTAAAATAGCGGCGAATGTGTATGTGCTAGGCGGCTGTGGATGATTTAGCGTCCTTGCTAAAAGTGTATCTTGTACCTCGTATGGCTTTTTTGAAAAGCCGTATGTGCTTGGTGGTGTTTTGCAGCTTTAGGGTCGTTGTTTTTTTTTCGGCGGCCATTTTCTCTCTCTTAGGGGATTTTCGTGTGTCTAAACTCGGTAAATTGGACTTAAATTGAGGTGTAACTTCACTTGCAGAGGTCCTGGGTGCCCCCCCCCCCCCCTTTCCTGCTGTGGGTAAGGTTTTTATGTCATCTTTGTTTGTATTTATTGTTTTTTTTATTGTTTTTAGTTGTGTGCGGTTCGGCCGTTAAGGTCATATTTTTGCGAGTTCGTAATGTTTTTTTTTCTAAGTCCCGCGGCTCGTATTATTTTAGTGTAAGTCCGTAATTTTTTCTCTCTAAGTCCCGCGGCTCGTATTTTTTGGTGTAAGTCCGTATTTAGTCATTGCGTGTTAGATGTATTTTTTCAAAGTCCCGCTACTGTGGGTGTTTGTAACCGCGTGTGAGGCGCCATAGAGTCTCCTCCTCCGCAAATGCGGCCCGAACTGCGTCCCTCGCTTTGCGTGACGATGTTTCGTAGTTTGACAACTATTATATGTGATTATTATAATTATTACCTTTATTGGTAAGCAAGCTAACATATTCCATAGCACTGTACAAGTACAAGGCAAAAATAAAATTAGCACATTGAAAAAGAATGGCGGGCCCTGTCTTTGAGCCTAATATCAAACGTATATAGAACTTTTCCTAAAGAACCTTACAAGATTTAAAACGCACAAACTCACAATCTAAGGGTTTGGCTGTGGAGGGTGATAGATGCAATAAGCTCAAGCAAGTGGAGGTGACTGTGTGTTTCACTGTACATTGTGTGTGTGAGTACTGTAATACAATGCATATGTTAAGGCTGAAGGTGATAAGATTCTTAAACAGATGTGTTTTTAGTGAAGTTTTAGAGAATTTGAGGCAGGAGGATAGTCTAATGGAGAGGCAAAGAGTTCAAAAGAATAGGGGAAGCAAGAGAAAAGTTATGATGATGGGAGTGAAAGGATGTGATAAGAGAGGAGAAAATGAGAATGTCATTAGCAGAGCGAAGAGGGCAATTGGGGGAGTATTTTGAGACTAGAGCAGACACATAAGGGTGTGCACTGTTGTTGAGGGTTTTATATTCTAGGGTCATGATTTTACCTTTTATTCTGAAGGCTATGTGAAGCTATTGGAGTGACTGACAGAGAGGTGTCGCAGACATTAAGTTTGGGTATGTTAGATGAGTTTGGTGGATGCGTTCATTATGGATTTGACTGGAGACAGACAAGTGATGTGGAGGGCAGCCAGAAGTGAGTTGCAGTAGCCGAGGCAAGATATGATGAGAGATTGGATTAGAATTTTGGTTGTGTCTTGTGTAAGATAGTGGCATAGATTGGAGATGCTTTAGTTGAAACTGACAAGATCTTATTATTGACTGTATGCGAGGAATGAAAGAGAGGGCAGGGTCCAGCCTGGGTGTGATGATGTAATTGTCAACAGTGAGAGATATTTCAAAGAAAAAAGTATATATATATAAAGTGCCTGTAAGTATTGCTTAGCACTTGAGAAAAAGCTAAAATACTTGGTTAGTTCATTAAAAATCATATATATATATATATATATATTGCAATACTCATTATTTATATATATATATCTCATTATATGTATAATATTACATATATATGTACTACTGAGAGAGAGAGAGAGAATATAACGGATAACCATGTAATATTATCTAATATTGCCATCAAGGGATTCTGGTGACATTTATAAAGGCCAAAGACCAAGTGGTTTGTAAATGTCACCAGTACCCTGAGATGGCAATATTGGATCTTATTACACGGTTAGCCATTATGTATTTTTTATATTACATGATTTATTCATTAGTTTCATATATATTAGATGATTATTTTTTCCATACATTAGATGATTAGAACATTTTATGTAGCAGTGGTCTCAAATACTTTTTTCACAAACGTGGATAACTTATTGCAGAGTATTCCAGGGAGATAATTTTATGACTGAAATATGGGTTTTGTAACCACTGTCTAACATGTAATGTTATTCAGTTATATAATTTAACTTGTACTATAACATATTATAATTGTCGAACTACGAGACGTTGTCACGCTTTGCGCGGTGCGTACGACTTAGGCTATAAGCTCCGAAGGCGCTCATCGCCTACGAGCCTCGTAAAGAGAAACAAGCAGTTAAGGCACTAAAACTCGCAGCACTTGAGCGATGAGTACCAAAGATGCTCATTGCCTGCGAGCCTTGTGAAGCGAGGCGAGCTGTGGAGGCAATGAAACAGGCGGAACTTAGCTAGAACGGAGCGCCGAGGGCGCTCCTGCGAGGTGAGCTGATCCCACATTGAAACACACGGGACTTAGCTACCAAACACTTAGGAAATGCGGGATCACCTTAGGCTGCAAGCAGCTGATGAAGCAGAACTTAGAGAGAAAAAATACGAGACGCAGGACGTTAACGGCTGAACCGCACAAAGCAAAAAACATGAAAAACACACAAAATACAAAAAAAAAAATCACAGCCAGGACATCTGGGAGTGAGGTGGAATGCAAATTTAAGTCGATTTTGCCGAGTCTCGGCACTCGAAAATCAGCTAAGCAAGAAAAAAAAATGCTGGCCAAACAAAACGAAAACGAGGCTACACGACCCTAGACTGCGCAAAACACCGCCAACCGCGTACCACTTTCACCCAGAAACGTACGAGGTACAAAATACACTATTACAAAGGACGGCAAATGCTCGCGAACCGTGTAGCACATAGACAAACGACACAATTTTACAACCCTAATTTGCAACAAAACAACATTACACATCTAAAGTAGCGCTTTATACAGATAAACCAACGCTTTGCCCTCGCGCACTCAGCCTATTTCTAATGCACAGTTGGGACATTCATAAAACTATCTCCTCAGGCCAGCAACAGTCCAAGAGGACATTATATGCTGCAGGACAATAAAAAGAGATTGTTACCTGTTCAGGCTATTGATTGTTACATATATTGCATATAATAGTTGTCAAACTACGAGACGTCATCACGAGATTTGTCCCGCAAATGTGGACCCTCGCGGTGTATTAATTTTTTTAATCTTTTTTACCCTAGGTTGGTGATCTGAAGAAACATCTCAAAGGTAAGTGGTCTTAATTATTTTATTGTAGCTTAGAATTAGGGTTGCTATATATAGATAGCATGTACTGTATATTAGATAGATAGGGGGATGTATAGTATATAGATAGTATTTATTGTATATTAGATAGATAGATAGATAGATAGATAGATAGATAGATAGATAGATAGATAGATAGATAGATAGATAGATAGATAGATAGGGGGATGTATATTAGATAGTATTGTATATTAGATAGTGGGATGTGTATTACATAGTGGAATGTATATTACATAGTGGGATGTATATTACATAGGGGTGTATTGTATTTAATTGTATTGTATGTATTATATGTATTTCCTTTTCAGGTGTGTAATTGCTTGTTTTCTGTAGTGGGGGGTGGTTGTAATGTATTTTTTTATTTTCTGAAATGTTTTTATTTTTTATTTTTTGTGACTTAGTTTTTTTTTCCCTGTAATGTACATTTTTTTATTTTTGGTGATGTAGGTTTTTTTATTTTATGTAATGTAGATTTCTGCTTTTTGATAAATTTAGTTTTTTTAATTTCTGTAATTAGAGTGGTGAGGGTTATTAGGGGGTAGGTGTGTATGTGTTAATAGGTTAGTGTAGAGGGTGTTTAGTTGATATTTAATGTTTTATTGGGGTTTATAGTGCAGTGTAGTGTTTATACTTAGTGTCATGATGGTCCTTGAGGACCGTCATGGCACTTATGTGGTTAATGTTGAGTTGTAAAAGGCCCATAATGGTCATAATATACCCTTATGGGACTGATGGAGTTAAATAGAGGCTTATGAGGGTCTGGATAGACCGCCATAAGTGACCGGGTTAAAATGGTGCAGTGCTTACACTTTGTTTCATGATGGTCCTGGATGACCCTCATGGCACTTACAGTGTAATTACATGTGTTCATTAGTGTGTTAGAGGGGTCTATATAGTTGTGGCACACAGTACACTCACATTGTGTGACAAACAGCATTTCAACACTTTCTTTTATTGACCGTCATTTTTGTGACGGGCAAGTCGCTAGTTAATTAGAAAAAGGTAAACTATTTTAAGTTATTATTCAATTAATTAATTAGTATTTAAAAATATAGAGAGAGGAGCCAAAGGACATGCAAGGAGTGACTCGCAATGAGCGACGAAGGCATTCATTGCGAGCCATGCGATGAGCGCCAAAGGCGCTCAACGCAAGGCTCGCAATGAGCGTCGAAGGTCCTTAGAGTATAAAAAGCTTAACATTGTGTGCCACACAGCATTGCCATGGCTTCAAATTTTATTGACTGTCATTTTTTGACGGGCAAGTCGCTAGTATATATATAGTTTATTATGTGTTTTTAGACTGTAAGCAAATCCTATTTACATAACATGGTAACATAGTAATTTAGGTTGAAAAAGACTCAAGTTCAACCTTTTTAGATCTCCTCAGATCTTTACATCTTTGTGAATTGTCAGTTGATTCAGGGGGAACAAAAGTTCTAGTTAACTGACATAATCATGCATGCCTTTTTGTACTGGGGGTACTATCTTCTCTTTAATACCCAGACAATATTATAAATTAATGGAATGCAATTATTCTGTCATGAATTTACAAATCATGTTTTAAAAAATTGTAAAAGTGTGTTTTCTAATTAATTTTATTTTAGTAAAATGTGTTTAAATGTATTCAAAACTATCAGGGAACACCTCTGTGTGTGCATGACGCAATCTCATTGGCGGACACTTATGACTCATATAGCCATATTGCTGCACATTGGCTGAGGTATGCAATTAAATAAGTTCATTCTGTTCCAGGAGCTTCATTTAAAAAAATAAACACACTATCCATCATTATCAAATGCTCTCTTTCAAATTCAACAAAGAAAAAATGTCCCTTTAATGTAATCCCTGCTATCGTTAGACATCCAATGATTGTCTATGCTAGTTGTATACATGGAACATCTATTTATCTTGGCCTAGCTCCAAGCAGTCTCAAGTAGATTGGTGGGCCCCAAGCAGAACCTACCCAGGAGCCTTTGCACATTACCACAAACCCAGCGCCATGAGACTCCGCAGTCATGTGACATGTCACCTGACGACACAGGATGACTCAGCCAGCAGCTGTCGGTCTCCTAATATAATGACAAAAACAATTAGCAATCCAAGCACTAGCCTCTCCTTAATTATCTCCTCCGAGTTTAATTAACTAGCTAAATTATCAGCAGTAATGTAGGCATTAATTATGTCAAATTACAGTGTAAAAATCACATAGTGTGGAAAGTGTCAAATCAGCTGTGTTCACCTGCCGGGCTGAAATGGCAGAGAGTGTGTGTGTTTACTCTGATGACAGACACAGTTGTGCGATGGAGTTGTCGGCTTTGATCGCAAATACTTGTCCGCCACCGAACCAAAGAAATATCTTAGGGAGAGAGAAATTCATGGAACAGTTGGGAGAGGGGCAGTGCCATATTTATGATTTAAAGTCACAAGGGATAGGCTTCATTTGAGCAGAAATAGAGAGGACTGAATTTTTTTTGGCTCGGATAACGCAAGGAAACTTGCGATGATCCCCAAACCAGATGGTGCGAATGCTGAATTATTAAATTATGAATATTAATACAAATCATACACGGAAGAGGTAATAATTTAGTTGCCCTGCAGAAATAATTAGCATAATTTTGATAAATTACGTGATAACAGGATCTCAAAATTAAGGTAGATTTATCTTAATTAATATCTTGGACTTTATAGAGATGGTAAGATGTTGCACTAGGGAAGGACTATTCTGGGCTATTGTTGTGAAGTCCATTTCAGTGTATAGGATGTTTGTCCAGGTTTGTAGTCCATTTCTGATAGTTATTTGGTTTGTAAAACAGATGATGATGCTACAATGCGTTTGAATAGCAGGGTAGATAATGATGAAATATGAAGGGATACAAGAAAATATAAATAACACAACTGGATCAATGCCTACCTATCATACGCTTGCCTCATTCCTGCCAACCCACCTACTATACTTAACGATTTTCTCTTTTGAAGTGATACACTTGAATGTTTGCGATGTTGGTAACGCACTTGCGGCCCTTGCAAAGCGAAGCACATGGGACTTGCAATGAGCCTGCAATGAGCGCCGTTACCAACACCAGTGCCTTTGGCGTTCATTGCAGCCCCCGCATCACCCCCAGTACCTGGTTCCTGCCAGTGGAGTGCTCGTCACAGGGGGAAAGGGAGTGGTGGAAAGGAGAAACAGGAGAGGGGCAAATGAGACACAGGTGGAGATGGGGGAAAGGAAACACAGGGGAGGGAAAGGGGGGAAAGGGAGAGGGGAAAGGAGGTGCAGGAGAGGGAGAAGGGTGAAGGAGACACAGAGGAGGGAGAGGCGGAAAGGAGAAACAGGGGAGGGAGAGGGGGAAAAGGGAGAGGGGGAAGGGAGAGGGCAAAGGAGGTACTGGAGTGGGAGAGGGGGGAAAGGAGACACAGGGGAGGGAGAGGGGGAAATGAGAAACAGGGGAGGGAGAGGGGAAAAGGGAGAGGGGAAAATGAGACACAAGGTGGGAAATGGAGAGGGGGAAAGGAGAAACAGGAGAGGGTGAAATGAGACACAGGGAAGGGAGATGGGGGAAAGGAGACACAGGGGAGGAAGAGGGGGGAAGGGAGAGGGGGAAAGGATGTACAGGAGAGGGAGAGGGGGGAAAGGAGACACAGGGGATGGAGAGGAGGGAAGGAGGCACAGGGGAGGGAGAGGGGGAAAGGGAGAGGGGGAAAGGAGGCACAGGAGAGGGGGAAAGGAGACACAGGGGAGAGAGGGGGAGGGGAAGGAGGCACAGGGGAGAGAAGAAGGAGACACAGGAGAGGGAGAGGTGGGGAAAAGACACAGGGCGAGTAGGCCAAGACAAGAGACAAGTGGCGGGTTGGCCAAGGCCAGCAATGAGCGCCACAAGTTAAAGGGGGAAGAGCCAAGCAATATACTCTAAACAGCATTGCCAGATTTCAAATTTTATTGCCGTCATTTTTGACGGGCAATTTCCTCGTGTTTTTATAATATAAAAAATATGACATAACCTTTCATTTTTTTCTCTTTATGCAGAATCTACCATTCTAGTTTTCAGTGATCTATTTCCTGAGATGGACCTTGAATACACAGAAAGTTTTTATCTGCAGAGTGAGAATGTGACAGATGCATCTGCCAGTTTGTTCATTTGTTCAATCGAATGCTCATTATTAGTTTATTAGGAAACAGAATCTGCAAGAAGCAGGCTCTGTAAAGAAAATGGAAGCCTGTTGTAAATAATATTTTCATCAAATAAATGTAATGGCTGTTTTTATTTTGTTACCTTTTAAAAATATTCTGTCCAGTTCGAACTATGAATACTCAAAAGATCATATTGAATAAATTACCACACTTTTCCTTTAAATTGCAAGTGTAGCACAACATTTGCCATGCTGCACTTAAAATATTGGGTTTAAGACTTAACAAAAAATGGTTTGGTATGAAGAATTAGTTGTATATAGTGTAGAAACATTGTATGAATGTGAGAAAGGACTAGGGCTCCTCCTCTTGTCATGTTACAAGAGATAGTGGAGCAGAAAATCTTAGAAATCTATGGACTGCAACAACCTACTGCTTTTATCCCAATTCTTTGGATGGCACATTTGATAAGAACAAAAAAAATCACTGATCATTCTGAAGTTTCTTTTCATTTTTCTAATGCCAAGGGAGATTTTATTGATCTTGTTTTTTATCATTTTTTGTTGCTTTTGTTTATTTGTACTTGTGACGAAGTGCCCTTCGCCACTTTGTCTTGGAGAGGACTGTTTGCCAGCCTCCTGCCCTGCGACTATGGCCCTGGTACATATTGCCCTTCAAACACAGTATTCGGCCATACCAGAGTGTATGTCACTCATTCTGGCCCTTTACATACAGGGGGGTCATTTGGTACTTGCCCTGTGTGAACCATGATACCACAGAAAGCTATGCCATGGAGCCCATTCATATAATGAAAGACTATGGGAAAGACTTTAGCTACATGGCAATTGAACTGTGTGAAGAGGATCTGAGCGCTATTCGGTAGTTTTATGCGCTCAGACCCCAGCTGTAACAGAACTCATCACTGTTTTACCCTGTTTTATGATTATTTAATTCTTGGTTAAAATATGATCACATTGCTGTACTGTAGATATGTTGTTTTATGTTCTACAGAATATATTGGCTCAGAATATCAAAGCTACTAGGCTAATAGATAATCCTGTTACAGATAAGAAGAGTCGATTGTATAAACTGTTTTCATTCTCAGATAAGAACAAAGAAGGCTGATTTAATCATTGTCTGATTATATCAAGTTGCCTCAGGGAGGGGTGACCACACCTATTGTCCTATATGTGTATTGTGTGGGGGATATGTGACATGTCTGTGTGTTATGTGAAAAACATACTTTTACTAACTTTTGAACCCCTGGTCTGATTCATGCCATTTTTTTATATGTTGTTCCCCTGGGTGAGAGATATTGAACAGTGCTTCTATATGGATATTTAATGCTGAACCTGACTTTTCCTCTGGAACTCTTGGATGGGATTATACCAACTTCACTTTTACACAGCAGCTTGCCAGGGAAAAGGACGTCTCCAACGGCTGGTACCCTCTCACTACCGGGGTAGCCGTTACAGTACTAATATAAATCATTTTCTTTAAAAAAAAATAAACTTTATATATATATATATATATATATATATATATATATATATTGTATGAAATGTGACTGTCATACTATTTAAGACACAGTATACTCTCCTCTACCACTACTACTGGATTGTTATTCAATATACAGAAAATATTTTGCATACCTGTTACTGCTGTATATCTAAGAGCCAAACAAATCAAACCACGCCACTCTTGGTGATACAGACTGTTCTGATTAATGCTTGAACAACTGAATCTGCCTGGTGGAGTGGGAGGGGCCTGTAGGTAAGAGGATGCATGGGCGAGGGAAGAATTACCCAAAGGACCTTGTTGTGTATATATATATATATATATATATATATATATATATACATACAACTACATTATGGCTTACTTACTTTAGCTGGTAGCCAATGAGAAGCAGGACATTTAACTCCTCCCTTCCTTGTTCCCATACCTGCCCCACCCTTATTTTTTACTCTTTCATCTCAATAGTTATGTTATTAGTCCTTACAGAACAATATTTTCTCTTCCTAAACCCTATATATCCTTTACTCGTACTTTTTTACAACACTTTCCCTCTCTCATTTTCTTCATTTCCCTCTTCCCCACTTCCCCCTCATCATACAATTTCTAATTACTCTTCTCCTAGTATTCCTTAATGTCTGTTCCATTTCTCTGTTTTATTATCTCTTTCGACTTCACTCCTTTCACTGCAAGGTCCCTCTTCTTCTCCCTCTCTTTTGTTTTCTCTCGCAAAAAAAGAGAGGGAAAGATGGTGCTAGAAGAAAAGTAATTCTTCATTTTCATTTACTTTTCTTCTAGCACCATCTTTCCCTCTCTTTTTTGCTCTTTTCTTTTGCTTTCTCCCCCTCGCTATCCCTCCCTCTATCTCTTTCATAATCTACATTTCATAAGCTACATTTCTCCTCTATTTATCTTTTCATCTGTCACATATTTTCTCACTTTCTTTGTTTTTCATTCTTCTCCAATCTCTTTCTTCATTCTATCTCCCTCTTTTTATCTTCTTTCTTTCATTCTCACTCTGCCTTCTATCTACTCCTTTGTCTCTCACATTTCCTCCTTTTTCAATTTCAATCTACCAATTCTTCCTGCAACTCTCAATTCATTCCATCTTCCTACCTTCTCTCTCTTTCTCACCATACCTTCTTTCAGTTACCTTTTCTTTTTCCTCCCTTTACTCTCACTCACTTTCCACCTCTCTGCTATGTCTCCTGCCTACCCATTTTCACCAGCTCTCTCCTATTTCCTCCTTTCCTAACATTTCCCTTTGTCTTCTTCCCCCAATTTCCCTCATCCTTTTTTCTTTGCTATTCTCTATTTTATCTACCATCCACTTTTCAGTAATATCCTTTTGTTTCCTCCCTCATCTCTCTCCTTCCTTTCCTGGATCTCTCCTTCACAAAGTAATTTTTTTTTTCATTTTACTCTCTGTCCCAATTTCTCGTATCTTCCGTCTATTATTAATTATTTTTTCTTTTACCAAATTTTTCCAATCTTTCCTTTCTCCTTTAACTCAATCTCTGATTTCTAATATCTCTCTCTTTCTCCTCTTTGTCTCATAGTTGCTCATCTTTTATTCCTTCTAATGTCTTCCTCTGTATCAAACCTGAGGTGATTATTAGAAATAATTGATAATAATCCCAATTACAGAGAAATCAGTCTATACCTGATGAGTAAATTAGAAAGGCTATTTCAATCTAACTTTACAGCAAGCAAATACAATATTTTAGTAGCATTCAATTGATTAATAACATATTATTGCCTATAGTTTTGAATTATAAATAATATATAACATATTATAATATATAACGTTATATATATATATATATATATATATATATATATATATTTATTTATATATATACAGTGTATATATATTGTTTAGATTATAAATATATTATATATAAAAACGCAGGCAGGGGAGACATGGAGGAAAATAAATCAACTCCCTTATCAAGGTAAGTAGTAAGAGGGAGCTGATGAGGCTGGAGACCCTCCACACAAGGGCCCTGGTGCTTTGCACCACCTGCACCGGTGGTAGCTCCGCCATTGCTCCAATATATTCCTTTAAAGTGAAATTAAAATGCTTTTTTTTCTTTGTTGCATCAGAAAATGGGTATTTTTAATGTATGACAGAGTGTCTTCTTTTTTCAAATGATGCTCTCAGAGCAAATAAACTAATTTAAATGTTTAGCTGCTCGGTAGGCTTGCCCCTGTCAGCCAATGAGTAGTAATATAGGATTATGAGTCATACAAATGAGACCACCATACTATAATGTATTCTGTGTATTCCCTGTAAGTTTCAAGGAAGCTTAAACAGTTTTTACTTAAAGGATCGCTGTAGTGTAAGAAATGTGGCACTTGTATGTGAAGGATGTAACAAACTAACAACATTAGCAGCTGTGAACATACAATATATGGAGAGAAAGACAGATTTTTTTTCACTCTGTATGAATAGAGGAATCCATATTGTCTTTGTTGCACCACTTTCTGAGCACTGGATCTGTTTTCTATTGATGTAGAAAGAATGTGTGAGGAGGGAAGAGGAAGAAGGTCAGGAGTATTTTTTGGATCAGCTCTCTAGAAATGTAAATGCTCCTCTAACCCAATCAACTTCCATCAAGGTATCATGGATGCTGCCAGGGACCATTAAATGCATCAATATTTATTTTTATTAAGGACATTTTTTCCTGCCTAATTATGCTCTTAATCAGACTCAAAGTTTATACATATACATATTTAATTGTACAGTAGTGTTTCAACATTTTTATTCAAAAAACAACATTTGTAATATTTAAAACCCACTCTTTGAAATCTCTGAAAAATTGTGTTTAACCCTCCCTCTTTCCTGTCTTCATTTCACATTTAGAGTATATAGGTCCACTTATAAATGAGCAAATTAGAAAAAAAAGTATTTCTTGCTTACAAATTATGAGAAATCAGACTTACAACAAATTTAAGCAATTAGCACCCGATACCTATACAGATAAAACTAACAAATTAGGAGTGATTATTGTATGTTGCAGCTTTAAACAGTATCACATTAAAAGTTTACACATATAAGTGTTTTTGGCTCATGCTATGTGTAAATCACACACCTGGGCGCCAAAATATACCTGTCACAAGATTAACACAACACAGCAAAACTAACATGGACTGTGAATCATAACCTCTGCAGATTGGAATCCATGTTAAATGGCAAATAGTTCTGTATGGATCTTTAATTAGGAATTAAAGTGTAGTCTCATTTACATAGAAGAGGCAAGGAGCACTTCATATTACACGTCTACATTATTACTTAAATTTGGCAATTAGATGTAGTCAAGGAGGACTGTGAGGAATAATAAATTAGAAATAGACTGTAATTTGGCTCTTATGCTGTAATAGTGAAGTCGGTTTAATTTGAGAGAAAAATATATCCTTTTTTTCATATCCAAATGTATGTTAAATTTGTCATTCCCTTGTCTGGCTCTCGTTATCTTTGTTCTGGTGGTCTCTTTCCACTATTCTCTGGCTACGTTCTGCATTTCCATGTCTGTCTCTCTTATCCCTTCCCCTACCTCTCTTCCATTCCTGGTCTGCCTTATATCAACCCCTGGCTCTCTATCTTCCTCAACTGTCCCATCCATTCCATGTCTCTTCCCTTTCTCTAGTCTCTTCCCTAGCTCTCTCCTGCATTGCCAACTTTGTCTCTTTACTCAATTTCTCTACTTGTCTCATCCCTCAGTTGACTGTCTCTCTCCCTCCTGCCTTTTGATGTCTGTCTCATCTCTTCTCCTCCCTCTTTCTCCCCTCATTCTATGTCTCTCTCCTCCTTCCCCCAACTCTTACTCACCCTAAACTGTCACTCTACTCATTTTCTCTCTATTACATCCCTATGTCTGTCTGTCTCCCTTCTACCTTGGACAGTATGATTCACTCCTTCCACTACCTCCCAATATTTCAAGTTGCAAAAGAGGGACAGTTACATTCATGGAAATGTGTGTACTTTTAGGTAATGTTCCCTTATTCTTTATACAACATGTGCACAATGCTCCATAGAGAGTTATTGTGTAGCACCAGGGATTGTTAACAGTAAGATATGGTGAGGGCTCTTACATGTGGGACTTTCCTTCAAAAGAGTGACAGTTTAGAGGCTGAGGGACAGGAGTATTTTGCCTGAAAACGACAGACTGTCCCTGCACAAGAGGGACAGCTGCGAGGTATGCTCCTGCATGCAGGGATGTATCTACCTTTTTGGAGCCCCTAGGCAGTAAAGTGGAGGAGTCCCTGCGAGTGAGTATGCAAGCTATTCACAGACCCATTTTTGCCTTTTCTGTATCTGTAAGTTCCCTTTCCTGTTGTAACTGTCTTGTTCTAGGTGGTTACCCCCTAGTAGCCAGTGTTTGAACTGCAACATTTCATTTTTTTAAGCCAGGAATCATTTTTTTCCAGAAGTGGCGCCCCTCAGAGGGAAGCACCCCTGGGCAGCTGCCTAGTTGGCCTAATGGGTAATCCGACCATTTATTTTCTATATACAGGAGGGAAACATTTCTCAGAAAAAGAAGAACCCTAGAAAAAGAGGACTTTATTTCAAGGTGAATTATAGAAGTTTTATTCCGAGGTTCCATTTTCTGTGACCAGGGGTTACATTACAAAATTATCCTTAAAATGTCAATTATGTACCTTGTGGGGATCATCAATCAATTTTGGCCATTAAAAGGGTTACAGGATCCCGCTGCTTGTATATTTTATCAAAATAATTTGCTTATTAAAATATAATGATAAGAGACTAAATAGTTTAGCAAATATCTGTAATTCTTGAAGATTTTAAATATAAAACATATTTACAAAACTATGTTGCAGAATATTTAAATGCTTCTGTATGTCGTGAAATAATCAGGAAAAATATTGGAGAGAGTATGTCTGCTTCTACTGGCCCCCATTGGCATCCATGACAACATGTCATGAGAGGGGCTTTTCTGCAAGACTTAGTATGCATTTATTGATCGTGTCTGCCTGCTTCTGAGCATGTGCGGGGAAACGGGAGAGGTGTCAAATTCCATGTATAACTAATCTCCCACCCCTCTCCCTCTTCCTGCACCCCTCCCTCCACTTTTAAGTAGATAAAAATCAGGGTCAAAGCTATCAAGAAGTGCTCAAGTCACACAAGAAAGAGGCATTCTGAAATTAAACAGAATCTTCAAAAAGTATGTATTTTTATGACTTTATACCACCCCAGAGGAGGGTAAGAATCATGTTGAGCATGTCCAGTTGGTATAAAAGTATAATGATAAGACTTTAACACTATAACCATTATTATATACTAGCCACTTGCCTATTAAAAATGACGGGGCAATAACATTTTAAGCCATGGGAATGCTGTTTGACACACAATGTAAATCGATTTGTACTCTGAGGACCTTCAGCGCTCATTGCGAGGCTTGCGCTGATCGCCTTCGGCGCTCCTTGCGAGCCTCTCCTGTCGTGTAGTTTTGCTCCTCTGAGCACCTTCATGATAAAGAGAAATATATATTTTTATGTATATGTAGTTAAGTAATAATGAATTATTTATTGAATAAATTAATATACTTAAAGTATTTATAATTAATATATGCAGCCAGTAATAGCCTGAAGAGCTAACAATTTGTTTGTATTTTCTGAGAATATACAGTTTAAGGTGTTGGTGCCCTGCTGAAATGAATGTTCCACGTGTGTGCATTATAAATAGGCTGCGTGCATTAGGTAAAGCCGTTGGTTTATTGTGTAAAGCGACATTGTATATTCTTAATGTTATTAATGTGTTACGCGTCTCGTGAGCATATTCCGGCTTTTGTAATAGTGTATTTTCTAGTTTGTAGTTTGATGTGTAAAGTGCTACACATTTGGCAGTGTTTTTTCTACGGTCCGGGGTCGTGTAGCCTCGTTTTCATTTTTTTCGGCACCAATTTTTTTCCTTGCTTAGGCGATTTTCGAGTGACGAAAATCGTCTAAATCTGCTTAAATTCGCAGTCCCACGTCTCGGATTTTTTTTCTAAGTCCTGCGTTTGTCAACCGCTTGCAGGCCAAGGCGATCCCGCATTTAGGAAGTGTTTTGTGGCCAAGTGCCGCATGTTTCATTGCCTCATCGTGTTTATGCTGATATTTGTAGTGCATTGTAGTGCCTTAAAGGCTCGCCTCGCAGGCGATGAGTGTCTTCGGCACTCATTGCCTAAGTGCTACGTGTTAAGGGCTCGCCTCACTTCACGAGGGTCGCAGCAATGAGCGTCTTTGGTGCTCATTGGCTAATTGCTACATGTTAAGGGCTCGGCTCGCTTTGCGAGGCTCGCAGCGATGAGTGCCTTCTTGGTTGGTGTATTTTTTGTTATCAGTGGCGCTTTTGTTGTCATTATAAGGTCTGCGCTGATCTCCTTTTTGCGCTTATTGCAAGCCTGTCCCCTGGTGTAGTTTGTGTCCGATGAGCACCGTTGGCGCTCCTTGTGAGGTGCGCGGTGAAGGGCTTTGGCGTTTATTGCGATTATGTTGTTTTTTTGTGTGTGTATATGTAGGTTTTCATGATAATTAATTAATTAATGAAATCATAAATTAATATACTTTACCTATTTGTAATTAATATATGCATCAAGCAATGTGCTGAAGAGCTAACAATCTATTTTGATGTTCGTGCAGCATACAATGTAGATTTGCACTGTTGTAGAGCTGAGGTGTAAGTGTCAGCAATGTGTGCAGTGTGTAGTGTAAATAGGCTGCGTACGCAAGGGGAACCGTTAGTGTAGCTGTGTACTTCCGCATTGTGTAAGTTAGTGTTGTAAAATGGTGACGAATGTGTATGTGGATGATTTAGCGTCCTTGCTAATAGTGTATTTTTGTACCTCGTACGGCTTTTTGTGAAAGTCGTATGTGCTTGGTGGTGTTTTGCGGCTTTAGGGATTGTGTAGCCTTGTTTTAGTTTTTTTCGGCGGCCATTTTTTCTCTTGCTTAGGGGATTTTCGAGTGTCTAAACTCTGTAAATTGGACTTAAATTGAGGTTTAACCTCACTTCGGGTCATCCTGGTTGTGTACCCCCTTGCTGTAGGTAAGCTTTTTATTTTTGTGCGTATTTAATGTTTTCCGCTGTGCGCGGTTCGGCCGTAAAGGTCGTATTTTTGTGAGTTCGTAATGTTTTTTTTTCCCGCGGCTCGTATTTTTTTTGTGTAAGTCCGTATTTAGTCATTGCGTGTTAGAGGTTTTTTTTTCAAAGTCCCGCTTCTGTGGCTATTTGTAACCGCTTGTGAGGCGGCGTAGACCCTCCGCAAATGCGGCCCCTGGCTTCGCGAGGGTCCACATTTGCGGCCTGCAATGAGCCGACGTAGCCGACGTCGGAGCCTCTACCTCATAAATGCGGCCCCTCGCTCATTGCAGCCGACGTTTGAGCCTCCACCTTCCGCAAATGCAGCCTGAACTGGGACCCTCGCTTTGCGAGGGACGCAGTTCTTGCAAGCTCGCTTCGCAAGCTCGCAAAGCGTGACAAGGTTTCGTAGTTTGACAACTATTATATGTGATATTCAACTGGGTATGCTATTTTGGTGTATCTCCCAGCCCACACTGTGAGAGAGATAACTAATCACATGAGATACATTTATTTGGCGATAGGGAAGATGTTTTCAGGTAATTTATGTTTATTCTCAATTATCTAACATATCCACTACATTTTTTAATATCAATCAATGGCATTTGTGTTTTTTTATCAATGTACTTTTAATTCTTCTGCTATAACTAAAGACTTTGCTGTTTCTTTTAAACCAAAACATTTTTTTGGGGGGGCGGAGAGCAAACAGTCACATGCTGATCTCTGCTGAACACAGTCACAAAAAATCTCTTATTGGAGTATATATATAATCAAAACATAATGGTGTGAGAAATGATATTATTAATATGGAGTCCAACTGTGGATTGATTAATATGGCAGGGTTCCAAGGCTCTATCTGCCAGGGCATGTCTTATCTCAAATTATCTCAAAATGAACATACAATTTTATATTACAGATATTCTTTAACAAAAATGGCATGTTTTAGCTGTCGGAAAAACATTCTCCAATTCAAACCGCCATACATTATCCTGTTAATAAGACATTGGACAGGTTTAAAGAACCACTACAATTTATTAAAAACTGCACTTTTTTGTCAAGTATGCACCAAACTAACAATATTAGCAGCTATTTAAGACATGAGCATGAAACATTTTCAGGGAAAATCTGACTTATATTTCTGACTTATATATATATATATATTTTCAAACATATATATATTTTTTTCAATGTAAAGCGGTCCTTTAACTAAGATCATATGGGAGGGGTCTTTGTGAGATCTTTCTGGTTCTCATGTTGTCTTGAAAGGGCAACTGAAGTCATTAAAACTCCTTTGCACTATTATATAGAGTAATCAAAATCAAGTAAAAAATGTGTAATAAACCTTTGAAGCTCTTTTCATTGTTAATACTTGTTTTTGTGTGCTGCAATGGTTAGATTTTACAGCACAAAAACTGTTTAGAGGGATATTCTCTCAAGAGCTGAAGGGACCATAAATTACAAATTTACTCTAAAATATTATATATGTCTTCACTGCAATAATATATTTAAATCTTTTTCCTTTTGGTGTTATGTTTAAAGAGTCCAAAGGAAAATTGTAAATGACCTGGAAGCTGTTTAATTATTCAGTAGTTGTAACTTATCTTTAGTCAGTAGTTGTGACGCTATCCTTGTGCTGTCTGCATGTGTGACCCTCTACCTAACCCTATTAGTGATGTCATTTGTATTACCTTATTTCCCATTGGTTAATTAACCAGATAAAGGAAGCTCTAAGTCACAAGTCTGAATAATTAAACAGCTGTCAGGTGACTTCAGTGGCTTCCAGACAAATGGTTTGAGTAATATGACATTTGGGAAGTAGACATAGGCCCGGCACCTCCATCAGGTTAATATCCATTGTGTAAAACCATTTTATTTCCAGATGACTTTATTGGTGACTTTATAAACACACATTTCGTAGTAGCAAACTAGATACTCACAGACATTTGCCTGGCTCTTACACCATATCTCTAAAAGTACAATATATAAAAAGCTGCTTCCTCCTGCCCCCTCCCACCACAGAAAGTGATCACCAGAAACAAAAATGGTAGACTCCAAAATAAATAAACACATTTTAATTTGTATATGCAAATATATTTTACAGTGCTCTTTCTGAGCTCTTTCTTTATGTTATTTTCTTAGAAGGGTGTGTCCTTGTAAACTAATGAGCTTCCTATTAGTCTCAGTGAAAGCACTAGCCCTGTCACATTCCCATTGTGCAGATATACTTCCTCTGTATTTAGATTAATCAGGAGAAACCAAAGTGGTAGATTCCATAGCATAATGACATATAAAATGTAATAAATTAGAGACTTCAAAAGAGTAAATTTTAAATCAGGGTGGTATTTTATTGAGCATTTGGTGGTGATCTTGATGACTCAGACCACCCAGCCCTCCCCGTCACTTGCCACAAATACTCCAATCTCTTCACACTTGAGTACAAGAGCTAGCACTTTCTTCCAGATCAGTCCTTGGCCTGCCAGTCTTGTTCAGTGTATTATTTCCAATTTGTTTCAAGTTTTTTTTACCTCTGTTGGGAATCTGGACCCTTTTGCTTCCTCTGTAATTATATAATTACTTCGCAACACGCGGCAGAAATATTCCGGCAGACAGCTTAGCCACCAAAACAATAACGACAATTCAAACATTAATTTCCAGAGTTCTTTTAATTAATTCATCAGGAGCCGTGCTGTGCAAAATGATTACGTTAAAGTGTTTAATTACAAATTTATATGTAATGATGCACTTTAATTACTTTGGATGGGTACAATATTATCGGGCCATTTTCCCAAGATTCCTGGCACGGTGTCTCGGCTATGCAGAGCGATGCCATGAACACTTCTGCTCGTCAATTATTTACATGGCGTGTGAGAAATCTGGCTCGAATTTACGAGGGAAAAAAATGTACCTCTTAAGCTAACTGGTAACTCATACCACCCCCAGGAAACTACAGTCAACGAGTGTCAGGGCAGGAGGAAGATTTTATTTGCGCTAATCCAACAAAATGAGCTTATGGGAGCTACACGAACAGAGCAACGTTTATTGGAAGGAAGCATGACATGATTTTGGATCTGTTTTTTGAGGCGTAATCCCTGGCTTTATCTAAATATAAGTAACCCTTTAAAATATTATTACTTTTACATTTTTGAGTTTAATCTACCCAAGTAATATTAGGTCTGCTCTATCTCTGTTTTGAGCCTGGTAGCGAACAGCTGAGATCTTCTCATTGTAGTTGTTTCTAGAAGCCAACGGAAGACGTGGCTTTTCCAACGCCAAAGGCGCCATTGACAGTTCAAATGGGCAAAAAGCCCCTGTGAAAATCGTTCCAGTTTATAGCATATTTGTTGCTTTGGGCACATCACAGAGCAGTTAGAGAATAAATACCAAATGGTACAGATTAGTGACTTGGTCTATCTTTCCATATGCAATTTGAAAACTGATAGGTATTTTAGAAATACCTAATTCTTGTTTCCTTTTATTTTGTTTTTTATTGTACAAAAATCCTGGTCTCCTAAAATATTGCTTCTGGCTACGAAATCTTTTCTAGAAGTATAATATATGTCTGTGAATGGTCCACTTTCCCAGCTATGTCTGGCTTCTAGAAAACCGAGCTGGCTGCTGAGTTGTAGAATTTTTAGTCCATAACTCCCGCCAGAAAGTTGGGTATCTGCTGCTTTGCGGACTCCTTTAGCAATGCATTGTGGGAGATATCTGCACGGCTAGTACTTATTGTGCCTTTATAGGTCAGCGGTAACTCATTGATGAACTGTTGATGCATACATCCTGTGCTCTGCTTATCCTCTTGTGCAGAAGATTATGGTTTGGCATTTCTGGTCTGGCCTCTCCATATGGCACATATTATGCCTTGTCCATTCTCTGATTAGGAGTCTAAAATTATGACCAAATAATCATATACAGGAATATGTAGTCCAACTACTTTGTTAAAAATAGTGTATAAAAACAATAACAAGCATCACATATATAGTTGTCAGCGTTGGGGGCGTTTGCAATGTTGGTCATGCTTTTGCGTCCCCCGCGAAGCTTGGAAAGCAGTCGACTGCGCGGCTCGCGACACGAGGCGAGCCGTCGACGCATGCACGACTTAGGCTGCAATGAGCGCCAAAGGCGCTTATTGCACTTCAAGCTTTGCAACTGAGGCGAGCAGTTGAGGCACACAAGACTTAGGCTGCAATGAGCGCGGAAGCCGCTCATTGCACTGCGAGGTGAGCAGTTGTGGCACGCAGGACTTAGGCTGCAATGAGACCCGTGTGACGCCGACGAAAAAACATAGAGCTTTGCCACTCACTGCGAGGAACGCAGTTTGCTAATTTCACGGCCAAACTTCAAAGTTCAAGCGCGTAACTATAAAACCCCCCAAAACAAGCAAAATAATAAAAAATAAATGGAAAACACACTTACACACAGCACAGGGGGAGAGCCAGGAAGCCTGTGATTGAGGTTGCAAGTGAATTTGAGCCATATTTACTGTTTTTCATCAATCAAAAATCAGCTAAGCAAGGAAAAAAATGGCGGACGAAAAACTTAAAAATATGAAACAGGATGAAAACGAGGCTGAGCAAAGCCAGCCACGCAGGACTTAGAAAATACATGACGACAAAGACAGTAACACTTACACAAACAATGCCAGGCATGCGGGACTTAGAAAATAAAACAAACGGCATTCATTGTGAGGAAAAAGACACAGGAAAGGGACAGGGGAGAAATGGTGGAATGAGACACATGCCATTCCCAAGCACAAAACTTGAAGATTAACGAACCCTGTAATGGGCGGCCCTTATAGTAGGCGGGAAGAAAGGCTTACAATGAGCACCGCGAGCGGGACTGAAGTGCAAGCCCCACGATGAGCGCCGAAGTCGCTTATTGTGGGGCTCGCGATGAGCGGCGAAGATAATCATTTTAAACTCACCAGAAACAGACCCCTTGCATCCAAAGATGCAACCATAGCTCTCCAGAAATATAAACACCCCTCTCACACACACAAACAGGACTTCCTCCATTGTATCATGGATCTCTGTAAGGTTCTTCAGAGGCATCAATATATATATATATATATATATATATATATAAATTTATTATTATTTTTATTTTTTTCAAATTAAACATTTCTGTCCTGCTTTTAGTCTGACTCAAAACATATATATGTTTTTCATAGTGAAGTGATCTTTTTAGTTCTGATTTTATTGCTAATCATTTATTAAATAAACAAATGTAACCATATTATATGAGCACCAAAGCAGCCCTATAATATAATCTACTCAACATGAGTTTGACTCTCTGTTTTTCTTGTCGTGGATGATTTTCTCTCTGCAGTGTCTGCTCTCTGTGATCCTGGACATACCACTGGTATCATTGCCCAGATCTCATACTAACCCGCTCGCTGGGTCTTTTATTCAGATTATTCCTACTCTATTCATACTCTGTTGCTACCAGCTCTCTGTTGGTCCTGTCATTTCATATTAATCATCAGAGCATGTACGTTGGTTACACTCTGCATTTTGTCATCTGCACTACAAAGCACAACAGTGACAGGACCCGATGGATACATCAAAATTATTCCAATTTATGTTTTTTCACAGTCTGCGATTTATATCTTTCTGCTATTTATATGCTTACTAGAGGTAAGCATTATAACTTTATTTGACTGGAATTATATGTAGAGTTAAACTGGCATTATTTTTAATTGTTTTATATCATTGAGAAAGACTACTTTAAGTCGAAACGCGTTTGATAACATTTTAATACTTTTTATTGTATTTTATTTTGTTTGTACTTATATACTACTCTTTTCAAATATTGTGCATTCTGGGAACCTAGCTGTTTTTGCATAGTGAAAGCTGCTGTATCTGTATTATCAGTTCACTGGGCCTTTTTTTTAAATATGTATACGCCATAGTAGTGATTGAGTACTCATATTTCTATGTGCCACACTATTAGGGCTCTTTAAGTGTAGGTTACTATAAGAAGTGGGGTTCTAACAAAAACCCCTCTCTGAGACCATATCACTCAAGATCAACTGTATATATTTTTTAAGCCCTCTAAAAGGATTGCTATAATATAGAGGCAAGCCCCTTGTGATTATTGGAAGACCCCTAGTATCCTGCTGCATGTATTTCTATGGAAATGGACTGGGTTTGTATATTTTGGGGCTAGTACCTAAATGTTATCTACATACCTCATATATTAAGGAATTTACACGTGAGTGTGATTACTACTTATTTTGATTCAATAAACTGTACTGACTTTTTTGCGCTTCTTTGCCCCCGCTCTTCTTGTTTTTTATACATTGAGACTACACCAGTGGGTAGTGTTTATATTTAAGAATATTTTCCTGGATTCTCAGACGAAAAGCCCAATTTGGATCATCTGAAGATATACTCATATATACACTATTGATTATATCTGGGCATACTTATTTTCTCCAAGAGACACAGTTGGACTCATTTGGAACTTTTGGACTTCCTTCATATAACAAGGTATTTTATAATTTTTATTCCTGTAGACACAATACAGGGAATATGTGAATTGTGTCTTATTTTTATATTATTCAATATATAATATTTTTGTGTCTATTATAACAGTGTTATTAGCAATACGGAATCATGTCATACACTCTTGTTTTTAGTGTTGACTAATGATATGTTACGAGCGACTTGCCCATCAAAAATGACGACAATAAAATTTGAAGCCTGGCAATGCAGTTTGCCACACAATGCAAGGCTCCCCCCTCCCTAATTTACTTGCCTCATGAAGAGCGCCTTCGGCCAACCTGAAACTTTTGTGCCTTGCAATGAGCGCCCCTCAGCGCTCATTTTGAGCCTACCCCCCTCTATTTTACGGGCCTCGCGATGATCGCCTTTGGGGCTCATCACGAGCCCCACAATGAGAGGCTTTGCCGCTCATTGCAGGCATCGGCCAACCCGCAACTTTCAAGCCTCCACCCCATCTACTTTATGGGCCTCGCAATGAGCGTTTGGCTCACACCACTGTGTCTTTTTCCCTCTCTCTCCCTCCCATGTCACTTTGCCCCCTCCCCTGGTGTTTTTTCCCCTTATTTCCCTCCCCTGTGTCTCTTCCCCCCCTCTCTTACCCCAGTGTATCTTCCCCCCCACTCCTTCCCCTGTGTCTCTTTCCACCCTCCCCCTCTTTCCCTCCCCTGTGTCTTCCTCCCCCATCTCCCTCCTGTGTGTGCCTGTTTCCATTTACGGGTGTGAAACCATTTGCGGACTTGGGAAATTGATCATTTTCCCCAAGCCTGAAATGGGTTTCCGATTTATGGGCTTGAAAAAAATATACAACTTTACTGACACCATTTTTTTTCTTGCCTAGCCGTTTTGAGACTGGCAAAAAAGTCAATAAAATAGCAAATTTGCTTGCCACCTCACTTACAGGCTCCCTGCCTCTCCCTCTGTGGTGTGTATGAGGTTGTAAGCTAATTTTCTAATCAATTGCATTTTTTTGGTGGTCCCTGAACTACTTTCGGTTACGGGCTTGAAAAAAATGGCGGCCATAAAACCCATCATGTTTTTGAGGCCTGTAAATAAGCCAGTCACGTACCAGCCTTGCAATGAGCACCGAAGGCACTTATCGCGAGCCCCGCAATGAGCGCCTTTGCAGGCCCGTCAAGCCAGTCATATACAGGCCTCGTGTTGAGCGCCTTTGGCACTCATCAGGAGCGACGCAATGAGCACGAAGGTGCTCATTGCAGCTCTGTCAAGAAAGTCACGTACGGGCCTCGCGATGAGAACTTTTGAGGCTCATCACGAGCCCCGCAAGGAGCGCATTTGTCGTATGGGCCTCGGCACTCTATGCGAGCCCTGCTATAAGAGCATTTGCAAGCCTGTAACTTTTAACATAGCGTTACCAATAAACTCGCAATTACGACAACTATATATGTGACTGGTATTAGTCATACAACTAGAAATATTAGAGATGCACTTACATAAGGAGAACTATAGTCATATTGTATAAAGGTTAAAGGAATATGGAAGGTTCCTGGATTTACTTGGTATATAATATACATGTGTATCCAGTGGAGGAGCTGGAGAATTGAGGATCCTGGTGGAAAAACAGATTGTGGCTCCTCCCAAGGGGATGTTGTAAAAAAATTTCTTGTGCTGTGCCCTCCCTGGTACCAACTCACTCGTGCCCCTCACTCAGACCCCTTTTCTGTAACAGCACCTCTCCTGAAGAAGCTGCACCACCTGCATCACTGGTAGCTCCACCCCATGTGTATCGGTTTACTTTTATGTACAGTGGTACCTAGGTTCCCAACCTTAATCTGTCCCAGATGGCAGGTTGAGTACCAAAAAGGTTGAGTAAATAGATACATAGTTATATTATACTAGCGACTTGCCCGTCAAAAATGACGGCAATAAAATTTGAAAGCAGGCAATGCTTGGCTGTCCCCCCTGTAACTTGCGGGCCTCGCCATGAGCGCCTTTGTCTCTCATCGTGGGTCTTGCAATGAGCGCCCCTCCTCGCAATGATGTAGCAAATGCTTTTTTCCAAAGCACCCTACAAGATTGGAAACTCGCTAATTACCATCTAAATACATAAGTACATATAAATGCAATTAGATATTAAAAGTGTTGAGTGAAGTGTTAGGTAATTGAGCTGGAAAGTGTTGTATTTTAAACACATTTTATAGAAACATAAAAACATAGAATAAGAACAAAAAAGCCCATATGGTCTGACAATTCTATCTATCTAAAATGTGGCTTCATTAATTCTCAGGATTGTCTTATGCTTATCCCAAGTATTCTTGCATACCTTAACTGTGTTTTACCATACCACTGGGAGGCTGTTCAAGTTCATCCCCTAACCTTTCTGTAGTACTTTGACACAGTAACCTTAAACTCACCCCCTTCCAGCTACAAGTCATGATCTCTTGTTCTTGCTCCTCTTTTTCTGAAAAATACTTTTCCCTGAATTTTAATAAACCCAACATATTTGAAGGTTTCTATCAAGGGCCCTTCATTATTGGGCCCCATATCCCATTACCTCCAGTACTCACTGAAGACTGTCCTATATAGGTGATATGGTCTCCAGAGCTGGGCACCATATTCTAGTTGATGTCTGACTTCTATAGAGAGCAAATTTGATGCTCTGCTTGCCCTCTTTTTAATATATATATATATATATATATATATATATATATATATATATACAGTAGACCCTCCACATTCGCAGGTTTCTGATTCGCAGATTCATTTTTTCTTTCGCGTTTTGCCATTCACCTAAAAAGGAAGCTTTGGTCTATGTGGAAGACCCTAATGCTACCTCTCACAGTACCCGACCCCTCACCTCTTTCCCGAAGTACCCAGACGGTAAATTCACTCACTTACCCTAGTCTCGGTTATTAATAGTTTTTTGGCATTCGGGTGGGGGGTTCAGAGAATGTTGATGGTTCCCTGTATGTGTGTATTAATATATATATATTTATATATATATATATATATATTCTAGTTTTAGTGCATCAGCATTGAAATTTATATCCCACACACAATCATTACACTCCCATGGAATGTCCCCTTGTTACATATTTTTGTGTCATTTTCAAAGGGGGATACAAATCTATTTGAATGTGGTCTATTTTGGTGAATGCCTTTTTTGTTCTGTTAGAGGGTGCTTTCTTCGTGTGGGCTGAGTGTGTTCTTTGCAGTTAATGAGTATCGAGGATTGTCTGCCCATTCACATAATGGTTTCATTGGTGATGGAGCTTGCCAATGGCAGATGGTGTTTGCGAGCAGTGCCAGGTCCCAGTTGAGTCCTGTCCTGGGAGACACGAACAGAAGCTGCCTCTGCAGAAAGCACTGCCAAAACTCCATGGCATATGCTCCACTCTACCCTACACCTGTCGGTGGGGAGGATTCACACACACACACAGCTCTCGTGGCAATGCCTTTAAGGAAAGAGGAAAGATCCAGTCTCCATCTGGAGAGCGTTTAACTGACAAACAACCAAGAGATCAGGAAACAAAGACAATGGGATGTGTACTCTAAGTGTCCCATGTTCAGAGCCGTACAATAAACACACAGGGAGAAACCAGCTACCAGTTGTACCAATGTATTTATGGAAGGAACCAAATTGTAATTTACTGTATTTACAACTGCCAATAATCACTGACTCTTTTACCGATTGTTCCATTGTATTTATGGAAGTAGCCATATCGTAATATACTGTATTTAGAACTGTACAATAAACACACACTGGCTCATTTACCAATGTTTCCAATGTTTTTATGGAAGTAGCTATATTGTAATACACTGTATTTTTGTTAAATATACACCGGTTCTTTAATTAGTTGACCCAATGCAATATATATATATATATATATATGGAAGTTTTATTCTGTTTGTTTCTTATATATGGAAGTAGC
Organism: Discoglossus pictus; assembly: GCA_027410445.1. NCBI lineage: Eukaryota > Metazoa > Chordata > Amphibia > Anura > Alytidae > Discoglossus > Discoglossus pictus. The sequence continues at coordinate 57,469,428 of CM050172.1, read as the reverse complement.
CATATTGTCCTCTTCTGGATCGCTACCTTGTTGTGGTGAAGGAGCTTGCATACCTCAATGAAGCTGTGAACTATGCCATGTAGGGTAACCCAAGATGGGCAGGTCATAGCAGAGAGGTCAGACAAATTGCAGTCCACTGGAGAAGGCTTGGCACCTCACTTCAGTATATTTACCCAAGATACCCTTATGGATTAGCAAAACCAGATACAAGATGAGCCTGGCGCTCTGTGGTCCATAGTGTCACAGAGAGTCGTAAATAACTAAACGACTAAACAAACCATATTGTAATATTCTGTATTTAGACATTTTTCAATAAATACACACCGAGGGACACCATGTCTCTTTCACTAAATCTCTCCGTATAGATGGATGCAGCCATATTGGAATACGCTGTACTGAGCGGCACATGGAAGTTTAGGAAAAAAGTTCAAATATTAATACTTATATAAGCCAGGAGAATTTTTAGAAACAATTCTTATATTCAGAAGACTTGGGTTGTGTCTCAAGAGGGGATGGTTATCCTATTGGAGCTTACTCTTCTATACTGTCAAATAACTATGGAAAGTGACAATCTTTAAAATGACTTGAATAGAGATCTTATCTGAATGCATGGTTCCTCACAAGCCTCCCAAGTCTCTAATCATGTTAGAAACAATGTCTGCCATTAAAACAAAAATAACATTTAAACATTAAAAGCTATATTCATTTATTTTAAACGTTGTAGAAACATTTATCAAACCAAGTTCTCCAAAAGAGCATGCCATTAAGTTTCCGAGTTAACTCCCACTTGACAATACAGACAGCAAACATGTACTACAGATCATCTGTCAGTAATTAGACTGCATATAATAAGCAATAAATTAAAGGCTGTTTTAAGTTTTATATATATATTTTTCCAGGTATCGTGTTTGGGCTGATGGAGGAGGCTTTATCTGGTTGGCATGTAGGGAACTCTCTAGGGTCTGAGTATGTCTATCTCTACCTGCTGTAAAATAACAGAAAAAAAAATAATTAGAGCTCGATGATCATAAAATACTGAGTGAATTAGGGAACGACAGGTCTATTATTTTTAAACCTAAGGAGAAAAGTGGGACACTGGCAATAACAGATTAGAGTAAGTCTAAACAGCAAGCAATTAAGCAACCTATGATTAATGTGCACTGTGCAAAGCTCTCACATTACCCTATACCTGGATATAGACCAGATTACAGACACATGCATTTCAATGGAAATATAGCACCACCATAGTCCAGTTTTACAGTATGCTCTTATGAAGAACTAAACCTGATAATAAAATCAATGACTGTAGAAATAAAAAAATAGATACACTCTTTAATGTATTTGTTTATCTCTCTGCTTTGATTTTAACTCCTGTTAAGTACCAATGTGCTCACATTTTTAAAATGTACTAATTTCAAAAACAACATATGCAAATGTGTAATATGTTTCAAGACACTAAAAATAATGTAAGCAATGATTTATTCCCTTTTATAGACCACAATTCTACTGTGGAATCGACCAATGCTTTCAAAAGGACTAATAGAAAGCTTTACGAGGAAACACCCTTCTGAGAAAGTAGCAGAATCAGGTGAGAAGATGACATGGAACCTTGCACTAAAGAATTTCTAATAAAAGTTAACATTGAATTTTATTGTAAAGGTTTATTTTTTTTCTTTCTCTTTGGCCTATTACATATTTAGTCACTCAAAACACCACATAGAAGGGAAAAAAAGGAGACATGTGTATACAAACATATACAGTAGACTCTCAGTTATCTGGCACCAACAGGGATTGATAGATGCCGGATAAATGTAGTTTCTGGATGCTTGAGGGTCACTATTAAAAGAGGCCTAGATTAGCTGCACATAGGATGCTCTGCTAAGTATATTTGTCAGTGAGGGCTGTTCTAGCAGCAGCAGCTTTAACTCCTCACTTACACACAGGTACGTTCGGCTGGAGGGTGCGGTGCTGAACCAGAGAATGTAATGCCAACACTGCACTGGCTCAGTCACTCATGCCTGTCTGTTTCCAGGTAAAACTGAATTGCAGAGACATACAGTGGATGACATCTAGGTGCCTGTAATCATTTTGTGGCATGACAACCTGGCTCCTGGCATTTGTTGAGCCCTGTAAATTTTAGCTTTTATTTAAAGTACAGTATTCAATTTTACTTCTGGTTGCTTGAGAGTTCTGGTTGCTTGAGTTCTGGTTAACTGAGAGTCTGCAGTATATATATATATATATATATATATATATATATATATATATATATATATATTAGCGTATTGCCCGTCAAAAAATGACGGCAATGAGATGTGTATGTTTTAAAAGTTGTTTAGTTATTAATATACATATGGAATTGTAAGGTAGCTAATGTTGTTTTGTGTGTACTACTGAAATAAAGAATTCAAATTAATAAATTAATTTACGTATTTTTATGCATTGTGTTGAAGAGCTGGCAATCTGTGTTGATGTTGCTGCAGCATTAGTGATGTGGAGGTGCTGTGTAAGCGTGATGAACGTGTGCAGTGTAATAGTGTGCGTGCGCGAGCCGAAACGTAGCTGTGTACTTCTGCATTATCCTAAAATGGCGGATAATGTGTGGTATGCGTCTTAGCGGATTATCGGTACGTGTTTTCCGTGGTTATAGTGCTGTAGCCTCGTTTTCATTTTGTTCGTCCGCCATTTTTTCTGTGGCGCTCATTGCCAAAGTACTACGGTTTAACGGCTCACCTCGCTGCGCGAGGCTCGCCAGGCGAGGCTCGCCGGGCGATGATCGCCTGCGGCGCTCATCGCTAAGCCCGCTAAAGTACTACGGTTTAACAGTAAATATGGTCAAACGGTCAAATGACGGTCAATAAAAATTAAATGTTGTGAAATTTGTTTGCCACACAACATGACGCTACATTTGTCCCTTTTTTTTTTCTTAAAATAAATACAATTTTTTTTTTTTTACTTTTTATTTTTGTAACTTTCAACTTAGATTTCATCAAATGCGTTGGTTTAGGCGGGAAATCCGATGTTGCGCGAGACAAAGGCGTTAAATCTGTGTTAATGCGTAAATCTGTAATTGTGTTTCGTAAAATGTACTCGCTACTGTCTTTTTACTCATTGCACGGTTAATCCGCATCCTTTATCTCGTTGTTTTTCAAACACATACGTCTGTGGCTGTGTTTTACGCAGTTCGTAGTAGTTTTTTTCTCGCTTAGCCGATTTTCGATCTTTGTAACTCGGCTAAATCGATGTAAATTGGAGTTCCAATTCACTTCCAGACGTCCTGCCTGGTTCCCCATGCTGTAAGTGACCTTTATTTTATATTTTAGTGTGTATTTAGTGTTTTTTTTATTGTTTTGGTTCCGTCGCTTATCTCGTAATTTTTTTCATCTCGTATTTTTTTTCTAAGTGCTACGGTTTAACGGCTCGCCTCGATACGCGAGGCTCGCCTGCAATGAGCGCCTGTAGCGCTCATTGCCAAAGTGCTACGGTTTAACGTAATAGCTCGCCTCGCTACGCGAGGCTCGCCAGCAATGAGCGCCTGTGGCGCTCATTGCCAAAGTGCTACGATTAACAGCTCGCCTCGCTGCGCGAGGCTCGCCTGCAATGAGCGCCTGCGGCGCTCATTGCCAAAGTGCTCATCGCTAAGTCGTACACACTATGCAACGCAGCATGACAACGATTCGTAGTTAGACAATTATAATATGTGATATTTATATATACACTTATAAACTCTCTGAGAACAATGCTTCTGTTAACTCAAAAAAATAATAATCACTTTCAGTTTGATTAATGAACTCAGCAGTTGTGCCTCACTCATAAAATTATCTAAATTATCATATATTTTTTAATAAATATATTTGCTATTTAACAAAAATGTTTGTAAAGATTTAATAGTAGTTTAAATTATCTGGGAAAAGCTTCAAATGTTTTTGTAACATTAACAATAGCAACTGTGTGAGTTGTGGGCACAGAAGCATTTTTAGGTAAAATATTTATTTTAGTAGACATTGCTGGTGCATGGAGGATATCATGTTTGGATCTTCCTCACTTCCTGATGGCTTGAAGAATGAGTGGGTATGTTCTCCTAATTTGTATTATCTATTCAAGGGTGAATGGGGGGAAAAGAGAAGTGGATCTATTCATTGACAGATACAGTTTCAGCACTCAGTTGAGGCAACCTATAAGTATACTTGCAAGCTTTTTTTTTGGCCTAAAATCGTACAATTTGCACCTGTTTGGGTTTGCCCTCTATAGCTCAAGCAGCTCATGAATACACAGACTGTGAAGTTCAGTGTTTTAAGTTAGCCTTATTGCAGAATGTTGCCACTGATTGGTTACCATGAGACACTGCACATGGTGTACTTAAAAGCACACTTTCTTCATGAGCTGCAGAAGGGAGCAATCAGGAACTCTTTCTAAGATTGTAGGCAGAAAAAACAGAGCTTTTAAGCACTTAATAAAGTACATAAAAGTAAATAGATACAGCAAATTCCTAGTGATATCCAGAATCCTTCCATGTTCCTTTAAGCTTATACCTGGCATTGACCACTATAGACTGTCTACAGTCCGTCCTAAATCATTTCCACCGAATACTTATTTTAACTAAATTAGATTTTTCAATGTAATTTCATTTGTGACCTCAATTTGTTTATATTTTTCTCTCACTTGATTACAGGTAGGATGTATATTTTTGCTCTACCTAATGCATCATTTTGCATTTATTTATGTTGAATCTCAGCTGTCATTTACATGTTCATTCTGCTAGTTTAGTCAAGTCTCTCAGGAAAACATACAACCTGTTCACATTTAATTACCTTGTGTAATTCAGCATCATCAGGATACAGGAAAACACTGCTCTATACTTCTAATTAATCATTAATAAACATATTAAAAACAAGTGGGCCCAGTACTGATCTCCACATACATTGGTATTGCAATTACATTGTGTTACATTTGCAATAAAGTTGAAGATTTGTTTTCCTTCAACTTCTTTATCCTTCTCACCAAATGCAAATATTTATAGCAATCGTAAATGTTCTATTTTATACTAAAATCTCATAAAAAAGTTTACAAAATCAAAATAGAATATATCAGCAAGGTTGCCTTGGCCTAAACTAATATTTATTCTAAAATTAGACTTTTTAATAATTTTTTAAGGCTTTGAAAAGGAAAAACTAATACAGACAGATACATTAGTGATCAAAAAAATATACGTGGAATTTTCCGAGTACTAATACAAGTAGAACTTATAGAGCCTCATTCAATTGGCCCGTAAGTAAGCTCGCAGTGAAATTTGCTATTCAATTGGCGTATTTTTGCGGGTTGTATCGGGTTACGAGTTACAAGCTTGAAAAAATGTTGCCCGTCTAAGTAGTAACTTACACCATCCAGAAGCCTTTGTTGTGTTACTTTCGCAGGGCTAAAATCGCAAATCGCTATTCAATTGCTCCAATTCCCCAAGCTCGCAAATGTATCCACTCTCGTAAAATGCAAATGTAGGAGAAAATCCTACATGTGCTCGAGAGGACCCTCAAAGGTATTAAACACCAATTCGTAGTACTGTAATTGCAAATAAAAGATCAATCCTGCACTGTAAATTACGTGGAGAGCGATGAAAGACATTAGAATTAATTGCGCAACAGTCTCAAGCCGGCACAACTGCAGGGTTAAATGATCTCGGGGATCAATGAGTTAGCACATAGAACAGTATTGGCATTCATTTTCCTAATTCTTTATTTTCAAGTTGTGTGAATCTGATTGCATATCGGACCCCTGAACCTGACTGATTGGCACGTAACCTCCATGTTTTACTGCCGTAATTATGACAGTCTCATTTCCTTTTGGCCGATTCGAAATGGGCTGTTACGGCTTTGTGAATTGATACGGTTCCCGCCCACAACTGCTACGAAAAAGGGCATGGTTTATGGAGCTGGCATCAAGATCGCAATTAGCGACCTGGAGCAATTGAATAGCCTTGCAAAGGGAGACCAACGGGAGCCCGCAACTCGATCGCAGACATGCGTCTGTCTGAGATCGAGTTACGGGCTTGGAATTGAATGGGGCCCATAATATTTAGAATGGAAAAAACTTTATTGCACTAAACAATAATGCATCTCTTATTTGGGTTGATATATAGTGGGGAGAGCTAGGATGAAGCAAGTGTGGTCAAGACCTCTGCTTCCCTTACCTGTGGTGTGGAGGTCTTGACCACTCTTGCTTCGTCCTAGCTCTCCCCAATATATATCAACACAAATAAGAGATGCATTTTTTATGATCTGGTTGGTGTTATTACTACTATTGGATACACCCCTTGTTTTTAATTTGGCATTGTTTAGTGCAATAAAGTTTTTTCCATTTTAAATATATACAGACAGGTACATCATACATATAGCAATGTGGCATAATTGGATTACCATGGCAGAAATGAATTTCCAACACGCCTTTATGCAGAAATTTGGAGAATTTATGGTTTTCAGTTGATGGGTACTTACTTTAAACAAAATCAAGTAAGTGCCAGATGTTCAAATGTGATGATAAGCATACCGTTGTATTCACATCCAGATTCTTACAATACCAGTTATCTTTGAACAGATATATTGATGATATATTGATGACATGCTTCTCTTGCATGGGGTTGCATCAACAATAACTCCACTTTTTGGAGATTTTAATTTTTTAGTGTTAGATACATTTAAAGGAGAGATGTAATTCAAGAAAAAAGACACTTGTTTGTGAAGTATGTAACAAACTAACAAAATTAGCAGCTGTGTAATCCGTGGACAGTGGAAATAAAAAATGTTTAGAAAAATAATCAGAATTTTTGAATAAATAGAGGAATACATTTTATATTTGTTATATCCTTACTGGGAGCTGGATCATGAGGGTGGGCTTTTTTGTCTATAGGTAGGAGTGGGAGAAGGGAACAGGGAGTAGTCAAGAAGTTTTGTTACATAATTGGATATTACTGAAATTGAAACTTCCACCTCATAGTCCCAGACACAGGTGTTTACATTAATAGCTATAAGCACTGTTCTCCAGAAATGTAAACACCCCTCTCGCACACAGAACTTCCACCAAGTATCATGAGTGCCTTCAGGGTTTATCATAGTTACATAGTAATTGAGGTTGAAATACTTTTAGTCCATCAAGTTGAACCTTTTTAGATTTCCTCTGATCTGCAATATGCAGATTAATTGTTAACTGTTAATTGATCCAGAGGCTAAATGCATTTCCAAATGTGTGTATTTTCTACTGCCTTAAATCTAGAGGCCAGATACAGCATTAAAGTACAAGATCAGACTATGCAATTGCAACATTCAGTATATAAGACGGTCCCCCTATTTGCACTGAAAAATATACACGGAAAAATACGGTAATTGTTAATTGATCCAGAGGAAGGCATACAGAACCCCCCCCCCCCCCCCCCCCCCCAGTGAAACTGTCAATTGTCTCAAAAGGGGAAAAAATGACATTCCTTCCTAGCCGCAGATACTGGCGATAGGATTCCTCCCTGGATCAATACTCCCTCTCTAGTTATCCAGGATAACCCTGAATGCCGTTTTTATTCAAAAACTAGCGACTTGCCCATCAAAAATGATGGCAATAAAAAGTGAAGCCCGGCAATGCTGTTTGCCAGACAATGGGAGCCTCTCCCCCCTCTACTTTACTGGCCTTGCAATGAGTGCCTTCGAAGCTCATCACAGGCCTTGCACTGAACGCCTTTGGCACTCATTACGAGTCTCTCCCCCTGTCTACTTCCTCCCTTGTGTCTCCTTTCACCCCTCCTCTCCCTCCCTTGGGTCTCCTTCCCCCACCCTTGTGTTTTTACTCCCCTCTCCCTCCCGTGTCTCTAACTCCCTCCCCTGTGTCTATTTCCCTCCTGTGTCTATTTCCCCCCTGTCCCCCTGTGTCTCTTCCCCCCTCCCTCATGTCTCTTCCCTCCTCTCCCGTGTCTGTTCTCCCCTCCCCTGTGTCTGTTCCCCCCTTTTCCCTCCCCTGTGTCTCTTCCCCCTCCCCTGTGTCTCTTTCCCCCTCCCCTGTGTCTCTCCCTCCCCTCTCCCTCCCCTGTGTCTGTTCCCCACCTTTCCTTCCCCTGTGTCTCTTCCCCCTTCCTTGGGTCTCTTTCCCCCCTCTCCTTCCCCTGTGTTTCTTTCCCCCTCCCTTTTGTCTCCTTCCCCCTCCCCTGTATCTCTTTCCCCCCTCTCCCTCAACCTGTGTCTCTTCCTCCCTCCCCTGTGTCTCTTTCCCCCCTGTCCCTCTTCCCCCCTCTTCCTTGTTTCTCTTCCCCCCATTTCCCTTCCTGTGTCTTTCCCCCTCCCCTGTGTTTCTTCCCCTCTCCTCTCCCTCTCCTGTGTCTCTTCCCCCTCCTCTCACTACCCTGTGTCTCTCCATCCCCCTCCTCCACTGTGTGTCTCTCCCCTCCTCCCCTGTGTGTCTCTTCCCTCATCCCCTTTGTCTCTTCCTCCCTTCTTTGCCTCCCATGTCCTTTGTTGCGTGCACGGCCCACTCGTGCATGGGACCCCGACACAATGTGCATGCGCGGCTAATGCCGCGGAATGTGCATGTGCGCGCCCCAACGCAATGAGTGGCTAATGCCGCGCTATTCGCATGTGGGCGCCCTAACGCAATGCTCCCCAACGCGGGGCTTATGATCATCATAGTTGTCAAACTGTGATTTGTCGCAAGCGTGACAACGAATCGCAGTTTGACAACTATTATATGTGATATATCCAATCCCTTTTTAAAGTTATCGATCCAATCTGCTATCACCACCTCCTTTGGTAGAGAATTTCATAGATTAACCACCCTTACTGTGAAGAACCCTTTTATTTCTTTAAGATGGAATCTTTTTACTTCTAATCTCAAATGATGTCCTCTTGTCAGTTGAAAACCTCTTGGCACAAAAAGTTCCCTTGACAAAGCCTTGTATTGACCCTGGATATATTTATATAAGGTAATCATATCCCCTCTTAGACTCCTTTTTTTGTAGAGAAAATAAGCTTAATTTGGTTAGTCTTTCTACGTAATTTAGCCCCTCTATTTCCCTTATTAGTTTTGTTGCCCTTCTTTGTACTACATCATAAGTATATAAAAGCAATCCTAATTGAAAACTGGCTATAACTATCCCCTTTTTTAGTACCTAATAATGCTCTTGCTTCAGACTCATAGTTTTCAAATGTATATATATATATATATATATATATATATATATATATATATATATATACACATCATTGTACGGTGGTCCTTCAACTCACAAACATGAATAAGTTGCTGTAGGCAAATTATATTTATGTGATGAAATGTGTATATTTATACACAACAGTGCAGGGCATGTGTATAGTTATAAACTCGTTTATATGTCAAAACCCAGAATTACCAGAATGCAATGGAAACATTTTATTTGTTAAATTCTGTACTAAAAATTATATTTTTGAAGATATGATACTAATATGCATGTCTCTATCTATCTATCTATCTATCTATCTATATATATATATATATATATATATATATATATATATATATATATATATGTGTGTATGTATTTCAGCTTCACATAAGATCATTTTTTTTGTAATTATGCAGGCCTATTAGCCTTTATTAATGAGGTGTCACTGATTTCCCTAAGATATAAGTACATATAATTAATATATAAATAAATATATATATATATATATATATATATATATATATATATATATATATATATATATATATATAGCACTACCAGCTCCCATAATTATTAAGGGTGTTTATTGATCTTCACTTCAGGCTCTTTTTCAAAAATGTGTTTTTAAAAATGCAATTTAAAGGTGACTCTTTTATACATACAAATGAACAAAAAGAGCTCACCTGCAAGAATATCTCTTCATACATACATGGATAAAATAACATAGCTCCCTCTGCTGGTTTGGAGACTTCATAGCAGCTGTAAAAACAAAACAGTATATAAAGTATTATGTATAAGCTGAAATGCTATTATATACTGTTTTAGAGATACAAAACGTTTTAATTGAAAGTATAACTGTAAGGCCTGCTCCTGCAAAAATGTAAAGCATTTCTTTCCTAAACATTCCTTCTCTCTGTCTCTTTCTCTCTACTCCTTCAATCTCCTAAACATGCTTTTAGCCATAGTTTCCAACATATTGTTTCCTCATTGTGTAGCAGTTTCAAATAAGCATGTAAAGGTTTTAGTACTTGCCTTTTATGGCTTCAAGTCCTCTATATGTTAGGTGATGTAAGCTGCTAAACATAAATGAAAATATCCTTGTTTAGAGCTGCAGGTGTACTTTTGATTGACAGTTGAATTGATGCTTGAATAATTCTTCAGAATTCCAAGTGACAGACATGGAGCTTCTAATTGCCACTTCTGCTCTCCACACACATGGAGGAGTGACTGGGAAAAAAGTATATTTAAATATATATATATATATATATATATATATATATACCCTTCTCTCTCTCACTCCCCCCCTTCTCTTTCTCCCCTTCTCTCTCTATTCTCTCACTCATTGTTTCCTAGTAATATAGTTACATAGTAATTGGGGTTGAAAAAATACTTTTAGTCCATCAAGTTCAACCTTTTTAGATCTACTCTGATCTTTAATATGCAGATTTATTGTTACCGTATTTTTCCGTCTATAGGACGACCCCATGTAAAGGACGACCTCTATTTTTGGAGCCCAAAATTCAGAAATAAATATGCAAATGTGTATTTGTGTAATTTTGTTTTGTTGCCTCACAACTCTACTTTGTAGAGCCACCTTTTTGTTGCAATCACAGCTCCAAGTCGCTTTGGATAAGTCTCCATGAGCTTGCCACATCTTACCACTGGGATTTTTGCCTATTCCTCCTTGCAAAACTGCTCCAGCTCCTTCAAGTTTGATGGTTTGTGCTTGTGAACAGCAATCTTTAAGTCTGACCATAGATTTTCTATTGGATTGAGGTCTGGGCTTTGACTAGGCCATTGCAACACATTTACATGTTTCCCCTTACACCACTCAAGTGTTGCTTTATCAGTGTGTTTGGGGTTATTGTCCTGCTGAAAGGTGAACCTCTGTCCTAGCTTCAAATCACGCACAGAGTGGTACAGGTTTTGCTCAAGAATATCCCTATATTTAGCACCATCCATCTTTCCCGTAACTCTGACCAGTTTCCCAGTCCCGGCTGCTGAAAAACATCCCCACAGCATGAGACTGCCACCACCATGTTTCACTGTGTTGGTGTTCTTTGGATCATATGATGTGTTGGGTTTGCGCCAGACATAGCCTTTTCTTTGATGGCCGAAAAGTTCAATTTTAGTCTCATCAGACCAGAGCACCTTCCTCCATACATTTTGGGAGTCTCCCACATGTCTTTTCGCAAACTCAAAACGTGACAATTTGTTTTTTGCTGAAAGTAATGGCTTTCTTCTGGCCTCTCTGCCATAAAGCCCAACTCTATGGAGCGTACAGCTTATTGTTTTCCTTTGTACAGATACTCCAGTCTCTCCTGTGGAACTTTGCAGCTCCTCCAGGGTTACCTTAGGTCTCTGTGCTGCCTCTCTGATTAATGCCCTCCTTGCCTGTTCCGTGAGTTTTGGTGGGCGGCCATCTCTTGGCAGGTTTGCTGTTGTGCCATGTTCTTTCCATTTGGTTATGATAGATTTGATGGTGCTCCTGGGGATCATCAAAGATATGGATATGTTTTTATAACCTAACCCTGACTTGTATTTCTCAACAGCATTGTCCCTTACTTGTTTGGAGAGTTCATTGGTCTTCATGGCAGAGTTTGGTTAGTCGTGCCTCTTGCTTAGGTCTTGCAGCCTCTGGGGCCTTTCAAAAAAGGTGTGTATATGTAATGACAGATCATGTGACACTTAGATTGCACACAGGTGGACATCATTTCACTAATTATGTGACTTTTGAAGGTAATTGGTTGCACCAGAGCTTTTTATGGGCTTCATAACAAAGGGGGTGAATACATACGCACATGCCAATTTTCTGTTTTCTATTTCTAAAAAATAGTTTTATGTATATATTCTTCTAATTTCACTTCACCAACTTAGACTATTGTGTTCTAAACCATCACATAAAATTCAGATTAACAAAACATTGAACTTAAGGCTGTAATGTAACAAAACAGGTAAAATGTCAAGGGGGTGAATACTTTTGCAAGGCACTGTATATTTAAGGGCACTTTCTCTCATGATTTTAACTGATTTCCATTTTAGCTCAATATCTTTGTTATCCTGTGTTAAACCGGAAAAATGCAAATGCACATCGCGACTGAGTAATAAGTGATGTGATCACAAGGATATTGAGCTGGAATGGAAATCAGTGAAAATCATGAAAGAAAGTGCCCTTAAATATATGTGTAACACAATAAAAATGTATAAAATACACATCTTTATGCACACTTGCAGTGTAATGCAATCTAATTGGAACCAAATTCATTTCCAAATGTGTGTCTTTTCTCCTGCCTTAAATCTAGTGGCCAGATGCAGCATTACAGTACCAGACTAGGTCCCCCTATATTAGATTTTAAAAAATTGTCTTATACACAGAAAAATATGGTAATTGTTAATTTATCCAGGGGAAGGCAAACAGAAAAAAAAACAGTTAAAATGTCAATGGTCTCAAAAGGCAAAAAAAAAATTAAATTCCTTCCTAACCCCAGATACTGGCGATCGGATTGCTCCCTGAATGGATACTCCCTCTCCAATTATCCAGGATAAGCCTGAATGCCCTTTTTATTTAAAAAACATATCTAATACATTTTTAAAGTTATCTATCGAATCCGCTGTCACCACCTCCTTTGGTAGAGAATACCACAGTTTAATCACCTTACTGTGAAGAACCCTTTTCTTTCTTTAAGATGAAATCTTTTTACTTCTAACCTTAAAGTATGTCCTCTTGTCAGTTGAAAACCTCATATCCCCTCTTAGATGCCTTTTTTTCTAGAGAAACTAAGTTTAATTTTGTTAGTCTTGTTTCATAACGTAGCCCCTCCATTCCCCTTATTAGTATTGTTGCCTTTCTCTGTAATTTTTTTTCAGCTCTAAAATTTATTTTTATGAAGTGGTGCCTAAAATTGTACTCCATATTCCAAATGAGGGCATACTAGGGATTTGAATTGTGGCAGAATTATATTTGCTTCTCTTGCTTCTATAGCCTTCTTGATACATGCTAATATTTGATTTGTCCTTGCAGCTGCTGCTTGGCATTGAGCACTGTTACCTCTAGGTGGTTGTCCACAAGCACTCCCAAATCCCTTTCAATATCTGATACCCCTAGATTTGCTCCATTAGGAATATAATTTGCATGGCTATCTTTCCTTCCCAGAGGCATAACTTTACATTTATTCGTATTAAATCTCATCTGCCATTTAATTGCCCATTTCTCTAATTTATGCAAATCCCTCTGGAGGGAAATTACATCATTATCTGTTTTAATTGCACAACTTAGCATCATCAGCAAAAATTGAGACAATACTTTCCAATCCTACATCCAATACATGTATAAATATGTTAAAAAGGAGAGGACCTAATACTGAACCCTGAATATTGTTATTATCGTTTATTTATAACATGCCAACATATTCCGTAGCGCTGATGAACCCCACGTACCACATTAGTCCAATCTGAGTATGTTCCATTTACAACAACCCTTTGCTTCCTGTCTTTTAGCCAGCTCTCAATCCATGAGCAGATATTTACTGCAATTCCTGTATCCCTTAGTTTGCACAATAGTCTCCCATGTGGCACTGTATCAAAAGCCTTTTCAAAATCCAAAAAGACTACATCGATGGAGTTGCCTTGATCTAAGTTCCTACTAACCTTTTCATAGAAACTAATTCGATTTTGTTTGACATGACCTATCCCTCATAAATCTGTGTTGACTCCTACTCATAATCTTGTTTAAACAGACATATTCTTGTATATTATCCCTTATTAAACCTTTTAAAAGCTTTCCCACTACAGAAGTGAGGCTTACAGGCTCCCTTCTTAAATATAGGTATCACCTCTGATTTTCTCCAATCATCTGGTAGAGACCCTGTGTTGAGGGAATCTTAAAAAAATAGATATAATGGTTTTGACTATTACAGAACCCAGTTCCCTCAGTTCCCTCATTACGCTTGGGTATCTGGACCTGGTGTTTTATTAACATTTATTTCTTCCAACATCTTTTGGATTTCTTCCTGCGCTAACAAGTTATTTGGTGAAGGTAGGATAGCCACTGGTACCTCCCTTGTGTATACCGAAGAAAATAACCTATTTAGCTCATCTGCCTTTTCCTGGTCACTAATTATCAGACAACCTGTTTCACGTTGTAATGTTCCTATAGCTACTTCCTCGCTGTCTTCCCATTAATATACTTAAAAAAATATTTTAGGGTTAGTTTTACTCTCTTTTGCAATTCATTTTTCATTTTCTATTTTAGCCAGTCTAATAGACCTTTTGCAAGCCTTGTTGATTTCCTTGTATTCCCGTAAAGCAGTCTCTGTCCCCTCTTTTTTGTATAATTTAAATGCCTGTTTTTTACTCTGTATCTTCATCTTTAAATCATTGTTAAGCATATGATGTGATTTACTCCTTTTACTTTTATTTCCACATGGTATATAGTGATAAGCATGTTTATTTAGCTGAACTGCTGGTCTCATTTATCCAGTTTATTTAAGTGTAGTTAAAACCTCCCATTTTTAAAACTTGACCATGCTTAGCTGCATATCCAATCTATAACAATTTTGTCATTGGTACCACTATGTACCAAGACCACCGGTTCATTTCCAGCCCATCCCAATAATTTATCTACCCGATCCACAACATGCCGAACCCAAGCACCCAGGAGACAGCAAACTCATCCCGTCTCCTCTCTCTCTCACTCCCTCCTTTCTCTCTGACTTCTCTCTCTCCCCCTTCTCTCTCTCTTTCTCTCTCTCCTCCTCTCTCTCTCACACTCTTCCACTTCTCTCTCTTTCACTCCCCCATATCCATCTCCCTTTCTCTCTCACTATCCCCCTTCTCTCTCTCTCTTTCTCTCTCCCCTACCTTCTCTCTCTTCCATTCTCTCTCTCACTCTCATCTCTCTCTCACCTCTTCTCTCTCTCATTCTACCCTTCTCTAGCTCTCCCTTCATTGTCTCTCTCCCTCATCTCTCTCACTCCTCCCTTTTCTCTCTTACTCCCACCTCTCTCTTTCTCTCCCCTTCTCTTTCCCACTCCTCCTTCTCTCTCTCTTTATCTCTCCCATTTTTCTGTCTCACTCTCCCCTTCTCTCTCTCACTCCCCTTCTCTATCTTGCTAACATCTCTCCCTCTCTCTCTCCCATCTCTCTCTTCCTCCCTCCTTCTCTCTCTCTCCCTTCCATGTCTCTCTCCATCCCTCCCTTCTCTCTCTTCCGCTCTCTATTTCTCTCACTCTCCCATCTCTCTCTCTCTCCTCTTCTCTCTCCTACTCTACCCTTCTCTAGCTCTCCCTCTATTGTCTATCTCCCTCATCTCTCTCACTCCTCCCTTCTCTCTCTCTCACTCCCACTTCTCTCTCCCCATCTCTCACCCCCTTCACTCTCTCTACTTCTCTCTCTCCCTTTGCTCTCTCTCACTCCCCCATTTTTGCTTCCTCCCTTCTCTCTCTCCTTGTCTCCATCTTCCACCTCTCTCTTTCTCTCCCTTTTCTCCCTCTCACTTCCCCTTCTCTCTCTCCCCTTATCTCACCCAGTTCTCTCTCTCACTCTCCCCTTTATCTCTTTCTCTCTACCTTCTCGCTCTCCCTAACATCTCTCTCTCTCTCTCTCTCTCTCTCTTCCATCTCTCTCTCCCTACCTTCACTCTATCCCTTCTCCCCTTCTCACACTCTGCTTTTCTCTCTGTCTCTCTCCTTCTCTCTCTCTCTTCCTTGTATCTCTCTCTCTTTCTTTCTCCCCTACCTTCCCTCTCTTCCTCTCTCTCTCTCTCACACACTCTCTCATCTCTCTCTCTCCTCTACTATCTCTCTCCCTTTCTTTCTCTCCCTTAGTTTTCTCTCTCTCCCTCCCTTTTCACTCTCTCTCACTTCTCTCTCTCATCAAATTCTCTCTTTCCTTCTCTCTCTCTCTCTCTCTCTCTCTCATCCTTCCTTCTCTCTCCTTCTTTCTCTCACTTCCCCTTCTCTCTTACCCCTTTCTCTGCTCCTTCTCCCTCTCCACTCCCTTTTCTATACCTCTCTCCCCTTCTCTCTCTATCTCCCTTTCTCTCTATGTCAATCCCACCTTCTCTCTCTCCCTCCCTTCTCTCTCTCCCCCTCTCCCTTTTCTCTTTCATCCTCCCTTCTCTCTCTTACCCCTTTCTCTGCTCCTTCTCTCTCCCCCTTCCTTTTTCTATACCTCTCTCCCCTTCTCTCTCTCTCTCCCTTTCTCTCTATGTCACTCCTACCTTCTCTCTCTCCTTCCCTTCTCTCTCCCCCTCTCCCTTTTCTCTTTCATCCTCCCTTCTCTCTCTTCCCCCTTTATTATTATTTATTAATCTTTATTTGTATCGCGCCAACATATTCCGTAGCGCTGTACAGGGGATAAGGACAAGGAAGAATACAATGTTAACAAAGTGCAGAAAAATGTAGGGCCCTGTTTTGAGCTTAGAATCTTTGCAGGAAGTGTTTTTTTCCAAAGCACCCTACAAGATTGAAAACTCGCTACCCCCTTCTCTCTCTCTCCCTTTCTCTTTCTCACTCACCCTTCTCTCTACCTCAATTATTTCTCTCTCCCCATGCACTAAATTCCCTTTTTTTGTTTCAAAAATATATTCAACCCCTTTTTAAAGTTAGAAGTAAAAAAGTAGACAGAAAAAAGAGGGAAACAATGGAGAATAGAGAGGCACAGACCAGCATTGTAAGTCATGTCCTGATAGGTCAGTATGTGAGTCTGTAGATCAGGTTTTAGATAAGAACACAGCAAAGCCATAATTTAGAGCCATAAATGTAGACATGCCTGCCCTGTTCAATTGCTGTTTTTCTAATCCACAAACTGTGGGGAAATTTATGGCTCTCTCGTCACTATATTATGAATACGTTTGTCCAATAAAAAAGGTATCACTATATACTGCAATACTCTTTCTCTCTCTATATATAAATAGATAGATAGATAGATAGATTAATAGATCGATATATATATATATATATATATATATATATATATATATATATATATATATATAGTTGAATAATAAGAGTATTGCAGTGAATAGTGATGCCTTTTTTATTGGACAAACATATTCATAATAAAGCGACAAGCTTTTGAGAGATAATGCCTTTCTTTATCTCTCTCGAAAGCTTGTCGCTTTATTATGAATATGTTTGTCCAATAAAAAAGGCATCACTATTCAAAAGGTGCGGCTTATATTTGGACCAATACGGTATATATATATATATATATATATATATATATATATATGTGGGAGGGGCCCTCTCCCGCTTGCCTCTTCCTGAGGGTAGCGCCCCCCTCTGGCCCTTAATAAAGCTCTTCCGGCCAGCCTCTTCTTTGCACACTTCAGTTCGCTTTTGCGTGTATGCCTGGAGGGTATTTTTCGACGATTCCTTGTCTTTTGGCTTTACCAAGCCTTCCTTTGCTGAATTTTGGCCTTTGGCTACTAAGCAACAACTTTGCCTATGCCCAAAGTAAGTCTGTTTTATCAAGATGCTCATTTTTGGCCTTTTCTGTTGGTTTTGGCTCTTATCTACTAAACAGCAACTTTGTGCCCAAGGTAAGTCTTTCATCACCAAGTGGCTTTCAACAAGCCCTATATATGCAGATTTGGCCCCTTTTCTATCAGATTTTGGGCTATATGTACTAAGTAGAGACCTTGCTCATGTCAAGGTAACGCCATTTCTACTGCCATGCGACTTAATAAAGCCCTCCAGTGCAGATTTATGCCCATATCTACCAAGCAGTTATCTTGCTCACGTCAAAAGTAACGACATTTCCACTGCCATGCAGCTTAGTCAAGTCCTACAGTGCAGATTTAGGCACATAACTACTAAGGAGTTATCATGCTCACGTCAAAATTAATGTTATTTCCACTGCCATGCGGCTTAATCAAGCCCACCGATGCAGATTTAGGCCCATATCTACTAAGCAGCTTTCTGGCTCACATCAAAAGTAATGGAGTCTTCACTGCCATGAAACGTAATCAAGCCCTACAGGGCAGATTTAGACTCATAACAACTAAGCAGCTCTATCTTGCTCAAGTCAAAGCAACACAGTTTTCATTGCTGGAGAGCAATGGTACCAAAGCGCTTTCAATAAGTTCTAACCACCTTTCGCTAAGCACTACATCTCCGATTTCAAACCCCATCAGTGTCCTCGTCCATGTCCAGGACACACCTCTTTTCTCATCATGTGGCTTCCACCAAGCCTTCATTGTAGGTTTTGGCCCAGATCAACTAAAGCAGCTTCCTTGTCCATGTCCAAGGTAATGCTTTTCGGCATTCACTAAGCACCCCATTGATGATTTTGGCCCCTATCAGCATTCTTGCACACCTCCAAGGATATGCCAGTTTTTCATTGTCACCTAGCTTCCAACAAGCCCACATAGTAGATTTCGGCCAACATCTACTAAGCTTCATCCTTGCCCATGTCCAAGGATACGCTTTCTCCTTACCACAACAATCTGGCCCACTACTCTGGCTGGATTACTACATCTACCCTTCACTGTAGTAGAGGGACCCGACCACAAATGAATATATATATATATATATATATATATATATATATATATATATAGTCATACAAATTAATATTTAATTTAGCCTATGCTAGAATTGTGCCTACGGAAATAGTACCAGTTCATGTCTGTACAAGCCATTTGTCATTGAATCCCAATATAACATCTCACCCTAACACACAGTGTTTATTAACGAGCAAAGTCCTATTTCGTGCAGGCCTACATCCAGGGAATACAGTATAAAACGCTAATGGACGCCAGCTCACAAGCTCGGACACAGCAAAGGTGCCAATTCTGCTATTGCTTCAATCCCCCCTTATGTTCAAAACTGGATTGGCCAAGATTGACAGATTATAACATACTACAGTTTCTGCTGCATAAATGAATACAAATGACTAAGAAATGCGGCACGTTTGCTTTATTCAGTATTATCAGTTTCTGTTAATTTATTTTATTTGCTATTAATTTTGATACATTTGCACAATCAACACACAAAGGTGTATTTTGGCACAAGCATTAACTTTATTTACAGCTGTATCTAATATATAAGAATTTTGTTAATTTGCTTTCCCCTGATTTCCTTGAGATATTTACATATAATGGTAAATGCAGGATTCGGCAAAAAAACTGAGAAAACAGGACACTGGCTATTTATTTCTATATAACGGTACTCTCTATATTCTGTATATTCTAAAGGGTTTGTATCTACTAAGATGTGAAACAAGACCTCTTCAGTTCCTATGTAATTCTGTGGAGGCTATTCAATAGAATTTGAAAAGATCTCTCTAATTTAAAAAAAATGATCAAAGTAATAATATCTGAACTATTTCGATATCACTAAACATCACCAGTATTTAAGGTATTTTGGTGCCTGCACCAATCTGCAGGAGTGTCTTCAGTACAGATAAGGATATTTACAGAACAGATCATAACTAAGAGCGGTAGATGGAACAAGTTAACCTAAAACCTGTATCCATCAGAATTTGTTGTTGTTCAGTCAAGTCCGACCATCCGTTACTCTATGGACCAAAGCACACCAGGCGTAATTATATCTCTGGTTGTGCTTATCCATAAGGTTTTCTTAGCAAGGATACTAGAGTGGGATGCCAGTTCCTTCTCCAGTGGACCACAATTTCTCTGACGTCTCTGCTATGACCTGCCCATCTTAGTTACATAGTTACATAGTAATTTAGGTTGAAAAAATACTTTAGTCCATCAAGTTCAACCTTTTTAGATCTCCTCTGATCTGCAATACGCAGATTTATTGTTGATTGATCCAGAGGAAGGCAAAAAGTAAAAATAAAAAACCCAGTGAAACTTTGCCAATTGTCTCAAAAGGGAAAACATTTAAAATTCCTTCCTGACCCCAGATACTGGCGATCGGATTCATCCCTGGATCAATACTCCCTCTCTATTTATTTTCCCTTAATGCTCTTTCTTTTTTTTTAATCTGAGGATTTAAACCTTTTACTCTTTCTAACAGAAACATGTGGTGTAAATGTAACGCTCATTTCTCTCTTATGCCCCTGCCTAGCCCTATCACGCCTTTGGCCTCATTGGCCAAATTATTTGACTCAAGCTTGCTTAGGTTGTTAGTTAGAAAGGGAGCCCTCTGTCTGAAAGATATATATGGGGACAAGAAATTATTGGAGTTTCAAGAACTAATTAATATTTACTCAATTTCTATAAACAATTGGTTAGAAGATATTAAACTACAAAAGTTATTGGTATCATCTCCCTTTTATATGGAGGAGACGAGGGGGCTAACTGACTGAAATATTAATCTCTTCTAAAGATAAAAAGCACCTTGTGGCTAAGTGTTACAAAATTATCAAGAAACAATATCAATTTGAGAAACTTTTCATTTGGAGGTTATGGGAAAACGATCTAGGTTACTCTTGGCCTATTGAAAAATGGCATTCAGCCTTTTCTCTAATGGCTAGATTTATTAAAAATGTTACGTATAGGGAAATTCAGTTTAAAATCAATAATAGATGGTATATAACTTCAATGAAACTGGGACAGTTAATAAATCAGAAGAACACAAGAACTGTTGGAGAGGTTGTGGGCAGATTGGTACACACTTCCACAAGTGGTGGAATTGCCCGCTTATACAGAATTTTTGGCTTGAGAATTTTAAACATCTATCTAAGATATGTGAAATTGTAATAACCCCGGCACCAGAAATAGTGATTTTACACTTTTTCCCAGAAGGTCTCTCAGTGTCAGTTAAAGGAATGGTTTTGCTTTTCCTTATGGAATCAAAAGTAATACAAGGATTGGTCCAAAGACAAGAGCTAAATGGGCCCTATGGGAAAATAATTATCTTTTAATAACGAAAGTTTAAACTTAATAGTTTGTCTTTTCCCTGGCTTGATTACTTTTTTTGTGTGTGTTTGGACTATGACTCTGGGTGGACCTTTCCTCTCCTCTCTCTGCCGAGTCCTCTTCTCACGCTGGAGGTTTATGTTTTATTTATGTGGTGATTTTGTTTCAAATATGTTTTTTTGTTTTTGTTTTCATGATAAATGTTTTATAGACACTTACTGAGCTGCGTGTCAGATATTGTATTTGTGGAATATATGTTTTTTTATTGTTTAATAAAAAATAAAAAATAAAAAAAAGATTATAAATTGCATGGCTATTTTTCCTTCCCAGATGCATAACTTTACATTTATTCATATTAAATGTCATCTGCCACTTAGATGCCCATTCCTCTAATTTATGCAAATCCCTTTGAAGGGAAAGTACATAATTTCTCTGATCTTGGGTGACTCTACATGGTATAGTTTCATTGAGGTACACAAGCCCCTTCACCACAACAAGGTTGTGATCCAGAAGGGGATATATATATATATATATATATATATATATATATATATAAATATATATATATATATATATATATATATATACATGTATGTATATATATAGATATAAAAAAATACCATGAACGTAAGATTTTAAACTCAAACAGCCTCATTAAATTGGGGCTACGTTGTAAAACGTAGCCTGTAACTCCAGATTTACGTGTTACGGGTATTAAATTAGCCCTGTTACGTTGTTTGCAGCGGACTTGTGTGTTAGCACGCAGGACAGCCAAGAATAGGCTACGTGCTAAGCAACGTTGAACTTCGCGCACGTAAATCCTTTGATCTGTCTTGCCCATAACTGCTACTTGTTCAATTCAGCTATTAAATTGCAACGTGGTCACTCGCGAGCAAGCACGTAACACGCAAATGGAGCCCAAAGGCCAACGTGGCCTCGAGAGCACCCACAAGGGGGGTAAAGTCCAATACTTAGCACTCTACTGTACATTTGTTATAAGGCAAAGTGATGTTAGGTCTTAATAGCACAACATTCTCAAGCCCGCAAATCAGCCCAGAAAAACACATTATTTCATGTTTATATTTTGTGTTATATCGATCCCTGCAATCAATGTGTTAAGACATATACTGTAACTCACATGTAATAGAATATCATATTTACAGCTGTATTTATATTGCATCATATCAGGAATGAGTATCCGATCGCAAACTGTAATTGAAGCACGTAGGACTTCTAAATCTACCCTCTCCTTTTTCAGTGACATAACGCTAACAATCTCTTTATCCATTGGCTCCATCTGAACCCGTAACTTCCTGCTTGTTTAATTGTTTGTGTTTGCCCAGTGGCTGCTAATATTGTTGGTTTGGTTCTTAAATGAATCTAAGTGATCAGTGAGTGTGTGATCAATTCAAGCCTCACTAGCTGCCTGCCCTTCCTTAATTAATATATAAATAATATATATAAATATATTTGTGCATACTCTGGCATACTATATATATATATATATATATATATATATATATATATGAAGAGTGAGGTAGCCATGAATGTCCAGTAATCCAGTTGAATAATCAGAGTATTGCAGTGAATAGTGATACCTTTTTTATTGAACAAACGTATTCATAATAAAGCGACAAGCTTTCAAGAGATAATGCCTCTCTTTATCAAGTCAAAAGGAGAGGGTATAGTATATATATATACATATATATATATATGCACACATAAATACACACAAAGTTATGTCATGAGATATAGCAAGGGGAAAGAAGGAGCTGCAAGTGGGCATGGGGAACGGATAAATCTGAATCGCCAAGGTAAGTATATATATATATATGTATATATATATATCACATATATAGTTGTGAGCATACGGGTCAGCTCGACCCGTTGCTCACGCTTGCGGGCTTGCGTAGCGAGCCCACGGCCCTCGCAAAGCGAGGGCCTCAGTTGCTGGCATGGAGCGCCAAAGGCGCTCCATGCCAGCAACTGAGGCTCTTACGAAGCACACCGGCATCTGAGTGAGCTCGCTACCCTCCCATCACCCTGTGTCCAAGGCCCAGTGTTAGGAGGCGGCGCTCCAAGCCTCTTCCGGGTCACTGCGTGTCTGATCGTCCGCTCTCGGTGCCCCTGTCCCGGCCTCATATGATGCTGCAGTGCCCGGAGAGCACCAGGTGAGCTGGCCCGTGCATTGCACGCGAAGCGAGGGCCTCAGTTGAGACCCTCGAAGCACACCGGCCTGTAATAGGACCTCCACCCTGAGGCACATAGGCCTTTAATATCACCCCAGACCGGGCATATACCCTCCCATCACCTGTGTCCTTTCTTTTAAGGTAATTTTTAATTTGTTTAAATGTTTTGGGTATTTTTTAAGAATATTAATAAAAGTTGCACTTTTTTAATTTGATTTTGGTCTGGTATCAATTCAGGGAAAGATGGTGTGCTAAAAGTCATGAAACAATGGGGATTTGCTGGTTTCATAAAAGCGTGCTTTTTTCACTTTGCTTCATGTTTAGTGAATCTAGCTGACAGTACAAATGTAAAGAAAATACGTCACATTATTCAGATTTTTGTGATTGATGGGAAGCAGCAAGTGGAGCATCCTCTATATCAAGTCACCAGAAATATTTTTTGAGTCAGATTGCAAAATTGCATTTCGAACTTTAGTTAATAAAGCTTTGTAATAAAATAACTTACAAATTAGGTTTCATCATTTACATTATCACATATATAGTTGTGAGCATATGAGCCAGCTTGACCCGTTGCTCACGCTTGCAGGCTCGGTTGCTGGCATGGAGCATCCAGGACCTCAAAAAATTAAGTTACACCTTCATTTAACTAAAAAAAAAAAAGAGTTTAGACACTAAAAAATTCTCTAAGCGAGAGAAAAAATGGCCGCAGAACAAAACGAAAATGAGGCTACAGCACTGTAAACACCACAAGAAACAAGCAAAACACCACAAAACACCTACGGATATTTCGCAAAGACGCATACCACACATTACCCGCCATTTTAGAACAACGCGGAAGTACACCACTACACTAACGGTTTTGTCTCGCGCACGCACACTATTACACTGCACACATTCATCACGCTTACACAGCAGCTCCACACCACTAATACTGCAGCAACATCAAAACAGATTGTCAGCTCTTCAACACAATGCTTCCTGCATATATTACTTCAAAATAGGTAAAGTATATTACTTAATTAATCTATTACTTATTTTATTATTATACACCAAACAGCATTAGCTCACTTACAATTTGATTGCCGTCATTTTTTGACGTGCAATTTGCTAGTATATATATATATATATATATACTAGGAAATTGCCCGTGAAAAATTACGGGAATAAAATTTGAAAGCTGGCAATGCAGTTTTCCAGACAATGCTTGGCTCTTCCCCCTGTAACTTGCGAGCCTTGCGATGAGCGCCGAAGGCCAATCCGCACTTGTCACTTGTCTTGGCCAACCTGTCCTGTGTCTGGATCAACATATAATTAGTTTTATATATATATATATATATATATATATAGAAAACAAATAATACATTAGTAAGCCCATTTGCATGTCTAAAAGGCAGGGACATGCAAATGAGAATACAATGTACCTCACTCTTTTAATCCAAAAATAGCAACTTTATACATTGCTCCCTTAAAGCATATGCCCGCTGTATTAAACAGCTTTTAAGCAAAGCATCGGGTTGGATTTTACACAAACCAAGAGTCACTCATATACAGGCCTGTTTCAAGCTTTTGGCTATCATCAGTATGAGGTAGATTCTGGTTTGTGCAATAGATTTTGTAGGATTGGGTATTCCACAATAATCATTTAGTGTATGGTGAGCACAAAAGTGAGAAAAGCTCTCCACCGTACAAAGTACAGAAAACGAATAATACATTAATAAGCCCATTTGCATGTCTAAAAGGCGGGGACATGCAAATGAGAATACAATGTACCTCACTCTTTTAATCCAAAAATAGCAACTTTATACATTGCTCCCTTAAAGCATATGCCCGCTGTATTAAACATATATATTTATATTTATAGTTGTATATATATATATATATATATATATATATATATATATATATATATATATATATATATAAATTATGTTATAGGCTTCCCTGGTGGTCCAGTGGTTGGGACTCCAAATCAGGGAAGCAAGATGTCACACCACCCTGAAGCCAAGGAGGGTTTGGCCTGGTCAGTACTGGAATGGGAGACCACCTAGGAGTACCAGGAGCTGTATACTGTGGCCCACTATCTCTGTATCTCTGCCATGAATACCATGAAGATGTTCTGGTGAGCTACCTTCCAAGAGGTCATGGAGAGTCGGAAACAACTGAACAATGCAACAAATATATATATAATATTATTTATAAAAAATCACATATATCTATATCCCCCTTCTGTATTGCTACCTGTTGTGGTGAAGGGGTTTGTGTACTTCAATGAAGCTGTGAGCTATACCAGATAGGGCCATCCAAGAAGAGAGAGATCAGACAAATTGCGTTCCACTGGAGAAGGAAATGACAACCCACTACAGTAATTTTGCCAAGAAAAGCTTATGGATTAGCACAACCAGAGTTATAATGATTGTGCCTGGTGTGCTGTGGTACTTATTTATGTATATATATATTTATATATATATATATATATATATATATTTATATATATATATATATATATATATATAGAGAGATATATATCAAAAGATTTGACAACAGTGTCATTTAAATCCAACCTTTGTACCTTTTTTTTAGTCACAAGCATCCTCTGTTCCTGTCTCCATTTTGATATGTATCTCCTCTTTGTTCACTATCATTGAGGATGAAATCCATACTTACCTCCTCCCCTTATCCACAGAAACCCCAAGAGTCATTTTATGGGTTTTATCCTGTCAACGGTTTATCCATTGTTTCATCATTATTTTTTTATGAGTCCCTGGGATGGCGGTTGCTAAGGGAGTACCTCGCAGTAACCGAGGAACACACGGATCAATTAACTCTGTTGCTAGGTTTCACTTTGGAATCAATTAACTGGAACTGAAATTAACTAAAAATATCCTTTGCCTATTAGCACTCACTAATTGCAATAAAATATGAAAGAATAAATAAAAGAGACAAGGGGGCTTCAGAATTCGTTATGAATTTCCAAAATGACATCGCTCTTTAGAGGTAAAAGCTCTTTGCGGTTCAGGTTTGCAAGACCCTTCGGGTCACCGGCTAATAATGTTTCAACATCCAATCAATAAACGAAATCATATAATACATAGGACATGTGCTGCTTCCTTTATCATGTTATACAGGTGTTGAACTCACTACAACCCTTGTTATATAGTAGTTATCAGACTACTTAAGTGTCATATTTATAGTATGCTCTTATGAAGAACTTGACTGCATAATGGGCCAAATGTTTTTACCAAGTTTAAAAATAAATTAGTACAGCCTGCAATTTTTAACAATTTTATTCAATAAAAAAATATGGATATTTTGTATTTTATATACATGTTTTATCTCTAAATTATTATCTTATTCCTCCTTTATTTTAGATTTATATAAACTTTGCATAGAATAACAGATTTGGGAACCTCCCTCTTTCTTCCTGTAATCTCTCCTGCAGGCTGCCATCTGATAGCAAGCACACAGAGACATGATGTGCATTAGAAACTGAAAAAATTCAGATTTTCACATTTAAAAAGCTCATTATTTTCTTTCCATACCAGCAATTTGTTATAAGTATTTTCTTTTAATGACTATGGTTCAAATTATTAAAGTTTAGTGTGGTAGGTTCAAGATTACCGAGTATCACACTCGTGGAATGGAGGGATCATCCTCCTTCCTATTCCTGTTATATATCACATATTATAATTGTCTAACTATGATTCGTCGTCACGCTGCGTTGCGTAGTGCGTACGACTTAGCGATGAGCGCTGCACTTTGGCAATGAGCGCCGCAGGCGCTTATTGCAGGCGAGCCGTTAAATCGTAGCACTTTGGCAATGAGCGCCGCAGGCGCTCATTGCAGGTGAGCCATTAAACCGTAGCACTTAGAAAAAAAATCGTAGCGAGGCGAGCCGTTATGTTAAATCGTAGCACTTTGGCAATGAGCGCCACAGGCGCTCATTGCAGGCGAGCCATTAAACCGTAGCACTTAGAAAAAAAATCGTAGCGAGGCGAGCCGTTATGTTAAATCGTAGCACTTTGGCAATGAGCGCCACAGGCGCTCATTGCAGGCGAGCTTCGCGTAGCGAGGCGAGACGTTAAACCATAGCACTTAGAAAAAAAATACGAGGTGAAAAAAATTACAAGATAAGCGGCGGAACAAAAACAGTAAAAAAAACACTAAATACACACTAAAAAATAAAACAAAGGTCACTTACAGCATGGGGAACCAGGCAAGACGTCTGGAAGTGAGTTGGAACTGCAATTTAGATCGATTTAGCCAAGTTACAAAGATCGAAAATCGGCTAAGCGAGAAAAAAATGGCCGCCGAAAAAAATAAAAACGAGGCTATACTACTACGAACTGCGTAAAACACAGCCACAGACGTATGTGTTTGAAAAACAACGAGATAAAGGATGCGGATTAACCGCGCAATGAGTAAAAAGACAGTAGCGAGTACATTTTACGAAACACAATTACAGATTTACGCATTAACACAGATTTAATGACTTCGTCTCGCGCAACATCGGATTTCCCGCCTAAACCATCGCATTTGATGTGAAATATGTTGCAAGTTACAAAAAAATAAAAATAAATTGTATTTATTTTAAGAAAAAAAAAAGGGACAAATGTAGCGTCATGTGTGGCAAACAAATTTCACTACATTTAATTTTTATTGACCGTCATTTGACTGTTTGACCATATTTACTGTTAAACCGTAGTACTTTAGCGGGCTGAGCGATGAGCGTCGCAGGCGATCATTGCCTGGCGAGCCTCGCGCAGCGAGGCGAGCCGTTAAACCGTAGTACTTTGGCAATGAGAGCGGCAGAAAAAATGCAGCACGAACAAAACGAAAACCAGGCGACAGCACTATAACCACGGAAAACACGTACCGATAATCCGCTAAGACGCATACCACACATTATCCGCCATTTTAGGATAATGCGGAAGTACACAGCTACGTTAACGGTTTCGGATTGCGCACGCACACTATTACACTGCACACGTTCATCACGCTTACACAGTACCTCCACACCACTAATGCTGCTGCAACATCTACACAGATTGCCAGCTCTTCAACACAATGCATAAAAATACGTAAATTCATTTATTAATTTGATTTCTATATTTCAGTAGTACACAGAAAACAACATTAGCTACCTTACAATTCCATATGTATATTAATAACTAAACAACTTTTAAAACATACACATCTGATTGCCGTCATTTTTTGACGGGAAATACGCTAGTTACAATATAAAGATACATTCCATAGGGTCCCTTGGACTATATGTTTGGGTTTCTCATCTTGAACTAGTTATCAGTACAATAATTTTATATTCTGACATGTGATGTATACTCAGTGTCATATTCAGAAATATTTGGGCCAAGTACAAACCTTTATTAAATTAGTAAATTTCATAGTCTTGGAAATTGAAACTATAGTGTGTGTGTATATATATATATATATATATATATATATATATATACTACGACTTGCCCATAAAAAATGACGGCATTAAAATTTGAAGCCTGGCAATGCTGTTTGCCACACAGTCTAAGGCTCTCCCCCCTCTAAATTGTGGGCCTTGTGATGAGCCGCTCATTGAAGGCCTCGGCCAACCCCCCACTTTCATGCCTCGCAATGAGCACCTTCAGTGCTCATTGTGAGCTTCACCTTACTCTCTGACGCCTGTATCTGTTTCCCCCTGTCCCTTCCATTTGTCTTTCTCCCCTCTCTCTGTCCCACTGTCTCTTTGCCCCCTGTCCCTGCCCTTTATTTTTTCCACTTATTTCCCTGGCCTGTGTCTCTTTCCCCCCTCTCTCACCCCTGGGTCTCTTTGCACCCCCTCTCCCTCACCTGTGTCTTTCTCTTCCCTCTCCCTGTTCAAGTCTTGCGTGCCTCGAGATGAGCGCTGATCTGGCTTTTTTCAAAGTGTTGCAGGCCTTACGATGAGCGCCTAAGCCCTATGGGCTTCTACCTCGTTGAAAGCCATTTAAAAAAAAATTATGGTTTTACGGACGCCTTCTTTTCCTTGCTTAGCCGATTTCAGATCTCCCAAAAACGCCAATTAAACAATCAATTTGCTTGCAACCTCACTTACAAGCTCTCTGCCTCTCCCCCTGTGCTGTGTTTGGCGTCTTTTGGTGGTCTTCTGATGGCTTCCAAGTTATGGGCTTGAAAAAAATGACTGCCGTTAAAGCCTTAATCTTTTCAAAATCTTGCGTGCCTCGCGATTATCCTACGCCTTCAGCGCTGATCGCGGGCATCGCCATGAGCGCCCTCTGTGCACATGTCAAGCCGTTTTCAAAGTCTTGTGGGCCTCGCGATAAGCGCCTTTGATGCTCATTGCAGCCCCCGTCAAACCCGTAACTTTTGGCCCTCACGATGAGCGCAAGCCCATATTTTTTAACATCGTGTGACGACAATTTGCAATTACAACAACTATTATATATCATCATTTTGTGTCATATATATATATATATATATATATATATATATATAATATTATTATTTTTATTGAATGCATATATACATTACATTCCTCTCTTCCCTAAAGACAGGCATCTTAGTAAATAAAATAAATGCTTGCCAGGTTGGGCACCTCCCAAGAGTGAGTACCTCCTTCAATCAGCCATGTGTAAGCTTTCATTGGACATCAGTGAAGAACTGATATAATCAGAATTAATTGGAACTACAGTACTAAGTGCAATATTATGCACTTGGGTACATTAGTCAAAAGGTGATATATACAATTCATGTTATTGTATTGAAAACAGGAAAAATAAACATGAGTCAGTAGGTAAGCAGTATAAAAATGCAAGTAGTATGTTAGGTTTCAGTATTGGTTGCAGGAAGAGAGAAACACTAATCTCAATTTATAAATCACTTGGCAAACCTCAAAAACTATGGATGAACTGTGAAGGGTGAAGTGCTGGAGGTTCTTGAAGAAATGTTCCATTCCTATCTTATTCTGTAAGTCATATGTACTAGATTTGACATCGGCTTGACATATCCAACAGCATTAAACCCTTTGGCTAAGTGAGGTGTATTTATCAATGGATAAACCATTGGGTTTAAGCATGGTTAAAAAGTTGATTTAATTAGCAGGCATTCTATGTTTTTTTATGGAACATACTTAAGGAGGAGCTGTAAATCAAATGTATAATGATTTAATAAAACTAGAGCAATGAATCAGTATATTAGGTATTTTGATGATGGCAACAGAAAATGAAAGAGACTTGAAAATTATTATATTGGATGTTTAAGTAGGCAAACAATGCAACAAAGTGGTTGGAAAAGCTAGTTTGATGCTGGCAAGATTAATTAACAGTAGAAAAAGGTTGGTATTAATGGAACGTATTAATGCTACTCTATAGATCACTAGTTAGACCTCCCCTAGAATCTGTGTCCAGTTCTGGAGACCTTCTACTTAGAAGACAGAAGGGCATCTATAAGATAAGGGCCTATTATGATAGAAAACTTCAAATATATCAAAGTTCAGGAGGGAAGCATCTTTCAGAAAATGAGAATTGCAAATATAAGAGGTTACAATTCAAAGATTTAGGGGTAATGCATGAAGGTACTATTGTAAAGAAAACAAAAGTAGATATGTGGAATAGCCTTCCAGTGGCATGGAAAAATACATTAAAAGATAAGCACAACATTATACTCAAAATAAGTATTTTTTTTAAGGTAGAATTGTCATACTACAGTACATGGTCCAGTCACCACCAGCTAATATCCTGAAGAAGCTCCTTGTGCATCATGGTTAGCAGCTAGACGGTGTAGTAGTGAGTCAGTAAGATGCTGGAAGTCTGGAAAGGGAATCTGGAGCCATGCAGACCGCAGTGCATCCGACAGCTGCTGAATAGTGCATGGTGGAGAATGCATGTGGCGAACGAGGTGGTCCCACAGGTGCTCAATGAGGTTCAAGTCTGGAGGCCAGGGAAGTACTTGGAAGCCTTCATTGTGCTTCTCCAACTACTCCCGGACAATTCTGGCCATATGACATGTTGCATTGTCCTGCTGGAAGATCCCATCTGCTCCAGGAAAGAAAGTCAAAATGTATGGTTGTATGTGATCCTCAAGGATGGATACATGACTCAATTGGTTGAGTATGCCTTTCAGAAATATGAGTGGCCCCAGACAATGCCAAGAAAACATTCCCCAGACCATAACGCTGCTGCCACCAGCGGTGTTCTTCCAACAATGGTTGCAGAGTGTTTTTCTCAGAGTTTTCGCGTCTGACACCCAAAGTCCATCCAGTTGATGGAGCAGAAAACGTGACTCATCAGAGAAGGCAACCCTTTGCCAATCATGAGAGGTCCAGTTTCAGTACTGTTGTGCCGATTGAAGCTGTTTCTGCTGATGAACCCTCGTCAGCATGGGTGCATTGGCCAATCATTTGCTTTGCTCCCTTGGCCCCAATGTCCCTCTTTTCAAAGTCAGATAAATCGCACATTTTACCCATGGTTGATATGTTTGCAGAATGCCTAAATGTCACCTTATATACCCACCAAGCGAGCTCATGACATGTGCCGTATTTTGTTGGCTACGCGCTGCTGATGTCAAAAGTAGGCGCTGGTCATAATAATGTAACTCAACCCTGTAGATGGGCCTTTTATCTGTTATCAGATTTATGTTTTTATAGGAGCATTTACCATTTACACTTCAGAATCATACTACTACTCATTAGCACAGGATTAGTGATGGTCATTCTTTTACAGACGTGTCACAAACTGGGGAAGTTTATTAGGTATGGCTGCATATGCATAATTTGTTTAGTTTATTGGTCAAACACTTCTGAGAATGCTAAAATGATGAAACTTGTTAAGAATGCAATGAGATCAATGGGTCTTTATCCCCTGAAAAAAATGCCATGATATGCACCAATACAATGTTTCTAGAATCAGCTCCTAATGTACATTTCCATGCATATTTCCCGTAGAATCTGACCTATACGGGAAGACCTCAGATTACAGTAAATGGATTTCCTCTTCTCTACTGGGAAAAAATGTTAATGGCTAATATTGTCAGTTTGTATTTTTTGATAAAATTCTCAAAAAAGAGATGTTCAGAAAATTGACTGCTGTAAAAATCGAACATGAGCTAGTTTTTTTTTTTATGTGTTAGTCATTGAAAAAATAGTTTATAATAACAATATTCTTTATTAAATTCACTTTCAAAATTTATTTTAAAAAAAAGTCTAAACAAATCTGATGAGGTAACAGGCTATACAATCATCCATATGCTATCTCCACAGCATCTCCACAGACCATTATGTTGATATAACTTTGTGCCTGAAAATGTAATACTGCCTGCTAGAGAAAGCTGCCTCCCCCCATTCATCTTACAGTGGTCAGAGACAAGCATCAAGTGATTCTGATCTTTGAGCTTAAGTTTAAAATTGTCTATTGATTTATTAAGTGAACAGGAATTGTACTAACGATCAAGCCTAATTAAATCAACTATCTCCTATTATAGGGGAATAAAAGTGGCCATTTATTCAAACATGACAAATTTGATATTAGGTATTATTGATTTTGTGGATGTTACTACAGGTAAAGTATACTGAAGTCTGAAAGTTTTTTTTGATTTGCAAATATTTTTGGAAACAACATAAATGTTTTCTAGAACACATTGAGTGATACCATGTTATATATTTAAATTAGCTGCAATTCTAATTATTAACATATAATACTACTCTTACACATGTATTTAATTAATCTGGATAAAATGTGTCAGCCACTATTTTATTTAACAGGTTAAAAAATAGCCAGGGGGCCCACCAAAGCAATAGAGTGTTGAAGCATTATAGTGGCCCTTTAAAGGGATCAGACAATAGGGTTACAGTTGTTTATTTAATAACTGTTTAGCAAAACAAAATGAATGAGGAAAAACATATTTCCATCTTGCTTTTAAAACTGACTTTAGTGTTCCAGGTATTAGACAAGCCACTTCTTTCCATGTCCAGTGGTAACAAATCTGTCCAGGAGGCTTTCCTAAATATTTTTTGGCAGGGTTTAGGTTTGCCTGCAGTAGTCACTACTAAGGAGGCAGCTAAAGACTCCTATTAGGATGTCTTTTGGGCAGATCCTCTCTTAACCCTATTAAAATTTGATAGATCTCCCGAATTTTGAAACACGAAATTCCATATATAAATGTTAAGAGATTCGTTGAATTTGGTTTGTTCATTAGTCCTTTAAGGTTATATATAGCCACATTAAATTCCCCTAACGTGTAAAAACGTAACTCATAACGTAGCCCACAAGACTTACGGCTACTAAATTGGCCTCTTAAACCAGCCCGCCGCCGACTTGCGGGGTAGGAGCGAGAAAACTCTCCGGGCCGTGAAAATTCGATGTGCAAGCCCACAAATCCTTTGATCTGTCAAGCCCGTAACCACTATGTTCCAATCACACTATAAAATTGCATCAAAATCACTGGCGTTCAACCCCATAACTCACAAATGGAGCCAAGAAGCCAACAAGTGCTAGAGAGGGCCCGCAAGGGGGGTAAAGTCCAATCCGTAGCACTTTAAATGCACATACACCCACACAACTGTACTTTTCTCAACAGGGAAAGTGATGTTAGGTCTTAGAATTAATAGCACAACATTCTCAAGCTCGCAAAACGACCAAATAAAATACTTTATTTCATGTTTAATTTCTGTGTTATATCGATCCCGGCAATCAATGTGTTAATACATATAATGGAACTTACATGTAATACAATATCATATTTACAGCTTTATCAATATTGCATTATATCTGAAATGTGGGTCCGATCGTAACTCGTAATTGAATCCCGTAAGACTTTGAAATCCCACCTCCACTTTTCAGTGACGTAATTCTGGCATCTCTGTTTCCATTGGCTCCATCTGAACTTGTAACAACAAGTTGGACTAATTGATCACGTTCACGGCCGCACATTCAACGAGCGATAAATCGTTTATGGGTTTGCCTCTCAAGCCCGTAGCTCGCAGCATGTTCTTATTTAATAGCTCCGTAAATCAGCCAAATTTCCAGCCCGTAGCCGTTGCGGGTCTCACATGCTTGGAATTGAATGTGGCTAATAATCTACTATTTTCCAGAAATAGGTGATAAAGTTTTGTAACAGGTATCCACTTGTATTGGCTATGATCAGTGTTGGCACCTACTATATAATACAGAATTAATCTTTCCCTCCAATTACACATTTCTCCCCTTGGCCCAGTTAATTCCTATCTTGTTGTGTCATCAATATCAGTCTTCTATCTATCCACGATACCTTTCATCGTCCAGCTTCCATCTTCAACCTCTCTTTGCAATTACTGTAGACATAATCAGATACCTGCACAGCTTTCCAACGCTATTAATTTCTCTTCCCCTGTGGGAAATCAACAATATTGGGCAATTAGGCTCTGAGTTGCTCTTCAGATCTGATGCAAGTGATAAACAAATGGTGTACAGGTTGTAGCTGGTCGCAGGGCTGGCAGTGACCCTGAGCTTTCCTGATATGATATTCAGCAAACATTTGGTGCTAGAATACATCATTAGGCTGTAAGCATTGATCCTGGTAATGGAGTCACCCAGTGGGGGGTCCAGTCAAAATGAGTCTGGGTATAAATCTGCCAATGTAATACTAAAATGTAGGCAAAATAGAAGATGAGAGGTGTCTCACTAATCAGATAAGACTTCTGTATTACTCTATGAAGCCTATTCACGTAAAAATATATATTTTTATATATAAATATTTTTAACTAGGTGTCTTAATTAATTGTATCCTTCTCAATGTGATTGTAATTTACACAATTTTAAGAAGCCCCCGGAGTCACAAATTCTCCCCTTCTGGAGCTTCCATATTTCTTCTTGTTCTATATCATGAATAGTGCGTGTTTCACAGTTGTGACCTAAGGCCACATCTACACGGAGGGGCTTTAAACTGTCTGTGTAATGCTGCTGTATGCACACCCACAGTATGTCACTGTCTGCTTGATAACACCATTATACTAGTAGTGTGAAGGCCTTCCCCATGTATCACAGCTGTGAAACATGGTACCTTACAAAAATCCAAAATCAGGAAGGATTGTGTGTTGTTTGTGTCATTCAGTCGTGGCTAACTCTCCGTGACCTCATGGACCGTAACACACCATGCTGACCCACTTGGTATTCATGGCAAGGAGATACTGGAGTGGGATGCCAGTTCCTTCACCAGTGGGCAACAGCATACAACTCCTTGTATTCCTAGGTGGTCTCCTATCCAAGTGCTTTCCAGGCGCAACCCTGCATGTCTTCAGGGGGATGTGACCTTTTGGTTCC
Organism: Discoglossus pictus; assembly: GCA_027410445.1. Taxonomy (NCBI): domain Eukaryota; kingdom Metazoa; phylum Chordata; class Amphibia; order Anura; family Alytidae; genus Discoglossus; species Discoglossus pictus. The sequence continues at coordinate 57,433,956 of CM050172.1, read as the reverse complement.
CTGACTGGCATTAAACCTAGGTCGCAGTGGTGAAAGCACAGAATCCTAACCACTGGACCACCAGGGAACCCCACAATTACGATTAGTTTTTATTTAAAACATGTTGAGTGGCTGTGGTAGATAATTGAGCTTGAAAGTTTAGTGTTTTAATCATAAATTATTCTCCCTCTCTGACAATGACCTTATCTCTCACCCAGTTTGGGAGCAGAAAAAGACTGCCCAGTTCATATAAATAAGAATTATGACACAGTCATCTGCATTTATAAATCAATGTAAGAATTCTGATTTAACCAACTGGTCATGCTCTTCTGACTATCACTGTGAGCTACACATGAGATAAAGTAATTTGCTTTCAAGCTCAATTATCTAACACTTCATCTCAAATAGTTTAATAATGAGCAGTTTCAATTATATTTAAAGCTGTGCCCCTTTAATAAAAACCTACTTGACAGCAGATGGTTGAAGGACACTTATGTTCCATATTTACAAATTGTAATTTTGAATAATTAGTTTTGAAAATGGGCTAAATTTTATAATTATATAAGTATAGAAAATAAATACACTAGAATACATAATTTATTAAATATAAAAAGCAGATATTCTTTACTGGGGAAGCCATTTTTTGCCTGATTGACTAGGTTATCATTTGATTTGTGTTGATAGTAGAAGTTTAATTCAGTGTTTAAATGGTTTAAATAGAACTTGGATACCTTATCTGCATTCAAATCACATGGCTGGAATAAGAAAAAAAATGTCTGCCTACAATAAAGCATAATCAATAATAAATGAAGGCAGTATTTATTTGTATTTTTTTTTATTAAAACAAACATGTGAGTTTAACTTTCAGTGTTCGACACGTCCCCTTTCCCCTACACATTCTGACACTGCAAAACATTTTTCTTTCCTGAACTGTCCTTCGGACCACAAAATGCTTTTCGATTACACTTTTGGTTGACTTATTCTATTTTTTTTTGTATCCTGCCCCCTTCCTTTTGTATAATTTTCCTATCTGCTCTTTTTCCACATGTTATTTGCAATGTAGATGATTGGGCGACACTTCTTCCTTTACAGGATTCTTCTGAGTCCCCAGTTGAAGGTATCAAGCCCCCAAGGGGACCCACTCCCTGTTTGAGCACCCCTGCTTTATACTGTAGTAGTCTTCTAAAGATAAAGATTTATTCTCATATTTTGTATAGTTGCTAATTTTGAAAAATAATTACATACTTCACAAACATATGAAGTTTTCCTAATTTAAAATGGTTCTTTAAAGGACCTCTTTAGTTTTGGAAAAGCTCACAAGTTTGTAACAAGCTAACAAAACTACAATATATATCGAAGACAGGAATATAAATAATCTTTTAGACAAAAGCATATATTCAACTAACTCTCCTAATGTCCTAGTTCCATTTTAGACTCCCTGTCTGTTATCTGAATACAACGTTTATCTCACTTCTCCCACCTTTCTAATCGTTTACTGTAATTTATTTAAAAAAATGAAAATAAAGCTTTTCACACATTATGAAGAAAGTACTTAAAAAGAAAATTCTATAAATATGACACAACTAGACAAAAATTTGTATATGACCACTTAAGAGAATTTTTTTTTTATTGGTAGACTAAAGTAGATTGTAAGCTCTTTAGAGAGCAATTTCATTACTTTCCATCAATATGTGCAACGTGTTAGTGTTTTTTCATGTACTTCTGCAGGAATTTTTTTTAAATTTCCTTGTGTATTTAACATGCCCATTATAATTTTCTGCTATTGTTGTATATTGTACTATGGAAAATGTTGGAGGTAAACAGGGTAATCATATTAACACATTTCATGTATACCAAATGGTCATTGGGAAAAACACATTGTACCCCCCCCCCCCCCCGCCCCATCAAACTGGTTCATTATGAAGGGTTTGACAGTAAAGACCCCAACGCGTTCTGCACCACTCCTCCCCCATTTTGTATCCTGCTGTTCTGCGGACAAGGGAATGTTACAAAATTGTTTAATTTTATATGAGATGTCTTTTTTTTCCCAGGTAGAACACAGCCTCTCATCTGCTCGCGGAACTCCAGGCTGTGTGTGTGTTTTGTAATTATGCAGTTAATTGCACTGGAGTTCTTGATTAGCTTTGGGGGATGGTAATGTACGAGCAGGATGATATGTTGTGTACAGTTCAGAATCATTTACAGAAATTGGAGCTAATTTTGCTGTCTGTGCTTATTACTGCATTAATTTAATTTGGGTTGCTTTTAGCTCATTAACACATCTAATTAATTCGTTGACATCACTATTAAGATGTCTCTTTGAAATTGGCGTCTCCAGATAATCAGGATGGAAGAGGCTGACAGATCAGGCGCGAAGCTGTCTGGGAAAATGAGAAAACGGAACGACTAATGAATTTTCTATCAGAATCACTAAATTTGTCAGTCAGGAGAAGGCAGAAAGAACATAGGCGGAGAGGTACAGGAAAAACAATTGAAATAGACATTTATTACTTAGAACTCCCGGAAAAAAAACATTAGGCGTTTTCTTTGTTTAATTCCTACTGCTTTAATAAAAGGCGACAGATGATAATGAGCATTTCCAAGTGTACATTTTCTTAAAAAGTAATTTGTTCACTAATCTCTTTAACAGACCAATAGCAAAAAATGTTTATTAGTATTTTTGGTGTTTTTTAGATTGGTTCTTTACCCATGTGGTTTTTAATTGGCTAGTGTTTGTTTAGGGTAGAAACCTGATCATCATGGTATCTGGGCTTTAGTGTCTTTTAATTTTACAGAATGACCGTTGAACTCATCACACCCTTTGGTTCCAAATACCATAGCTATGCTGATGACACACAAGAAGGTGGCCTAGAGACTCAATGCAGTTGGAAACTGGATGATCGTCCATTGTCTAAAACGAAGCTCCTAATATTTCCTCAATGGCCTGGCTTAAACAATTCCTTTTGTGATAGAGTTATTCAAGGGGTTTATATGAGCGACAGACTCTGCAAAGCTCTCTTCCCACAGTAGGACTGAAGAGGTTAACGTTCCTTCAGGTAATTAGCTTCACCCGAGCAGTCTTGATTCAAGTCTGGTCCTGGAGTATGGGAGGGGCTGTGTATGGACTGATTGTTCACAGTTTGTCTCATCTGGAGAAAGACAGCAGCCTGCAGCTAATGACCGCTTGGAGCAGAGTGGAGACCTGGAAATCTGAAGAATATAGGCCAGTGATTTTACAAATGTTAGCACTGTTTATTTTGCTCCAGCTAGGTTTAGCTGGATGATAGCTGGTTATTAAGGACAGTTGTCTATTGGCTAAGCTAGTCCTTCAGTGGAAGGTATGCCCATTATTTTCATTGATTTATTTTGGTTTGTTATTTTTGTATCATTGGCAAAATGTTAGTAAAACTTGGAAAAGCATCACAGCCTCTTGTATTGTGTTCCTTCACCAAAGTGCCTGAAACACAGGTACAAACCTAGAAGATACTGGTAATATGAATTTGAATAGCACCCTAAGCAAATCCACTTGAAACATCCTTCTTGCCACATGCACATTAATGTGTCTGCATTTTTCTTTTCCCTCCATAAATAGATTGTATCATGAATTATGTAGCCCATTGGTGTTCTTTATGTTACATGCACTTATATCGTCATGTGATTGTTTTGTAATTTGTTTCTGTAAAGCACTGTGCACATTGATGGTGCCATACAAATAAAAACACATTACAAATACAATATAATACTATTCGATTCTCCATAAAGAAACACTAGACAAACCAAAATTTTGGGGAACAAATCTAGGGTATTGATAAAGTAGTATGTGAAGTGTCCTTAAAAACTTGATTAGCTTATTATTAGTTTTATTAGCATTTTATTTAGTTTATTTAGTTTATATTTTTTACTACAGAGGCTCTTTAACAGTCCAATTATTACACATATGATATTAACATGTTGTAAGCATGTACTATAACATATTTAAGAATGCAATAATGTAAAGTATAAGGTAAGGTTTGCTGCAGTTTCAAATATAGATTATGTTTTAAGTTAAACAATTAAATATAAATTAAAAACCTGTCACTACATTAAGCATAATAATTATCAGATTTAAATATTGTTTACCAACAATGTAAAGAAGAATATTTTAATAAATATTTCAAAAATATGTATAATATAATAATGTATAATATGTATAATATAATAATAATAATAATATAATAATAATATATAAAAATGTTGCTAGCTATCATCCAAGAAGCAATAAATCTGGATGAATGTATGGAAGTTAAGTGTTCTAATATTATTATTGTTTTTATTCTTGTTCACTATGAAGAAGAATTTTACTCATATGTTCTACTTGTGTGAAAAAGTTTGATTGATACACTTACATTTAATAAAAACTATGGTTTATTTCTAAAAATAGTATTGCAAATGGATCATCACTTAAGAACTAAACAATTCTAAGCGTTAATCAGCTATACATTTCTTTAAGGGATGTATGATCTTGCCTACATAACATAATCTACATGAACAGCATCCGAGAAATGGTGGTTCTTAAAATTTCTCCAGGGGGTGGATGGCTAAAGATGTATCCTTGTATCATTCATCTAAAGGAAGTACAGTGTCTCCAATATGCAATTCTCCTACAAATATACAGTATACAAACAAGTGATAATCTTTTTGAAAGTAACCTATTTTTAGGTTTAAAAGTATTGATCATGTTCATCTTCAATTACGAGGAAAGAAGAGGAATAAGAATAGACAAACTCAATAGATGGAACTCACTGAACCTAAATGGGTTCATAGCATTTAATTGCACCTTGGATGATTGTTAGATATACTGTATTAGTTATCTGATCACTGTAGTTTGGGAAAAGCCTTAAATATTTGTGAAGTACGTAACAAAACGAACAACTTTAGCAGCTATGAAAACCATGAGCATAAAAGCAATTTTTGTCTATATCATGGGCACTTCTAATTTTGAAAGCTAATTTGCCTGGAAATCTGAGGGGATTGTTATCTTCCTGAAACTTGCTCTTCTGTTTACTACTATTGTCAATTAGCTATTGATAGTGGCAATCTGTTATTTAATTCCGGGTTCCTCCCATTCCTCCCAGTTATCTAATCTGAAAAAATTGTGCCTGCAAGTTTGAATATGGTAGTTTAGAAATATAGGCTATAATAATTTCTTTAAAATGTTCTAAAACACAGTTTGCCCATTATTAAGTCATGTCCCTTATGAGACCATACTATAACTATAAAATATCAACAGTGTTTTAACTGATCTATTGTCCCAAGTATTTGAAATAGGAGTTAATAGGTACTATGTTTGATAACGAATTTGTGAGATTTTTTAAGATTTCCTTTATGCACCCTTTAAGATAATTCTAGAAAACTAGATAACACTTAGTATTTTTGAATATTTATACAGAATACATAAATATGTTTTTGGAAACTTGTTATGAGTACATATGCCACAATATATGTATTGGAAATCCACAAATAAATGTACAGAAGTGAGGCTTACAGGTCTATAATTCCCCCAGGTTTTATTTTGCTCCCTTCTTAAATAGGTATAAATAGGTATCACCTCTGCTTTTCACCAGTCATCTGGTAGCGACCCAGTGTTGAGTGAATCTTGAAAAATTAGATATACGGTAATGGTTTGACTATTACAGAACCCAGCTCCCTCAGTACCCTTGGATGTATTCCATCAGGACCTGGGGCTTTTTATTAACATTTACTATTTCCAACCTCTTTTGGATTTCCTCCTGCGTTAACTAATTATTTGGTGAAGGTAGCGTAGCTCCATTTTGTTGCTGTGTCCCAACCATTGGTATCTGCCTTGTGTAAACCGAAGAAAAAAAACTATTTAGCTCATCTGCCTTTTCCTGGTCACTAATTGTCAGACGGCCTGTTTCACATTGTATTGCTCTTGGCCTTCTTCCCATTAATATATTTAACAAATATTTTAGGGTTAGTCTTACTCCATTGCAACTAATTTTTCATTTTCTATTTGATATTCTGATTCTGATAGTCCATTTGTAAGCCTTGTTGATTTCCTTGTATTTAAGTAAAGCAGTCTCTGTCCCCTCTTGTTTGTATAATTTAAATGCCTGTTTTTTTATCTGTATCTTGATCTTTAAATCATTGTTAAGCTGTTGGATGTAATATATATCTTGTTTTTATTTTTATGTTTATCTTACAACTTGGGTGCATTATTAATAGACATGCACTGCCTGTAAAAGCACAGCAGTCTGTTTACAACTCATGTTTACAGAGAATATATTTACACTGCCTACAGCATACTCTAAATATAATATATTCTCTCCTTTCTCACAAACTTTTACCAGTTTCCGCAGGGGGAGGGTAGTTTGTTACCCAAATGTGGTGTCTCTATTGGTAGTTATCAGTTGCCTAAAATAAATATGTATGTGTATAGAATTAATCAATGTAAAGATATCCCACGGCTGTACATAGTGGAAGTGTGTGTGTGTGTGGGGGGGGGGGGGGTACCTTGTTAGGAATAGGGATGGGAAGAGGTAAGGCTGTTGGTGGAGAATCGTTTTTTGAAACTTAATAAAATTTACAGTTGAGAGCAGATTAAGCAAGAGGATTTTTCATTCCGACCCTCCCTCCCTTGTCAGCTGCGTTTTTTTGCATAGGTATTATCCGGGGTGAGGTATTTACGGGTTTGGGTAATCAAGGTAAGATGTTATGTCACAAATAGGCAGGGGTGCATTTCCCTTATTATGTGAACGTACAGTAGTTCTAGGTGTGGAGATTGTGGTAGCCCTCCTGGGGCACGGAGTCCCCTTGAGGTACCCATCTATGGGGAAGGTCAAGTACCCTGGATTTTTTTAAATTTATAACCTACGGTTAAAGTTTGTTGTTAAATAAACAAGCTGTATCTGGCTCTATTATCCTTTTACTTATGTCTGTGTAATTTTTGGGGTATGGGGATAATGGAAATCCTTTATTGACTACAGTATATCAAGGTCATGTGTGTTTCTGATATAAGCAGTATGTGAAGTGGGCTATACTCCCCATCCATGCTCTTATTTTGTGTATGTTTCTAATATAATATAGCTTGTTTTTATGTTTATGTCTATCTTACAACTTGGGTGCATTTTAAATAGACATCCACTGCCTGTAAACAGTCTGTTTACAACTCATATTTGCAGAGAATATATTTACACTGCCTGCAGCAAACTCTAAATATAATATATTCTCTCCTTTCTCCCAAACCTTTACCAATTTCTGTTTTCCTTTCTTGACATTTTCTTCCTTCCTATTTTCTCTCTTAATCCTTTATAAAAATCAATCTCCTTTCACTTTTATAGAGCTACTTACAAGCAACTCATTTACATTTAAAAAATATTGTATAATTTAAATAGCGTACTTTCAGGGCTGTATTATTATTATTATTAGTAGTAGTAGTAGTATTATAATGTATTTGTAGAGCGCCAACAGATTCCATAGCGCTGTGGCTACAATAAAGACATAAATACAATTTTACACACATTTAAAAATGGCAAAAATAAGACAATATGTGACATTTGTACATATTCATTGGTACAGGAGAAGATGAGGATGCGGCTCCCATTAGAGCTTACAATCTAAGAGGTAATACAGGTAGTAGAGACATGAGGTAAGGTGGCAAGAGCCAGAATAGACTGCACTGTTTCAAGTTAATAGTGTAGTTAAGGAAATATGTGGGTGTATTTGAAGACTAGCGAAGAGTCCAGTGGAGCAAGGTAGGGAATACAAAGGATTTTTAGGATATTTATTGCAGTTAGATAAAGAGGGGGTGTATACACAACAATGGCAGGGAGTGGAAGACAAACACATTCGACAGACTCCATGTGGGGTCTAACAGTAGCTTCCTGAGAGCAAGAGGCCTAACCTTTAATACACATCCTGCCATCTCTGGATGTCTAGTACATGGGAGATGTAATTAGAGTATCTAGCAAACAATGGGACAAAACAGATTATAATACAATGGTGGTGTTTGCTCCCTGCAGACCCTAACAGGGACTCAGCACACTCTGATTTAACCCCATCATGATCACTGAGCAAAGTTTTAACATAACACAGAACACATTAATATTACATAGGGAACTACATACAGTATACAGGATAAGGCAGGGGCATATGCCATGAGACCACATGAAGCATGGTGGTACACTAGGGCCCTATGTCTTAAGGCTATTCACTCCACCACCCACCTGTCCATATTGCCCATGTGGTAATGTAATTCCACTACCCATTTTCCAATGGGGTAGTCTGTTCTCTATGGTGGTTCACTTGGCCAAAATCCAGGGCCTGAAAAGGGAGGGGTCCATGATGGGGGGCTTCTCTTGAAAAGACCTGTAGGCAAGAGTGGGTGTATGTAATGATTGGAGAATGAGGGAGCTAATCATATCAGAATGGAGAGGGAGAACTACACTGTATTTGGAGCAAGCCTAGAAATGTAGGGAGGTGTAGCTCAGGTCAAGGCATTGTAAATTAGGCTTAAGATTTCTTAATTGTATCCTTGACAATATATAGAGCCAATGTAGAGTGTGGATAGGTGATTGAGTAGAATGCCAATTAAAATGGATTGCAATAGTCAAGCCTGGAGATGTTAACAGTGTGGATTAGGGTCTTTGTACTGTCTTGTTTTAGAAACAGATGAATTTTGAAGATGTTCTGGAGGTGAGACTGCAGACTTGAGATATTGGGGTAATTGTGAAGTTGTCTACAGAAAGGGAAATTGCATTCCACAAGTGGGGTCACTCTATGTGAATTAAAATCCTGTAATGATATATTAACTACTGAAATACTGCTCGATTTTCAACTTCTTCATTTTAAATACAGAACGGACATTCCTATTCAGACATAAAGATGGGTAAACCCAAGAAAAGCCTGGAATCTAAAGGCATGCCAGATCATTTCAAACCACAGACACAGGACCATTCACCTCCCTTGGACTTTACTCCAGGCTCCTCAGACTGAGGAGGTTCCTGGATGCCCACAACAGCATGTAGATCTATCAGATACCTCACTGGCTAAGTTAGATAACCTGCTAAATAAACACGTCCCTCTAATGGAGTCAGTGAAATCAAGCAGGACATCCAGGACATGGGACCACGCACACACAATCTGGAGTCTCTTGCGGACCAAATCATAGAGACTCAGTCCAAGGATAGGACTGAGATCGTACAAAACGCCACACGCATTTGGGTCCTAGAAAACAAACTAGAAGACTTAGAGAATAGGTCTGGATGCACCAATGTAAGAATATAAGGCATTCTGAAATTCATATAAAAAAAGAAAAAAACAGGTGGCTCAAGGTACCCAAAGATTCCAGGATGCAATATAGGGGTGCTACTTGAGGATATAATTAACTTAAGAAAAAAAAATAGAAAACAGGACAAGTATCCTTTAGACTGTAAGTGCACACCCTCTGCCCAGTTTGACAATATAGGGTAGAAAAGAAGATTATATAAAACTTAACATTTATTGGTACTATTAAAAAAAACGTTGTTAAAATATTGAAATTCTGACGAAAAAAAGTTGGTGGGGGAATGAAAAATTGTTTATATGGGCTACCTTGTATATTAAATACATAGGAATAAATTAAATATCCTCATTGTTGAAGTGATAATAAATAGGGGGGGACAAAGTGCATATAGTGAAGTGAAATACAAATGAGTAGCAGAAGCATAGGTCCAAAATCTAAGGCCTATGTGTTTGCACTTATATATATTGCACTTTTGAAAAAAAGTGTCTAGTGCTTATAATAATAGTGATTATTGCACTTGTCAATATTGCACCTTCTTGTAATTTTTATTGCTATATAAAGTGATAAGTGCCAATATAGTTGGATTAATAAATGAGTAAATATATAGCTATTATGTTAATAAATACAATAAATAAAGTGCTAGTGCTTTGCTGAGGATAAAGGGATATTATATGGGTCCTATATTAGAAGGTAAAGCCCTATATTGTAGTTATAATATCGATTCAGTGTTCCCCCACACAATCTATGGAGCTGAGTAGCCTAATTAGTTCCACACTCTAGTATTCATTTCATAGTATTGCGTTGAGTTATAGTTGGATGTGGATACTATTAATGTATCGTTTTCTGTAGATGGTGAGTCTATATTATAGCAGAGCGTCTCAGCTCCAAACAACTGCCCGCGTGTCGCCTATGCGTCTGCGTGTGACGTCATAGGTCGGCGTAGCGGCGGTGTACGTGCAACCCGACGCACGTTTCTGAGGATTTCTGAGGGGGCAATATATATAAGTGCAAACACATAGGCCTTAGATTTTGGACCTATGCTTCTGCTACTCATTTGTATTTCACTTCACTATATGCACTTTGTCTCCCACTATTTATTATCACTTCAACAATGAGGATATTTAATTTATTCCTATGTATTTAATATACAAGGTAGCCCATATAAACAATTTTTCATTCCCCCACCAACTTTTTTTTGTCAGAATTTCAATATTTTAACAACGTTTTTTTTAATAGTACCAATAAATGTTAAGTTTTATATAATCTTCTTTTCTACCCTATATTGTCAAACTGGGCAGAGGGTGTGCACTTACAGTCTAAAGGATACTTGTCCTGTTTTCTATTTTTTTTTTTCTGAAATTCATTACAGATTTTCTTCCATATTTGAAAGGGACATTACACAGTATCCTCCCATCACAAATGGAAACCTCATGGGAATTCGAAAAAGCCGACACAGCCATGCGTGCCCCTATCAATTCGGATCAACCAAAATATGTTTTAATTCACTTTCTTCGTCAACAGTCAAGGGACCTGCTTCTCAATGGGGCCCGAAAACTTCTAGCCATCACAGGCCCTGATTGATCTCCCCTACAAATATATGCAGGTCTTGCGCCCTTCACCCTTCTAAAATGCAAATTAATGAAACCTGCTATCTCAATCCTAATTAAAAACAACATGAAGTATAGGTAGGGGTTTACATTTTGCCTTACCTTCCAAATGGGCTCAACCCCATATGTGGCACAGTCCTTGGAGGAATGCTGTACCCACCTCATTCACCTTTGATCACAGAAATGTGGGAGGAGATGGGGGAGGGTTAGAATAGCCAATAGGGAAGTGCTGCTAAGTAACTCAAGTATAGTGGCAGGCACTCCAGGAGTACAGACTCATAACATAAGGTGTATGCTTTCTACTGCCAGAAGCTTGCCAGGAAACATGGGAGAGTTAGAATTATTAGCAGTTAATGAGAAATTGGATTTAATAGGCATTACTGAAACATGTTGGGATGAATTTCATGACTGGGCTGTTCATCTGGATGATTATAACCTACAGGGAGTGCAGAATTATTAGGCAAGTTGTATTTTTGAGGATTAATTTTATTATTGAACAACAACCATGTTCTCAATGAACCCAAAAAACTCATTAATATCAAAGCTGAATATTTTTGGAAGTAGTTTTTAGTTTGTTTTTAGTTTTAGCTATTTTAGGGGGATATCTGTGTGTGCAGGTGACTATTACTGTGCATAAATATTAGGCAACTTAACAAAAAAGAAATATATAACCGTTTCAATTATTTATTTTTACCAGTGAAACCAATATAACATCTCAACATTCACAAATATACATTTCTGACATTCAAAAACAAAACAAAAACAAATCAGTGACCAATATAGCCACCTTTCTTTGCAAGGACACAAAAGCCTGCCATCCATGGATTCTGTCAGTGTTTTGATCTGTTCACCATCAACATTGCGTGCAGCAGCAACCAGAGCCTCCCAGACACTGTTCAGAGAGGTGTACTGTTTTCCCTCCTTGTAAATCTCACATTTGATGATGGACCACAGGTTCTCAATGGGGTTCAGATCAGGTGAACAAGGAGGCCATGTCATTAGATTTTCTTCTTTTATACCCTTTCTTGCCAGCCACGCTGTGGAGTACTTGGACGATTGTGATGGAGCATTGTCCTACATGAAAATCATGTTTTTCTTGAAGGATGCAGACTTCTTCCCGTACCACTGGTTGAAGAAGGTGTCTTCAGGAACTGGCAGTAAGACTGGGAGTTGAGCTTGACTCCATCCTCAACCCGAAAAGGCCCCACAAGCTCATCTTTGATGATACCAACCCAAACCAGTACTCCACCTCCACCTTGCTGGCGTCTGAGTCGGACTGGAGCTCTCTGCCCTTTACCAATCCAGCCACGGGCCCATCCATCTGGCCCATCAAGACTCACTCTCATTTCATCAGTCCATAAAACCTTCGAAAAATCAGTCTTGAGATATTTCTTGGCCCAGTCTTGACGTTTCAGCTTGTGTGTCTTGTTCAGTGGTGGTCGTCTTTCAGCCTTTCTTACCTTGGCCATGTCTCTGAGTATTGCACACCTTGTGCTTTTGGGCACTCCAGTGATGTTGCAGCTCTGAAATATGGCCAAACTGGTGGCAAGTGGCATCGTGGCAGCTGCACGCTTGACTTTTCTCAGTTCATGGGCAGTTATTTTGCGCCTTGGTTTTTCCACACGCTTCTTGCGACCCTGTTGACTATTTTGAATGAAACGCTTGATTGTTCGATGATCACGCTTCAGAAGCTTTGCAATTTTAAGAGTGCTGCATCCCTCTGCAAGATATCTCAATATTTTTGACTTTTCTGAGCCTGTCAAGTCCTTCTTTTGACCCATTTTGCCAAAGGAAAGGAAGTTGCCTAATAATTATGCACACCTGATATAGGGTGTTGATGTCATTAGACCACACCCCTTCTCATTACAGAGATGCACATCACCTAATATGCTTAATTGGTAGTAGGCTTTCGAGCCTATACAGCTTGGAGTAAGACAACATGCATAAAGAGGATGATGTGGTCAAAATACTCATTTGCCTAATAATTCTGCACTCCCTGTATTTAGGAAATATAGGGGCAATGATAAAAGGGGAGGAGGGGTTTGTCTGTATGTTAAGCCTGAATTTAAGCCTTTAGTCAGAGAAGATATTTATGCTGGAACTAGTAATAATATTGAATGTTTGTGGGTAGAGTTAAATAGCGGAGCAGCAAATTCCAAAAGAATATTAGTAGGAGTTTGTTATAAACCCCCAAATATAATTGAAAGTGAGGAAATGCAATTATTATTACAGACTGGAAATGCAGCTAAGCATGGGCAAGCTCTAATAATGAGAGTTTTTAACTACCCGGAAGTAAACTGGATGAGTGAAACCAGCAGTTCAGCTAGGGGGAGCAGGTTCTTGGGTACACTCAGGGATCATTATCTGGCCCAGGTTATACAAGAGCCTACTATAAATGAAGCCATCTTTGATTTAGTAATCACAAATAATATTGATATGGTATTGAAATGTTGAAATAGGGCAATCTTTGGGAAACAGTGATCACAACACATTCACATTTGAGTTTGAATTAAAAAAACAAAACTGTAATGGGCCAACAAAAACAAAATTTTTCAAAAGGCAGATTTTAACGGTCTAAGGGCAGCAATACAAAGTATAGACTGGGACAAAGAACTGACAGGTAAAAATACTGAACATAAATGGACATTTAAATCCGTACTAAATATACATATACATCGGCATATACCATGTCGGAATAAAAGTAAAAGGAGTAAATTACATCCAATGTGGCTTAACAATGATTTAAAGATCAAGATACGGTGTAAAAAACAGGCATTTAAATTATACAAACAAGAGGGGACAGAGACTGCTTTAGGTGAGCACAAGGAAATCAATAAGGCTTGCAAAAAGGCTATTAGACTGACTAAAATATAAAATGGAAAATTAGTTGCAAAGGAGAGTAAGAATAAACAATAAAATATTTTTTAAGTATATAAGTATATTTAAGTATATTTTTGCTGATGACACTAAGTTATGCAAGGTAATAAAATCAGATAATGATGTACTTTCCCTACAAAAGGATTTGCATAAATTAGAGAAATGGGCGGCTAAATGGCAGGTGAGATTTAATACAAATAAATGTAAGGTTATGCATTTGGGAAGGAACAATAGCCAAGCAATCTATAATCTTAATGGAGCAAATCTAGGGGTATCAGATATTGAAAGGGATTTGGGAGTACTAGTGGACAACCACCTAGGTAACAGCGCTCAAAGCCAAGCAGCGGCTGCAAAGGCAAATAAAATTTAAGCATGTATTAAGAAGGGTATAGAAGCCAGGGAAGAAGATATAATTCTGCCACTATACAAGTCTCTAGTACGTCCTCATCTGGAATATGGAGTACAATTTTGGGCACCACCTCATAAAAAAGACATTTTAGAGCTGGAAAAAGTACAGAGAAGGGCTACAAAACTAATAAGGGGAATGGAGGGGCTAAGTTATGAAGAAAGACTATCAAAATTAAACTTATTTTCGCTAGAAAAAAGGCGTCTAAGAGGAGATATAAGTACGTTATTTAAATATATCCAGGGTCAATATAAGGCTTTGTCAAGTGAACTTTTTGTAGCAAGAGATTTTCAACTGACAAGAGGACATCCTTTGAGGTTAGAGGAAAAAAGATTTCCCCTTAAACAAAGAAAAGGGTTCTTCACAGTTAGGGTGGTTAAACTGTGGAATTCTCTACCAAAGGAGGTGGCGACAGCGAATTCGATAGACAACTTCAAAAAGGGGTTAGATATATTTTTGAATAAAGAGGGCATTCAAGGCTATCCTAGATAACTAGCAAGGAATATTGATCCAGGGAGAAATCTGATCGCCAGTTTCTGGGGTCAGGAAGGAATTTTGCTTTTTTTCCCCTTATGAGACAATTGGCAAAGTTTCAATGGGTTTTTTTTTTCTGTTTGCCTTCCTCTGGATCAATTAACAATTAATAAAAAATAGTGCACATTAAAAAGATCAATAGAGATCTAAAAAGGTTGAACTTGATGGACTAACTCTTTATTCATCCTCCAATACTATACTATTAATAATTATTTAATCAATAATTTAATTAATAACTAATCCGCATATTGCAGATCAGAGGAGATCTTAACAGGTTGAACTTGATGGACTGAAAGACTTTTTTCAACCTTAATTACTATGTAACTATGTAAATGGGAAGAAGGCCAGGAAGGAAGCTTTAGAAGCATTACAATGTGACACAGGCTGTCTGACAATTAGTGACCAGGAAAAGGCTGATGAGCTAAATTGGTTCTTTTCTTCGGTATATACAAGGAGGTACCAGTGGTTAGGACACTGCAACATAATGGGGCTACACTACCTTCACTAAATAATTGGTTAACTCAGGAAGAAATCCAAAAGAGGTTGGAAAAAATAATTGTTAATAAAGCCCCAGGTCCTGAGGGAACTGGGTTCTGTAATAGCCAAACCATTATATCTAATATTTCAAGATTCACTCAGCACTGGGTGGCTACCAGATGACTGGAGAAAATCAGAGGTGATACCGATATTTAAGAAGGGAGCAAGAACAAATCTGGGGAATTATAGACCTGTAAGCCTCACTTTGGTAGTGGGAACGCTTTTAGAAGGGTTAATAAGACATATTATACAAACAGGATTATTAATAGGAGCAAACATGGATTTATGAGGAATAGGTCATGTCAGACAAATCTAATTGGTTTCTATGAGGAGGTTTGTAGGAATTTGGATCAAGGCAACTCAGTGGATGTAGTCTTTTTAGATTTTGCAAAGGCTTTTGATACAGTGCCACATGGGAGACTATTGTGCAAACTAAGGGATACAGGAATTGCAGTAAATATTTGCACATGGATTGAGAGCTGGCTAAAAGACAGGAAGAAAAGGGTTGTGGTAAATGGAACATACTCAGATTTGACTAATGTGATACGTGGGGTTCTTATGGGCTCATCATTAGGTCCCCTCCTTTTTAACATTTTTATTAATGACTAAGAAGTAGGACTGGAAAGTATTGTCTTCATTTTTGCTGATGACACGAACTTGTGCAAGGTAATTAAATCAGAAAATGATGTACCTTCCCTCCAAAGGCATTTGCATAAATTAGAGAAATGGGCAATTAAATGGCAGATGAGATTTAATATGAATAAATGTAAGGTTATGCATCTGAGTGCTTGTGGACAACCACCTGCGTAACAGTTCTCAATGCCAAGCAGCAGCTGCAAAGGCAAATAAACTATTAGCATGTATTAAGAAGGGTATAGAACCAAGGGAAGCAAATATAATTCTACCACTATACAAATTCCTAGTACTCCCTCATTTGGAATATGGAGTACAATTTTGGGCACCACTTCATAAAAAGGACATTTTAGAACTGTAAAAGGTACAGAGAAGGGCAAGAAAACTAATAAGGGGAATGGAGGGGCTAAATTATGAAGAAAGACTAACCAAATTAAACTTATTTTCTCTAGAAAAAAAGGCATCTAAGAGGAGATATGATTACCCTATATAAATACATCCAGGGTCAGTATAAAGATTTGTCAAGGGAGCATTTTGTGCCAAGAGGTTTTCAATTGACAAGAGGACATCCTTTGAGGTTAGAAGTAAAAAGATTCCACCTTAAAGAAAGAAAAGGGTTCTTTACAGTAACGGTGGTAATCTGTGGAATTCTTTACCAAGGAATGTGGTGACAGCGGATTCGATAGATAACTTTAAAAAGGGATTGGATATATTTTTAAATAAAAAGGGTATTCAGGGTTATTTATCCTGGTTAATTAGAGGAGTATTGATCCAGGGAGGAATCCGATCACCAGTATCTGGGATCAGGAAGGATTTTTTTTTCCTTTTGAGAAAATTGGAAAAGTTTCACTTGGGTTTTTTTCTGTTTGCCTTCCTCTGGATCAATTAACAACTAGTCTGCATATTGCAGATCAGAGAAGATCTTAAAAGGTTGAACTTGATGGGCTAAAAGTCTATTTTCAACCTCAATTACTATGTAACTATGTAACTATATACTAATTACTCTCAAGTCCCTAGACCTTGGCAAAATTATTATGGGAGGGGACTTTAACCTTGCCCTGAATCCCAACCAAGGGCCAGGATGATTTTCAAATAAAACCAAATTAACACTCTACTAACTAAGGCGTGTCCCTGGTCCGACCACTCATTAGTCAGCATGTCTCTAGATATTTGCACCAACATCAGGCCACCCAACTCCTGGAAATGTAATGATATGCTTATCTCCAACCCTGCATTCAGAGACCAAATTGCTCAAGATATTAAACTTTACTTTTCCGAAACTGTTACCCCAGACTTGGATATAGGATGGGTCTGGGCAATCATAAAGCCTTTATTCAAAGCCCTTGTATCAAATTGGCCTCTGCACATAAAAAACAACAAAGTCTAAAGGAATATTCTGTGAGAAAAAGCTTGCATGAGCTAGAAAAAAACTAATAAGGGGAATGGAGGGGCTAAATTATGAAGAAAGACTAACCAAATTAAACTTATTTTCTCTAGAAAAAAAGGCATCTAAGAGGAGATATGATTACCCTATATAAATACATCCAGGGTCAGTATAAAGATTTGTCAAGGGAGCATTTTGTGCCAAGAGGTTTTCAATTGACAAGAGGACATCCTTTGAGGTTAGAAGTAAAAAGATTCCACCTTAAAGAAAGAAAAGGGTTCTTTACAGTAACGGTGGTAATCTGTGGAATTCTTTACCAAGGAATGTGGTGACAGCGGATTCGATAGATAACTTTAAAAAGGGATTGGATATATTTTTAAATAAAAAGGGTATTCAGGGTTATTTATCCTGGTTAATTAGAGGAGTATTGATCCAGGGAGGAATCCGATCGCCAGTATCTGGGATCAGGAAGGATTTTTTTTTCCCTTTTGAGAAAATTGGAAAAGTTTCACTTGGGTTTTTTTCTGTTTGCCTTCCTCTGGATCAATTAACAACTAGTCTGCATATTGCAGATCAGAGAAGATCTTAAAAGGTTGAACTTGATGGGCTAAAAGTCTATTTTCAACCTCAATTACTATGTAACTATGTAACTATATACTAATTACTCTCAAGTCCCTAGACCTTGGCAAAATTATTATGGGAGGGGACTTTAACCTTGCCCTGAATCCCAACCAAGGGCCAGGATGATTTTCAAATAAAACCAAATTAACACTCTACTAACTAAGGCGTGTCCCTGGTCCGACCACTCATTAGTCAGCATGTCTCTAGATATTTGCGCCAACATCAGGCCACCCAACTCCTGGAAATGTAATGATATGCTTATCTCCAACCCTGCATTCAGAGACCAAATTGCTCAAGATATTAAACTTTACTTTTCCGAAACTGTTACCCCAGACTTGGATATAGGATGGGTCTGGGCAATCATAAAGCCTTTATTCAAAGCCCTTGTATCAAATTGGCCTCTGCACATAAAAAACAACAAAGTCTAAAGGAATATTCTGTGAGAAAAAGCTTGCATGAGCTAGAAAAAACTTAACCAAATGAAACCTACCATTAGCCTCAGCCAGAGTGTTGACAAACTCTGTCCAGAGTTAGATTTAATACTATCCACACATACTGAAAAAGCTTTGGGATGGACACATCACAAATTGTACTCAAAGGCTAACAAACGTGATACTCTCCTAGCCAGAAAACTAAAAGGGAAACTGACCCAATTTAAAATCTTTCTGATCAACACCCCCTCAGGAGACTTTTCTACTAGCCCCAATGTCATTCAGAAAACGTTCTCCAACTTTTTCCAAAATATATACTCCTCTTCTCCACATAACTTAGATTCCCTGATGGCTCTTTCCTCTCTCTCCTATCAAACCAGGAAAAAGAGATTCTCAATTCCAAGGTTTCCCAACAAGAGGTCCTGGATGTCATACAGGGCCTGAAAGTGGGTAGGACCCAGGACCAGACATATTCGCAAACCTATATATAGAAATGTAAAATAAAAAAAAAATATGCAGATATTTTGGTCCCCCATTTAACAAATCTCTATAACAAAATCCTGGAGGGCCATCCGACCCACCAGAACTTAATCAGGTGGACCTGATATTCTTTCCTAAAGAGGGTCAAGACCCACTTGAAGTTAAGAATTACAGGCCCATCTCCCCGTTGAATGGAGATATAAAAATCCTTGCAAAGCTCATGGCAGATAGAATTGCGAACTTCCTCACCAGATCAATTCATAAGGATCAAGTGGGTTTTACACCCTTTCGACAAGCAGAGGACAACATTAGGCGAGTCCTAGACACTTTCTACTGGACACGTCACAATCAAAAGACCAATAAACAGTCAAAGGACTAAACAATGAAAATAAATATATATGTTGGAGTCTAAGAGCTTAATTAAACAGGAAAAAAAGCCATACAACTAATTTGAATTAGAAAAAAATGTTGACCCCTTTACAGAACCCTAGACGAATTCATGATACATTGGTGGCGTTGGTTGGTCAGGATCGACCAAAACTAGTGCTAATAAGGAATGTTGAATCTTATTTGTTAGGGTGTTTACAATGATTTCAACATGTGTCTACTAATCTGCTAGCCCTAGCACTGTTGAATGTGTTTGTACATAAAAACAATACTAAGAAAAGCACAGTGCAGCAGACCCTTTCCAAAATAAAGACAGAGATGAGATAGGCCTTGAAAGTAAACCAGTGTCATAAGAAATCCTGTCTGCTTAGATCGCATACACTTTGTTGAACGTTGACAGCAGCATTACAGAGCAAAATTTGGTCACCAGGTACTCACAATGCCCACCTCAGTTAATGAGACCACAACAGATACAAATTACATTGTAGAAGATCTCCATACTTCTTGCCTATAAAGAAAAAGCATAGATAGGACAATTCAAGGACAACAGTAGTCATATCTATCATAACATAATTTGCTTTTTGGATTACTCACCCCTGTAAGTTTTCATTAGTGATTCGAACTCAAAGGGTTTCCCCACAGAGTTGGACCCACTCAGAGTTTGACAGTGTTTTCTACCAAAGATCTCATCACATATTTATTCAGCAGTACTGGAATCAATTAACACTTGCTGGTAAATGAAATAGAAATCAGCCTTCTTCTCTGAGACAGACAAAAAGTTTGCTGATATATGCAACATGAGCATGATGCAGGCTTTGAGGGAGCTCCTGTGTAATATCTAAGCCCTACAATTTCCAAACTTGCTTGCAAACGAAATACCCCTTTCCAGCAAAGTACAAGTAGAATATCAACTTTTATGATCAGTCATGTGCATCATCTCAAGCTGCATGGGTTCTTTCTGATAGGTAGATGAAGTGATATACCGTATTGGTCCGAATATAAGCCGCACCTTTCCGATTTTTGAGCTTGCGAGTTACGGGTGCAGCTTATATTCGCGACCGTAAAAAAAATCATTGCCGATTTGAGAACTTTGCTTGTTATGTGTGCGGCTTCTATTCGCGAACGCAAAATGACTGCCGATTTGCACGATTGCGAGTTAAGGGTGTCGATTTTCGTGCTTGAGACTGCGGTATTGAAAAGCGATTTATGGTTTTAGTGATTCTAACATCATGTAAGGCCTGTAACCTGCAAAAAAAGCTACAGTGCTGATTAGAAAGCCTGTTTCTTGCAATGGCTGATCACTTTGAGAGTCTTTTTCTCTCCAATTGTACGGGTGTGGCTTATATTTGAGTACTATCTTTTTTCTATTTTTTTCCCTGGAACTTTACGGGTGCGGCTTATATGCGGGTGCGGCTTATATTCAGACCAATACGGTATATAGTAGAATAAGATGGAATTTTAAGGATTTTGAGAATTTTAGGGAGTTTGAAAAACAAGGCACCACAATAACTCTAGTTGACTTGCAGTTGTAGTTTCTATTCACTCGCCTCTTCTGTAGGCATTTTCACCTGTCAAAATTAAAGTTCAGACATAAGATAGTAAGGACATTGTGGTCTTCTGAAAAGTAACAGTATGCTAGCACATCTCTCATGGCATCAGATAGGCCATAACTGAAGGTGCTTGGTAAAGTCATTCTAATTCTCCTGCTAGAACATTAAACTCAATTGCTCAATCCCATAATATTCAATGCTCTTGACATAGACCATCATAGTGAGGTGACACATCCAGGCACATTATCTAAAGGCAATGGTGAAGGCATTGAGTCATTCAAGATTTCCTGCTATAAAACACCTGCACTGGCTCCTTGTGAAAAATGACATATATTTCAAGTTTGATCTGCTGACATACAAAGGTCTACATGATGAAGGCCCCGGTTAGCAGAATGAGCTCCTAATCCTTATGTTCCAACTTGTAACCTAAGATCTACAGGTGAAAATCTATTAATCATCCCAAGCATCTCTTCACAAACCTCTATGCAGCACCAAAATTGTGGAATTGTCTACCACACTCAGTCAGAGATGCAGCAATATCCCACAAGGGCAAAGTCCAAACCAGGGCTATGTCAAAGGTCTGGGTTTTACTTCCAGGTCACAGAAGGAGGAAACGGTTTGTATAGCGAGTAAATTGAAGAGGCCATGTGCAGAAAATCCAAATAATAAGAAGAGTAAATTAAAAAGCACCCAGGATAGTGATCATTTACATGAACTCTTGCAAGAGACCAGGAGTCCCTACATAGTGGGTGGGAAATCCAAATTGGGACTCACTTCCTTGTTGTGTTTAATCTTGGGACCAAAGACATGTCTAGCTCAATTGGTCATTTGCATAAAGCTAAAGAAGATGAAGTAGCAGATGGTTACACTGCAGTTGGGAGGTGCACACTACACAAATTATTAAACACATTAGTCATTGGCCAGATGCATCAATATGTACATAAACCATTCAGGATGCTCACTGAAGGCAGAATAAAGTTCCACTCAACTGGCTCTATACATTTCCTCTCTGCATAAGAATTTAAGTAAATTCCACCTCATATCCATTTGCTGCTGGGTAATGTTAAAATAAGAGACGCTATCTACTGCCCTGTGTATAATATTGACATTATCTAACAGTGTCTCATTTTATCCACACACATATGTATAGTTGGAATTATTTGTATTCCTACATGTTTTGCTTATTTTAACATCTCTACCCAGCACCCTCAGCTTAAACCACTATATTCTGATTACATTTAACCTTCTGGTTGGATAGAAAAATACATTCTTGGATCTTTTGATAGGAGCAATGAAGAGAACAAAGCGTAAGGATTGATTTACCATCAGACTGGGCAGTTTGGGCTTAAGACCCTACATAATGTGGCTACACACAGCACATTGTCTTTTGATTACTTGTTTTGACATTGTATTTCTAACCCTGGATATATTATAAAATCTTATAACCGTGCTTAAATTATCCACAATTGGACAAATCTAAAACATAAGCACTACAAACCTCTTTGGCATCCGTTTCGTTTGGGACATCTATAGCTTTTGTCTGATAGATATGTTTATAGAAATAGAGTATATTTGTACGGCATGGCTCAAGATGTAGTTATCACCCTGTAGCCAAGATGACCTTGTTAATGCACTATCACCCCCAGCATGCTAGCTCTCCAAGATTCCCTCTCCATAATCCAAGCAGGAATAATACAATCAACTTGCTACACAGTCCCACTTCCATTGCACAGAAGTTACTTGGCAGAGCTGGGTATTTCATCAGACAGAACTCTACAATCTAAGCCTCTGCCATCTGTCCCACCCTCTACTTACAAATGCAAAGAAAGCACGTACTTCACAGTGGCACCAGAAAAAGTGATTCAAATGCAAGTGTCTGTCCTTTATTCATTCTTGCATGCATCTGTTATCTTTTCTCATACATCAGGCAGAAATACATCCCCGTGCCTAGGAAATCCTTTTAAGGAAGGAAAACTGAACAGGCATTGAGTTTAAGAGGTTTTCTCAAGTCTGTGTTATTCATTTCAATTTCCAAGTCTCCTAGAGGAAAAAAAGCTTTCAGTATAGTGATCAGAGATATCATGCTGTAGGGCCTGCTTGATATATTGTCAAGGCCAATCCATGCTCCCCCAGGTTCTTATCAGGAAGCTTACTTGGCTGATTATTATAAAAAGCATTGCTTTCAAAGCATTTGCTGTTGTTTATTAGTACAAATGAAAAAGAAAGCATACCCAGAACAAGTGGATTCCATTTATGTAGTAATGGTCGTGATTAGTCCAGTCTGAGAATTACGTGGGACACAAGTGATTTCCCCAAACTGAGTGTATTAAATTCAATACTCTTTAAATTGACTCTAATGGACGGGGATTTCCGCTAGCAATGAAATTCAGTGCTGTTTTCATGTTAAGTACAGAGCTTTCTGTTTGAAACTAGAGGAGTTAACAAGGCTGGATGGTAAAAACAGAGTCATTAAAGCACAAGGAAAGGCTACTCTGTCTGTGTTTGTCCCGATAAAATAGAGCAAAATTACATGTATTGAAAGACATGGTAATATGGTATGGGAATAAGGCAGAAGGCTTGTAAAATAGATATAAAGATAGATAGATAGATAGATAGATAGATAGATAGATAGATAGATAGATAGATAGATAGATTGGTGACTAGATATATTTATATATATATATATATATATATATATATATATATATATATAGATAGATAGATAGAGTGGTGATGGGATAGATAGATAGATAGATAGATAGATAGATAGATAGATAGATAGATAGATAGATAGATAGATAGATAGATGTGTAGTGAGAGATAGACAGATAGATAGATAGATAGATAGATAGATAGATAGATAGATAGATAGATAGATTGATAGGTAGATAGATAGATAGATAGATAGATAGATAGATAGATAGATAGATAGAGTGGTGATGGGATAGATAGATAGATAGATAGATAGATAGATAGATAGATAGATAGAGTAATTTAATTAGAATGAAGAAAAATAGATTTATTTAATTGAACTCTTACTGGAAACTATAATAAACATTCAGGGGAATTGGAAATGGTAAACACTAAGCTAATTACACATTCCTTGAATGTATTAATTAATTATAACACGCATTAATAGATAAGAGAATGGACAGTGTTGATGGATGATTCTGAATTGTCAATATCTGAGTTTCTGCACTTATATATATAGTAAATGATAGATAGCTAAATAGATAGATAGATAGATAGATATAGATAGATAGATAGATAGATAGATAGATATAGATAGATAGATAGATAGATAGATAGATAGATAGATAGGCCATTTAATAATGATTTAATACTTTCTTAAATGAAGGGATATACTTATATTTAGCCCAGAACATTATTTATCAGGTTGCAACTACACCTCTTCACTATTACTAGTTATGAAGTTTAGAGATTAAAAGTTTATAATGATGAAACCTCTAACACCTCAGCAAGAGGGTCTGTGATGCCCTGGGGGCTCAGTAAAGGCGTATTATGTTGGTAAATGGATTTTCATGGCAGACTGCTCTCATTCTGTTACAAGTCTAATACGTGTTGATAAGTGGGACTATTCCTTTAAATAGCTCATTTAAATAGACTGTTGCGCGCATCGCAGGTAATGTTTCTGTATCCTGACTCACACAGTCAGCTGCGCTCCTTTGCCTTCCAGTCATTTGTTCACTCACTTTTCTCTGTTCAAGTGACTGTTGGCAATTAAAGGTGTGGATAGCATCTAGCACAGCTATAGGGCTTGATCCTTTTACACATTAATGCTCTTTGGGCATGTAAAGTATTTTTTTAAAGTTGTGAAATTGCACCACTTTAAATGAGGTGGTTTAGTTGCATTTTTATCTTGATGTACGCTTCTGTAGATTTAGTAAAAAAAATGCAGGGTTGTTTTTGGGCACACAACTCAGGCCTACAGAGATATTTTGTGCCAAAAAATTGTTTCAATTGCATGTTTCTTCAAAATTGCTATTCTGCAAGTACCTCAAAATAGCCTCTGGCCATGACAATCACTCACTATACCACATAATCCCTCTAAAGGTCCCTTTCAAGGGCATCATAGCCGGAAGCTAAAGGGTTTAGGGTTAGGCTTTAGGGGTTAGAGTTTAGGGATAGGTGTTATGGTTTAGGGTCAGGGTTAGGGGCTAGGATAGGGTTAGGGATTAGTCATTCATTACAATCTCGGCCAGACCACCTGGTGGTCAGCTAACAGGAAAGATCAGACACTGTCATACATGGTTTCTTTTTAAAAATGGCTACCTTTTGTTGAGCCATTCAGAATCAGGTTTTGGCAAAAGGCCATCCTGACCATATTTTTTTATGTGTAATTCATTTCTGACCACATTCCTTTCTAGAGACTTAGAAGGATATATCCTTTCCTATATGTTTTTTTTTTTTTTTTTTTAAAGCATCGCATTGCTGGTCTTTTCAGGAATACAATCCATTTATAATACAACTAAAAGGGGCAGTTTCACCTAATCAAAATTCTGGGAAGTTTTAGAAATTGACGTTTATTGTTCTAAGTCCTCTGTACATTACCAGAACTGCTGAGAAACATACAGTGGAAACATGAATGTGATTATCTGAGCTTAGAACTCAGCTGCAGACTGATTGGCTCTTGAGCTATTTATTGATCTTTTGGCCCAATCAGATCACAGATCTCAGTGTCAGTCACAAATGTCAATTTTAAAATGGCAGCTTCCACTCTCCACACACATGGATGGGTAATTGGCCAACTAGACAAGTTCCATAACTTTTACATAGATAATCTTCTGTAATATTGATCTTTAATATAAAAAGAAATGTTATTGTGGGTGGAACTTTTTCTTTAAATACATGACAGTAAATATAGGAGACCTTCTTTAATATAAAAAGACTGGGGTAACTAGTTTGTTATTTTTTTTCCCGCCATTCTGAATGTTATATTTTTGTAGTTTGTCATTTGGCCATGTTGTATACCTTTTGTGTACCTTGTGTAGTGCAAAAATTGTGGATAAACCAAACCACTTTATAGAAAATGAGAAGGATATAATCTTTCCTATTTATGTCTGTTTAAATGTTATATTGTTGGACTTTTCAGGAAAACAATACAATGTTTTTGTAATCCTAATTAAATACATGTCAGAAAATGTAGAACTTTTATCATTTAAGGTTACCACAGTATCCCTATGAAAATAAAATGGTCCCATCCAAAATGAGCACATGCCCAGGTTTATAGTTAAACCACTATATGATGAAATATATATCTGAAATATATGAGACTAAGTAAAGGCTTATTTAGGCAGGGGAAATGCTAGAATAAAAAATGATGACTTAGCTGGCCCATGGAGGCTTGATACAGTGCTTACATGGCTATTGAAATTTTTTTTTTATGGTTAATGTACCACTGTTTGTTTTCTTCTTCAAATGATGCTCTCAAAGTAGAAGAAATTGATTCAAATCTTTGTCTGATCTGGGGACTTACCCTTGTCAGCCTGTGAGCAGTAATATAGATGTATGAGTTTGCCAATGAAATATTTGTTGTTGTTTAGTTGTTAAGTCATGTCACTGACTCTCTGTCGTCCTTTGCCCCTCTGATCTCCATCAAGCTCATGTTCATTATTTCATTGACCTTGAGTCTTCTCAAGGGAATTTTGCCTTCTCATGATATAACCAAAATATTTGAGCTTTAGCCTCAAGATCAAACTTTCCAGTGAACACTTTGTATAGATTTTCTGTAATTTATTAGATCTTCTTGCAGTCCAAGGAACTCTAAGCAGTTTTCTCCAAAGGCATCAATTGTTTGTTTTCTTCTTCAAATGATGCTCTCAAAGTAGAAGAAATTGATTCAAATCTTTGTCTGATCTGGGGACTTACCCTTGTCAGCCTGTGAGCAGTAATATAGATGTATGAGTTTGCCAATGAAATATTTGTTGTTGTTTAGTTGTTCAGTCATGTCACTGACTCTCTGTCGTCCTTTGCCCCTCTGATCTCCATCAAGCTCATGTTCATTATTTCATTGACCTTGAGTCTTCTCAAGGGAATTTTGCCTTCTCATGATATAACCAAAATATTTGAGCTTTAGCCTCAAGATCAAACTTTCCAGTGAACACTTTGTATAGATTTTCTGTAATTTATTAGATCTTCTTGCAGTCCAAGGAACTCTAAGCAGTTTTCTCCAAAGGCATCAATTGTATGGCACTCAGCGTACTTTATGGTCCAGCTCTCACATCCATATGTTACTACTGGGAATACCATAGTTCTAATAATGCAGACCTTTGTTGATAATGTTATATCTTTACTTTTTAATAACTTGTCCATACTTGCCATATCTTTCCTTCCTAGACACAAACATATTTTTATTTCATGGCTGCAGTCACCATCTGAAGAGATCTTCGAGCCCAGGAAAATAACATCTGTCACTGCCTCCACTTCTTCCCAATGTATTTGCCAGGAACGGAGAATGTGGTTTGCCATGATCTTCATCTTTTTAATGATGAGAAATGAAATATACAGATGTACATATGCTATGTGGATCACCTGTTTATTTCAATTAAGTTTAAACAGAATTTACTTCATATATTCCATGCAAAACAGAAGATTCACTTTAATATTTGATTGATAGCTAGATAGATAGATAGATAGATAGATAGATAGATACTCCAAGCTGACAGGTTGTGTTGAATTCAGACAAAATCCAGTATTCTATATTCAAACAAACCTAAAAATAATAATAATTTCTCTAATTATTATTAGTTTATTACATACTTCACAAATGTACGAACTAAAGTGATCCTTTAAATATTTTGGTTAGCACAGAAGTAAAACTGCGGTCAGAGATTCCTCATATTTGAGAGCAAGATGGAGGAGAGACTCCTGAGACCCGAATGAGGAGCACTAATAAACAGATGCATCAATAAGCCTTGTATTCCCCAGGGCGCCATTAGGAGGTGAGATGCCCTTAGAAAGTGCATATGGCTACAATTAGGCTTAAAAAAACGGATGTGTCAATAGCTGTACTTATTTGCTCTCTGTGCTATTGATCCGCTTAGCTTTTCTACATTAAACAGTCATTTTTAGTTCATCAATAAATTACTGTGTGGACTCTTCTTCTCCCTTACAGTATCACATGTAAAAAAAAAAAAAAAAAAGTCAAGGTGTTTTGCCCCAACCTTAAAGTAGTTTAAGGAGACAGGTTGACACAATTCTGGCTGATGTGATACTTGCAAGAAATGAGTAGCTATTTCTCAAAGGTTAGTGCGCTGTACAAAATGAATGTACCTTTAAACGTTTAACAGACAGTACTCCCTGTCATCCGTAAATGCTCAGGCGAAAGGTCAGCGCTGAGTATCTCTGAGGAGTGATACCATACATCCATCTTAGGATGAGCAGTACAGATGCTCCTAATGCCTTGTAACAAAATACCAACTTAAATTCCTTTTACAAGAAAAAAGAAAAATGAACATCAATGTCAGAAAATAACTGACAAGTTATGCAGTGTTAACATACCGCAGCTTGGTTTAGTTTTAAAGTCTCCCTCCTACTTAACAAGATGGATAATGTATATATATATATATATATATATATATATATATATATATATATATATGTAAATATTTATATTTCTATCTTAATATATATTTAAATGTATATATACATACGTACTGTATGTATACATAAATATGTATGTATCTATCTATATAAATAAATAAGTATATTGTAAATGTGGGACTTTGTAAATTTTAGTTATTCAAAAAAGCAAACTGTAAATGTGGGACTTTCTCTGTCAAAACATGTATGTTGACTTTAAGCAGATATTAAAACTTAGTTTGTTTAACAAATTAATAGTTTTAAAAGAAGGGATAATAGATAGGTGGAAGAGCTCTCTAGTGGAAGTGATAGGGAATTATTTAGTAAGTGGGATATGTATAATGATATCCTGATGGTCCATTGAAGAGCCACTGTAATGGTCCAATGTTCATTTAAAGTAGTTGTGGATGTTCAATCATTCAGTCGTGTCCGACTCTCCATGATCCTATGGACAGCAGCAAGCCATGCAAAATGTTCTCTGGTCATGCTTATCCATACGGTTTTCTTTGCAAAGATACTGGAGTCGTTTGCCAACTCCTTCTCCAGTGGACTGCAATTTGTCTGACCTCTCTGCTATGACCTGCCTATCTTGAATGACCCTACATGGTATAGCTCACAGCTTCACTGAGGTACACAACCCCTTCACCATGACAAGGTAGCGATCCAGAAGGGGCATTTAAGTAGTAGTGTATAGTGTAAAAAACATTTCAATTTATTGCGATTACAAAAGAGTCCAAAGACAGAAATATATAAATGAATATGTTCATCATGTACAATTATACAGTATACTAAATATGCAGTATATGAAAACATAGAAAGCCTTATACATCATTTTTTAGGTACAGACTGTGGAATAGATGGATTTCCACATAAATAAGATGACATGGTCAGGCATTCATCACCCTTATATTTTCTGCTGATTCCTATAGCAAGACAAAAGCTGATCCTTTGTGTAAGATTTTTTGCTCTCATAGAGCCACATTCAATTCCAAGGCCACAAATCGATCTCAGATGGCAGAATGTCTGCAGGTGTGTTGCGGGCTCCCGTTCGTTTCCGATTGCGATGCTATTCAATTGCTCAAGCCTGCAAGTTACAATTCCAATGCAGAAAACAAAAAACATGCACTGGTTCGTAGCAGTTCAGGGCGGGAACATGATCAATTAAGCAAGCCCGTAACCTCCCATTTCCATTCAGAAGGAGGTTACACGTCAGTCAATTAGGTTTAGGGGTCCGATATGCGGTCAGACTCGCAAACCCGCAAAATAAAGAATTATAAAAATGAATGACAATACAGTTCTAGTCCATATGGGTGGCCTGATATGTCTTAACTCCTTTAATACCCCAGATCGATTTAGCCCCAAAATGAAACATTAAAG
Organism: Discoglossus pictus; assembly: GCA_027410445.1. Taxonomy (NCBI): domain Eukaryota; kingdom Metazoa; phylum Chordata; class Amphibia; order Anura; family Alytidae; genus Discoglossus; species Discoglossus pictus. The sequence goes on along the minus strand of CM050172.1, from coordinate 57,404,268 downwards.
TAAATGTAATTTCCTGCCGATTTGCAAGCTTGAGACTGCTGTGCAATTAATTCTAATGTCCATCATCGCGTTCCCCCGTTATTTACAGTGCAGTATTGATTTTTTATTTGCTTTTACAGTACTACGAATAGATGTTTAACCCCCTTGCGGGTCCTCTCCAGTACTCGTAGTATTTTCTCCTCCTCTTGCCATTTATGGGTGTGAAAACATTTGTGGGCTTGTGAAAATTGAGCAATTGAATAGCGATTTGCGATTTTAGGGATTGGAAATCTTGCGGCTTTCAAAGATCAAAGGCTTCGGGAGGCTGTAAGTTACAAGTTTAACCATCGCCATTTTTTCAAAGCCGCATCTTGGAAGCTGATCGGAGCCCACAAAAAGACGCCAATTGAATAGCAAATTAACTTGTGACCGCACTTATGGACTTCCGGATCACCCAAAAGCTCAATTAAATATGACCCTTAGTCTCTTTGCTAGCAAATTAAGTCGGCCGGACCTGTCGGAAGGTCACAAATTATACAGATAAGCTGAATCCAAAAAGTGTGAAAATGTTAGTGTAGCAAGCACTTCCTGATACCACGTAACATTCTTTATCCATAGGATTATGTATAGCTACCCAGCTGTAGAGCCGCTTTACCCTCTGGGTTAAGCGTGTGACCACCGAGTGGGCGCCAACTTATGTGCCTCCTCAACACTTGCGTGTGACAGAGTCTTATAAAGCGATCAACTGATTTTGTTTAAGCTTTAACACCTTAGTCATTTTATGACACTGAATTGATAAAATATCACAAGTTGGACGTGCAAAACCTCCTCCATGTTCAATACAGTACTGCTACAGAACACATACCGAACTGATTGATTGACCAGATTTAATTGCTGGTATATGGTGACAATAAATATATTTTCTAAAATTAAGAAAGTTTTTATTTTCTTATTCTACAGTTTAATCTGCAAACTAACACCATAATAAAGTATGTCCCCAATCTCATATAGCACATTAGTAATAAACATGGTAATTGATTCACACAAAAGACATTATGGTATGAATTATACTGTATGCAGGAGCTTATTCCCCATAACACTACATATTTAAAATAGTTTCAATATTTTGTGTAACTGCATACGCTTTCCTTATATTTCCATACTAATTTGATTATGTGATATAGAAGAGATGCAATTATTGAAAAGTAAATTTGTGATAAGTGGATTGTACAGTGTAAATTTAATACATCTCTCGCCCATGTGATGAGATTGGCGGGTTGAGGACATGGGCTGTTTCTACATGAAACCTGAGAATGTCTGCAGATTTCTTGTTGAGAACCTAATTATGTTCATGTCTAAATAATAAGTGGTCTCTAATGCTTCGTGCTGCCATTTTCTTAGTGGATTTTACACAATCTTTGTAAAGTCACACAAGGTAGGAAAGCACGAGAGCAAAATGCTGGTTGTCCCTCAGTGTCACATAATCTCTCTTTATCTCCTTGTCTTTTCTTTCTCTCACTCATTCCTCTCTTTTTCTTCCTTTCTTTCTACATTTTGCATGTCTCACTCTCTCTCTCTCTCACCCCCGTTCCTCTCTTCAGCTACTCCATTCTCTCTCCCTTTCTCTCCCCCTTTCTTATTTACATTGTCTATCTCCCTCCCTGTCTTATCCATGACCTCTCTCCTGTCTTTAACTATTTATCCCTCTCACACTCCCTCTTCATCACTCTCTCTCTTCTTCCTTTTCTCTCCCTTTTCCTCTCTCTGTCTCTTCCTCTCACTCTACCTCTCTTTTCTATGTTCCCTCTCTTTTATTACTTATCCCGTTCCCACTCTGTCGTTATCACTCTTTTCTCCCTTTTCTCTCCATTTTTCACCCTTCCTCTCAATCTCTCGCTTCCTCTCATTTCTATGTCCCTTTTCTTCCTCTGTCTTTTACTAGTTATGTCTGTTCCTCTTTCTTGCTTTCCTTCTCTTTGTCTCCCTCTCTCACTTTTTTCCAGCTTTCCACTCCCCTCTTTGTCTCTTTCCCTTCCTCTTCCTCCCTCTTATTCTTATCTCTCGTTCAATCTTTATCGCTCTCTAAAGTTTTCTTCTCCCTCCTCTTTTTATTTCTCTCTCTGACACTGACTTGTTCTCTCACTCATTTCCTCTTTTCTTCCTCTCTACTTCTTATTGCCTCTCTACTCTCACTTTTCTCTCTTCCTTACCCCTTTCTCTTTTCCTTTTCCTGTCTTTTGACCTCTCTGCATCCCCTATCGCTTTCAAATATTTATCTGTGACTTTCCAAAACAAACAAAAAAAGCTGAGTATCTTCAAGGATCTCAGGATGAGCTCAGTTTGAATGTCGCCAGGTATGTTGATGCCCCTCGTCTTACCATAAACAGAAACATGTGACACCAATGCAATATATGTATATGATCAAATTAATTTAACATACAATGGGTGAATATATTAGTATACCATGTGTGAACAGGCACCACACACGTATAAAGCATTTGTATAGCCAATAAGCTTTCAGTCAGTCATCTTGTGTACTATGGTACACTTTTAGTACGCCGTGTTTTGTTGACTGTAATATTAGATAAGCAATTCCCATTGAGTGAAAGAGGGAGTGGCATTTACTGCTAATGCGACAAAAATATACATTCATTCCAATGTAAGAAAATAAGATTTCAAGATTTCTGCTCCCTTATTACTCAAGCAATAAAAAAACTGTTATCGTATTAAAAAGATGCTCTTGTGAATGCATGACTAAAAATCTGAAACACCCACGTCCCTTTAAAGGAACACTGTAATTTAAAAAAACACATATATTTGTGCAGTATGTAACAAACTAACAAAAGCATTCCAGAAAAAATATTTAATTAAACAGATTCTGCTTTCATCTTGGATTGTTAGTTTGCTTGTAGAATGAGGGGGAGGGTTAATCCTACTGGACATTGCTTTAACATTAAATATTATTGTTATCAACAGTGATAGTCTTGACAAACTAAAGTGACTATAATACCTATACATTAGTTGCTTTTATCTACTTGTGCTGATTTCGCCTGCATTTTACAGGACTATTGTGTTTTAGGAAAAACCTCTCATGTTTTGTCACAACATTAGTAGCTATGTAAGCCATTTTAGAGAAACTATTATCTGTGAAGATTGGTTTGTATGATACAACTTTCCATCTTGTCTTACTTGAGCACTTCCTGAAAGCCTGCAGCTTGAGGCATCTATTATCTACTGAACAGTGAAGGAGTGAGGGAGGAGGGAGAGAGGTGGATGTAAATGATTGGCGTTTTGGGGATTTGATACCTAGTCCCTTCCTTTGCACATACTCAATAGATACAAGACTTGTCCGCCAGTAATGTAAACGCCCCTTTCACACATGCAACAGTGAAAAAAGCAAAATAGATGCACCCTGTAAACAGCTAACGCACTTAAATATTTTTTTCTTTTCTAATTAAGAATTAGCGTAATGACATTTGATGCCTAGTTATGTTCTTAAGCTCAAATTGATCAAACATGCAGAATGAAGTGCTTTGCAGAGCACAAAGAGGAAATGAAGCAAACTCACACTGTTTGAGTTTACTGCTACAATCAACCTGCCTCAAAACGCCAACTCTCCTTGGTGGAAAAAAAATAAAAAATCTTGACAGATTCTTCGTAAAATAAGCATCACACATTGCGACAAGTAAAATGGCAAATGTTTGTGTGGAAGAACATCTGCCAGTTCATAGGTGGTGGACATATTTGGCACAACTTATGTGATAATGGCACAACATGCACTATTAATCTTACTTTGGCGCAGTGCCAGCCACAATCATGGTGCCACTATATAATTATGTTCAATCACACCTCCCAGGGGCATTGATATTGCTTGTTAGGTGCTATTAAATGGGTATAGTAAACAACTTTTCATATAAGCATTTATTAAAGTTATCCACAATTTAATGAATGGTATTAAGGTTCTAAACACTATAATTTATTCTTGTTTTTGTCTTTATATGCTCATTATGGAGATACCCACCCACCAGGCTGCTTCAAACAACGGACAAGATGATCTTATACCTTACCTTCACAGACGCCTTCTACAGCCAGTGAGAATCTGAATACTACTTTCTATACACATAAATACCTTTTCTATGTAATAAAAAGCTGTATAACTCTGTGTTTTAAGATACTAGCGCACACAACAGGCCTAATATTATTGTATCCATTGACTTCTATACAAATTATTCTCTCTAAAACAGTCACTCCATAGAGATAAGCAAATTAGCATTTCTAACGAGACATTAGGGGTTTCCTTGGTGAAGTGCTTAGGATTTGGTGCTTTCATCGCTGCAACCTGGGTTTCGAACCAAGAGGTCACACCAAACTGAAGCTGAGTAGGGTTGGGCCTGGTCAGTACTTGGTTGGGAGACCACCTAGGAATACCAGGAGCTGTATGCTGTGACACACTCTCTGCCATGAATACCAAGTGGATCAGCATGGTGTGTTGCGGTCCATGAGGTCACAGAGTTGGACACGACTGAACAACAAAAACACAATGAGACATTAACAGCCTTATTAAATTGCGATTCGGTAAATTTAAAAGGGCTCTATTTAAGCACAAAGCATATTTTATTTACAGAAGTTTTTAGTTAGTGAAGACCTTGCTTTTGGATAAAAGTTCATTAACTAAAAACTTCTGTAAAAAAATATGCTGTGTGCTTAAATAGAGCCCTTTTAAATTTACAGAATCACAATTTAATAAGGCTGTAAATGTCCTCAGCTCCATCTACTCCCCAACTCCCGGTGTTTCTTCCTAAAATAGCTCCCTCCCCCCACTCCCTCTAACTTTTCATGCCCCCCTAGATGCCTTCCCAAAGCAATTCCCTTCCCCTCAACACCCTTTCTCCTAGCCACTGGTCCCTCTTAACAACCCAAGATACCTTCCCAAAGCAGTTCCCTTCTTCCCCAGCCACTCGCCCCTCTTAATACTCCCAATCCCAAGGCAGCTTTTTCCCAAAGCCATTGGCTCCTCTTACCACCACCACCCCAAGACCCATTCCCAAAGCAGCTCTCCTCTCTTACAGCTCCTGCTTGCATGACCAGATGCCAATGAGACCCACATTCCCCAGTGATTCGCGACTCCCTCCTCACAAGAAAAAAGTAGGACAGATCAGAGGCCGCCTTAAATGAGGATATTAGTTCATTGCACTGGCGGTAGCTCCGCCCCTAATGTAAACATTAGATACCTTCTCATTTACATTTATGTTAATTTAACTATTTAAATAAATGATACAGATACAACAGCAAATTTCACAAACTAATGAATCTCTATATATTTTTCCATGACACGATCCTTACTGTATGAATGTAATCAGGGTAAAAATCAAGGCCTTATCTTCACTAATGTTTTGTGACAAAGACTTGTTTTCTCCAAGGAAGATGTGAAAGGACCCCTGTAGTTCTTTTTTGGGGGAAATCCAGCTTTTAGAAGACCCTGTTTATGAGTAGAGGAAATCACATTGTCTTTGCTACATCACTTCCTGGCAGCTGGATCATAAGGAGTGTGGCTTTATCTATCACTGGGTCTGCTAGAGAATTGCATTTAATAATCAATAAACACTGGAGTGGGTTGCCAGTCCCTTCGCCATTTTGGGTGACCCTATATGGTGTAGCTCACAGCTACATTGAAGTACACAAACCCCTTCCCCACAACAAGGTAGCGATCCAGAAGGGGGCTTCTATGGTTACAGTTGATCAATTTCCTATGGTGGGAGGATACTTTAAATGCATAGGAAACTTCTATCTGCACAATGGGAATGTGACAGTTAAAACTGCTTGTACTGTCAACCGTACTAATGGAAACTTTATTAGTTTACAAGGACACACCTGTCTGATAAAGCATCAGCTGAGAAAAGAAAATGGTGCAATGCAGTATAATAATTGTGCATAAAAATCACAAATGTAAATATTTTATTTATTTATTTAGTTATTTATTAATTTTGTTTTCTAAAATAATTTTGCCCATTACAAATCTTAGTTAATTAAAATACAAAATTGAATAAATATTAAATATTAGTGGTCCTTTGAGTTTTTTTGTTTTTTATTATGCAATGGTATGTTGGTACCTTAAAAATATGATATATTAAATACAATAACAAAAATTATGTATTTATTCTTAATATTCATTGCACCATATTGTTTGTACCGGCAATTGAAAGTAAAATATTTTACATGCCAAAATCATACTATAAATGTGATATATCTGGACACCTATAAAGATGTAAAGTTCTTAGATTATTGTGGTTTTAATAAGTTTGTGTTTCACGGATGTGCGACTCAGGTCATTTCAAGCATCTGTATATAAATGGCACCCAATTCTCAATTATATGCAAAATTGAATTTACAATTTGCTTTTGGGCAATGTGTAAATTGCCAGTTCATTGATTATTAATGAAGTGCTAATTGGTTTTTGCAACCAATTTTTATGCAAATGCCCTGAGTGTTATTTGCACAATTTTGTAATTTGCAGCTTTTCGTTTGCAGCAGCTTGTGAGAAGATGCAGGAGAAGACAAGTTGTCAAAATCTGCAACATATTACAGCAATTAAGAGTGGAGGAAATTAGCAAAATCTAGAAGACGGATTTTTCTTCAGAGTTCTAAATATAACGGTTCTCTGCTGCGTAAAAATTGCTATTTTCTTCATGTATTTCATTCAGAATTGGCTTCCGCTTTCTCCATTAATAGTCATATTTATTTTTTGTACAGGCTTATTTTCAATGCAGTTAAAGTTTGCTTAACTTAGAGGGAAACTGGCGCCATATATCTGCACTGCACTATTAGATACGGTAGAGGATATCCATCTTTTTGGTCTGGGGACTGGCTAGTTGGTCACGGGGGCCACCTTTGAGATCCAGAATATTTTTAACAGGATGATACTAAATGTCACAATACATTTTCATATAGTTTTGCACTTACATGAATGACTACACCTTAACTGCAGATAAATTCCTCAATAATCTATCTGTAACTGTGACTAATGGTAGTTGCAAGTTTAATGTGTTGGGTTCTCCTCATCCCTCTTTATCCTTGAACAGCAGTAAGGTTTTTAGTGCCTAGGCCAGCTGTTGAGAACCACTGGGGCCCAGAGAAAAAAGTACTATCCTTTTTCAAATTGCTGTTAAATCAATTATGAGTTATGAGTGCTTGAAATTAGTGGTTTTATGCTGCTATTAATTTGCCCTTCCTTTGTCAGAACAAATAATAAGTTGCTATAAGTGTGAAAAGAATGAACTGTTAGAATAGTTATGTAAGCTCTATATTAGATATATTGTTCTTCTGCACCCCTTGCAAAACAAGTAGATACATAATCTAGTTTTAAAGGCATATGGAAGGTTCCATGTTTTTAATGTTAAAATAAACTACCTATATGTTTGCATATATAAACTTAATTTGATTGAAAAATGCTTAAAAGCTCTGTTTCCTCCAATTTTCTTGATTTTTGCCATTCTGTTATCTTCTTTCTCTTTACATCGCTCATTTTAGAATGTCTCCCTGTCTCTGGAATTCTGCATTTAGTTGGACAAATCTTTTCCCATCTCTACAGCCTTTCGGTTTCCTTCTTTCCTGGGCTACTTACCTCATCAGCTAGCCAGTTTGCCTTCTTAGTTTTATTTCTTTTGGGGATATTCTTTGTTGCTGTTTCCTGGATAATGTTGCAAACTTCTGTCCAAAGTTCTTCAGGCATTTTATCTACCAAGTCTAGTTCCTTAAATCTATTTTTTTCCTCCACAGCATATTCACTGGGGATATTATGTATTTCATATCTGCTTCGGCTGTTGAGTTTCCCTCTTTTACTCAGTTTAATTCTGAACTTTGCAGTTAGAAGATCATGATCTGAACCGCAGTCAGGTCCAGGTCTTGTTTTTGCTGACCTTATAGAGCTCCTTTATCTTTGGTTAGAAAGTCGATGCTCAATCTAATTTCAATATTGTCCATCTGGTGATGTCCATGTGCGGCATCAGCTCTGAGGTTGTTGGAAGAATGTTTATTATGATCAGAGAATTATCCTGACATAATTATACTAATCTTTGGATTTAGCATTCCAATATCCTCTAATGAGTGTAATATCTTTTCTTGGTGTTACATCTAGTAGGTGTTAAATATCCTCATAGAATTGGACAACTTCAGTCTCTTCAACACCCATTGTTTGAGCATAGACTTGGATTACAGTGATGTTAATAAATGTCTTGCCTTGAAGCCCAATTGAAATTATTTGGTCATTTGTTTGGGTTGTAACCGATCACTGCTTTGGCCATCCTTTGATTGATTATGATGGCCACTCATTTCTTCTGCCAGGATTCTTGACCACAGTAGGTGGTTGTCTCATATGAAATGTTCCATTCCAGTCCATTTGAGTTCACTAATTCCCAGGATATCAGTGTTTAATTTTGTCATTTCATGTTGGACCACACTCAGTTTCCCTTGGTTCATAGTTCTAACATTCCAGGTTCCTATGCTGAATTGTTCTTTGCAGCAGTGGAGCAATGGACTTTCCTTTCTCCTCCCGACATGTCCGCAGCTGGGTGTCCTCTAGACTTTGGCCAACCACTTCATTAGATCTGATCCTACAGCTCTCTAAAATTCCCCATGTGGTAGGCACTTTCTGACCTGAGGGGCTCGTGTTCCAGTGCCCCATAGTTACATAGTTACATTCAAATTGAGGTTAAAGAAAGACTATTAGTTCATCAAGTTCAACCTTTTCAGATCTCCTCTGACCTGCAATATGCAGATTAATTGTTAATCGTTACAAAGGAAGACAAACAGAAAACCCCCCAGGGAAATTTTGCCAATTGTCCTGACCCCAGATACTGGCAATCAAATTCCTCCCTGGATCAATACTCCTCTAGTTATCCAGGATAACCCTGAATGTCCTTTTTTTATTCAGAAATACATCCAATGTCTTATCTCTCTTAAGTTATATCTATCGAATCTGCTGTCACCACCTCCTTTGGTAGAGATTAACCACCCTCACTGCGAAGAACCCTTCCTTTAGGGTGGAATATTTTTACTTCTAACCTCAAAGGATGCCCTTTTGTCAGTTGAAAACCTCTTGGCACAAAATGTTCCCTTGACAAAGCCTTGTATTGACCCTGGATATATTTGTATAGGGTAATCATATCCCCTCTTAGATGCTTTTTTTTCCAGAGAGAATACGTTTAATTTGGTTAGTCTTTTCATAAAGTAGCCCATCCAATCCCCTTATTAGCTACATAGTTACATAGTACATAGTTACTTAGTAATTGAGGTTGAAAAAAACACTTTCTGTCCATCAAGTTCAACCTTTTAAGATCTCCTCTGATCTACAATATGCAGATTAGTTGTTAATTCATTGAATCCAGAGGAAGGCAAACCCAATTGAAACTTGCCCTTTTTGATTAGAAATAAATCCAGTCCCCTTTTAAAATTATCTATCGAATCCGCTCACCCTGGATGTATTTATATAAGGTAATCATATCTCCTCTTAGATGCCTTTTTTCTTGAGAAAATAAGTTAATTTGGTTAGTCTTTTCATTCCCCTTATTAGTTTTGTAGCCCTTCTCTTTACCTTTTCCAGCTCTAAAATGTCCTTTTTATGAAGTGGTGCCCAAATTTGTACTCCATATTCCAAATGAGGGCATAATAGGGATTTTTTATAGCGGCAGAATTATATTTGCTTCCCTTGCTTCTATACCCTTCTTAATATATGCTAATATTTTATTTGCCTTTGCAGCTGCTGCTTGGCATTGAGCACTGTTACCTAGGTGGTTGTCCACAAGTACTCCCAAATCTCTTTCAATATCTGATACCCCTATGTTTGCTCCATTAAGATTATACATTGCATGGCTATTTTTCCTTCCTAGATGCATAACTTTACATTTATTCATATTAAATCCCATCTGCCATTTAGATGCCCATTCCTCTATTTTATGTAAATCCCTTTGGAGGGAAAGTGCATCATTATCTGATTTTATTAACTTGCACAAATTAGTGTCATCAGCAAAAATGGAGAGACTACTTTCTAATCCTACTTCTAAGTCATTAATACATATGTTAAAAAGGAGAAGACCTAATACTGAACCCTGAGGAACCCCACTTACCAGATTAGTCCAATCGGACTATGTTCCATTTACCACAACCCTTTGCTTCATGTCTTTTAGCTAGCTCTCAATCCATGAGCAGATATTTACGGCAATTCCTGTATCCCTTAGTTTGCACAATAGTCTTCCATGTGGCACTATATCAAAAGCCTTTGCTCAATCCAAGAAGACTACAACCAACGAATGTGCCTTGCTCCAGGTTCCTACTGACCTCCTCATAGAAACTAAAAAGATTTGTTTGACATGACCTATCCCTCATAAATCCATGTTGACTCCTACATATTTTCCTGTTCGAATAGACATATTATTGTATATTATCCCTTATTAATCCTTCTAAAAGCTTTCCCACTACAGAAGTGTGACTCACTGGTCTATAATTCCTCGGATTTGCTCTTGCTCCCTTCTTAAAATAGGGATCACCTCTACTTTTCACCAGTCATCTGGTAGCGACCCAGTGTTGAGTGAATTTTGAAAAATTGATTATAATGGATTGGCTATTACAGAACCCAGTTCCCTCAGTACCCTTGTATGTATTCCATCAGAACCTGGGGCTTTATTAACATTTATTTTTTCCAGCCTCTTTTGGATTTCTTCCTGCGTTAACAATTATTTGGTGATGGTACTGTAGCCCCATTATGTTGCGGTGTCGCCACCTCTGGTGCCTCCCTTGTGTATACTGAAGAAAAAAACTATTTTGCTCATCTGCCTTTTCCTGGTCACTAATTAGATGGCCTGTGTCACATTGTAATGTCCCTATAGCTTTCTTCCTGGCCTTCTTTCCATTAATATATTTAAAAAATATTTTAGGGTTAGTCTTGCTCTCTTTTGCAACTCATTTTTCATTTTCTATTTTAGCCAGTCCAGTTGCGTTGACCTTCACTGTACTTTCTCCAGCTGTAAAATTACCTTTTTATGAAATGGTGCTCAAAATTGTACTCCATATTCAAAATGAGGGCATACTAGGGATTTGTATAGTGGAAGAATTATATTTGCTCCCCATGCTTCTAGACCCTTTGTATCACTATGTGTCCAGTTGAGCTTATCCATGAGGTTATCTTGGCAAAGATATTGGAGTGGATTGCCAGTTTTTCTCTAATGGACTGCAATGTGTCTGACCTCTCTGCTATGACTTGCCCATCCTGGGTGATCCTACTTGGTATAGCTCACAACTTCATTGAAGTACACAGGCCCCTTCACTATGACAAGGTTGCGATTCAGACAAGGGATATTGTAGTTCCTGGAAAATATTTAGATGTTTGTCATCTAATGCAGGAGTAGGCAAGTTCTGTTGTAGGAAAGCCAAACACAGGCCTGGAATTGAGGGTTTCCTTTCTGTGCATCAGTGAGTCAGTCAGGTGACTTAAGAGGTCTCAACCGTACACAGCAGGGATATCCTCCAATCCTGCCCCGTTTGTGACTCTCCAGGATGGAACTTGGCTACCCCTGTTTTGATACAACAAATACACACACATACACACACACGATCCTAACACAATAAGGTGGCCAGGATCTTTTCCTTAAGGACTAATGCTGAGCAAATCTGGTATAGCTGTACACCTCTCTATATTCACTAGGATTTACAATTAAAGTGAAGTCTGTAAATGAGTAGAGCAACTTGCCATCATCACTAGCATTTACTAATGTTCTCTAAGCTCATACAATTTTAGGTCCTTGATTTTTATTATAATAAAAACTGCATCATATCTTAGACCATATTTTTCATAAATGGCTTATATTACATCTAGAATAGAACACAGAGGAAATATTATAAGTTTTACTTGTAATTTTAAAACAATACAAATAATAGATCTATCCTTGTAGGAAATATTAATTAGATTTATGAAAAATTAATCAGCACTGTGATTTGTATTGTAATGCAATACTTTAAATTGTAACTTTAGATTTAAATGTTATTACTGGAACAGATAAATGGCCGGATTCCTCCCTACTGACCTCTTACCTTAGGGAATATACCTGAATTTTGTTTTTCTTAGTTTGCTCTTGAAGTCTGACAGCATAAAGACGTACTCTTCTTTTCAACATGTTATAGGATGCTTGTTAAACATCCCTAGAGAATACAGTAATAAGAAATGATTTTTACTCATGTGAGAGAAAAAAAATCATCTATTTAATTAATATATTCCCAAAGTGTGCAGATTTATGTTATTTAAGTGTTTTCTAAAAGCGAATGAAAAAAATCTAGGTTGTTTGTAACACACTGTATTTTATGTATTTCTCTGTAACTAGTAATATGACTGTAGGGTTATATTTTTTTCTTTCAATACCTTTTTCTTTTTTCATCATTTTCTAATTACTATTCACGTTAACCTTTTTTAATCCCTTATGATTCTTATAAACTCATAATTCCTCTCTCGACTTCCAACCCCTAAAAGTAGCAATCATTTTGAAAGAGAAAAAAAAAATCTAATTTAAAAATTTGCAAAAATTTTACTTTAAAAACATAACGTGGTGAATGGTAATACATTTTTAATTTTATTTTTATTAAATCTTAAATTGATGATGGCTGACACTTTATTAAAGTGTCAAAATGAGTGTTCATACATTCTAATAACTGATTGTAACATGGGGTAAAATCTTCAAGAATCGTGCAAGTTAATGTGTGACTGTATATGAGGGGCAGTCTCGTTAGGTAACACCTATTAAAATATAATTTGCACCTTGAGGCATCTCATTAATATCCCGGTGACAGAGCTTTCCTAACCTGAGGCCTCTTCATAAGAAATGGCTTTAAGATTCCATTCTTCTCTTCTGTCTACTAATAATTCCTATAAAATTAATAATGACGATTGCTACTAATTGAATTTCTGATAAATGAGGAACCAAGCAACTGCGTGTTATTACAAATCACAGGTTTAAAAAATGTGAACTAGTCTGTGATGATAGAACAATGATATTAGACAAAATATAAAATATGTTAACTGATATAATAAGTCTTCGTTGGTGGAAAGCGGAGCCGCTCTGCTTGGTGCACGGTGCCGCCTGGGTTAATACTTACTTGCAACAACTGATCATAAAAAGACCATAGAGTAACCACAAAAAATACTAATTTGCCCAAGGATGCTACATAACATATTTAATATTGCCTTTTGTAGTAGGTGCCCTTCAGCAACAAGTCAGCAGTCTTCAAGATTTTGGTGAAAGCAAATCAAAAGTTGCTTAATTTTATTAAATGTTGCACCACTAGGGGTCGCTTGTGAGACAGTTTCCAAGATGGCAGCACACTGTGCCTGTTGAAACTGCATTTTGTACCATTAAAAAGACTTAGCAGCAGACTCCTGTTTCTATTTATGATTGTGTGTATTTTTTTATCTTTATTTAATACATTTAATATAGTGATATCAAACTGTTAGTGCTCTTTGTGACGCTTACCTTTTTTATGTTTCTGGATATATATTACCACTCTTTACTTTTATTGCTTGATTGCACTTTTTCTTAAAACTTTTTTCATTTACAAAACAACTGATGATAGGAGAGAGAGGGAGGGAGAGGTGAAGGAGGCAGAGAGAGAGAGGGAAAGAGAGAGAGTGAGGGAGGGAGACAAAGAAGGGGAGGGAGACAGAGAGAGAGGGAGGGAGGCAGAGAGAGCAGGAGGGAGGAAGGCAGGGAGGGAGAGAGAGAGAGGAGGGAGATAGGGAGAGGGAGGGTGGCAGAGAGAGCAGGAGGGAAGAATGCAGGGAGGGAGAGAGAGAGAGAGAGGAGGGAGATAGGGAGAGGGAGGGTGGCAGAGAGAAATGGAGGGGCAGGGAGGGAAAGAGGGGGAGAGGGAGGGAGGCAGAGAGCGAGAGGAGAGGGAGCCCCAGAGAGCACACAGAGCGCAGAAAGAGGGCACAGAGAGAGAGAGAGCGCACACACAAAGAGAGGGCGCATAGACAGCGAGAGGGTGCACAGAGAGAGACAGCACACAGAGAGAGACAGCAAAGAGAGAGAGAGGGCCCACAGAGAGAGAGAGAGATCGACGATGCAAAGAGAGACAGAGGGTGCACACAGAGAGAGGGAGAGAGCGCACAAAGAGAGACAGAACAGACAATTGAACATAATATATGATACAGTCATTCATGACGGGCAACTTACTAGTACTTTATAATGCACTGCACTATTTTGCAGCACTTTGGAAAGGGTGTAACGAATACATGGGACCTAAGACAATATACAGTATATTAATAAACATGATAATTTATTACTATTTATACTAATTAGAATAGTTACTATTATACTGTTAGCAATGGCAAAGTAACACTGCTTCCTTTGTGTCACAGACAAAACACAATTAGCCCTTGCTGAATTTTTGTAATATCCAAAGACACTACTTTAAAGGGCCTCTGTAATAAATAATGTCCAGTATTCATTTAAAAGATAATTTTTTAAGCATTAGAAAAAGTTTTTTGTATGAGAAGTAATTGATTTGTGCAAGGTAATAAAATCAGATAATGATGTACTTTCTCTCCAAAAGGGATTTGCATAAATTAGAGAATGGGCATCTAAATGGCAGATGAGAATTAATACGAATAAATGTAAAGTTATGCATCTGGGAAGGAAAAATAGCCATGCAATTTATAACCTTAATGCAGCAAATCTAGGGGTATCAGATATTGAAAGGGACTTGGGAGTACTTGTGGACAACCACCTAGGTAGCAGTGCTCAATGCCAAGCAGCAGCTGCAAAGGCAAATAAAATATTAGCATGTATTAAGAAGGGTATAGAAGCCAGGGAAGCAAATATAATTCTGCCACTATACAAATCCCTAGTACGCCCTCATTTGGAATATGGAGTACAATTTTGGGCACCACTTCATAAAAAGGACATTTTAGAGCTGGAAAAAGTACAGAGAAGGGCAACAAAACTAATAAGGGGAATGGAGGGGCTAAGTTATGAAGAAATACTAACCAAATTAAATGTATTTTCTCTGGAAAAAAGGCGTCTAAAGTGGGATATGATTACCTTATATAAATACATCCAGGATCAATGCAAGGCTTTGTCAATTGAGCTTTTTGTGCCAAGAGGTTTTCAACTGACAAGAGGGCATACTTTAAGATTAGAAGTAAAAAGATTTCACCTTTTAGAAAGAAAAGGGTTCTTCACAGTAAGGGTGGTAATCTGTGCAATTCTCTACCAAAGGAGGTGGTGACAGCGGATTTGAGCATCAGGGTTATCCTGGATAATTGGAGAGGGAGTATTGATCCAGGGAGGAATCCGATCACAGTATCTGGGGTCAGGAAGGAATTTTATATTTTTCCCCACTTTTGAGACAATTGGCAAAGTTTCCCAGTTTTTTTTTTTTTTCTGTTTGCCTTCCTCAGGAACAATTAGTGCGCATATTGCAGATCAGAGGAGATCTAAAAAGGTTGAGCTTGATGGACGAAAAGTATTTTTGTCAACCTCAATTACTATGTAACTATGTAACTATATCTATAGTGTAAAACATTTAAATTAATTATAGATATTAGTTACATAATGGGATTGTTTTCCTGAAACAGATAGACAGTGAGCCTTATGGATGTCCAAGTTGTAATTTATTGTGCTTTTGTTCCATTGGTTTTAATATAAAATAGATAAGAAATGCAAATAACATGATCTTTCTCTTAAATAACAGTTTTTTTATCTGCCTGTTGTTTTAGTGTTAACTTTCGTCCATTAATGTCATGCATAAAAAAATTATATTTTTAATGCATGCTACAAAGTTGTGTAATACAGTGGCCCATTTAATGATGTTGGAAATAAAATGAACAACTTTGTTTTTTCTTTTTCTTTCCCCAGAAAATTAAGTAAATGCAAAAAGACACAAAAATGCAATTAAGTTGTAGAACGTCAGTTATATTTCTATTAATTACTTTGATATTTATTCATTATTTTCTAAATATGCTTTTATACACAAAGTGATAAAACAAAGTTTAAGATATATATTTTTTATATAAATCTTAAACAAAAACTTTAATCGATTTCTGATAAGTGTTCACCAGATTGACAGAAAATCAAACAGATAATAGAGGAAAAAATGAGCATGTTAATGGTTTACATGTGTCTTCTTGATTGGAGATACATTTTAAGAAAATAGCTCTGTAATTGGATTTTGTTCCAAGTCACAATTGTTGTTTATTAACTAAATGAATCCATTGCAGTGGAACCTGTGTCTGACCCTTTAGTAATTTCCCTAATTCCCTATTTGATTTTTAATTGTATCCACACCAATTTAATTTAAACACAATGGCCTCTGTCAGTTGGTGCCATTAAAGACATCTTAAAATTGCTCCATTTTGTACGGAAAGGGAATTGACACTCAAGCCATCATCTCCCACACTCCAAGGTTAAAAAATGGTGTGCTAATTAGGATTACAATCTGCTTGTCTGTCCCTGTAGTGGTCAAAAGAAAACCCTGCAATGTTATCTGGCAGTTAGATCCATTTCCCATCCTTATAAAGCACCCTGAGCCGCATATTAACCACAAAACCAATTCTAAATATTTCAGGAATTATTTTCTGTAGCTAAAAACTGCTAGTACAATGTATATACAGTTTTAAGGCTCCATAAAATTAAATGAACTTTCTGCTGGGCTGACAGAGTCCGTTTAGGCATTTTAACATTTTAGATAATATTCTTAAATAAATTGTTTTCTAATTCAATAACTGTAATTCAAAATTATTTTAAAGCCAATGGGCCTCATTCAATTGCAATTTGGCCAATTGAATAGGGCTCTATATAAGCACAAAGCATATTTATTTACAGAAGTTTTTTAGTTAGTGAAGACCTTGCTTTTGGATAGAAGTTCTCTAACTAAAAACTTCTGTAAATAAATATGCTGTGTGCTTATATAGAGCCCTATTCAATTGGCCAAATTGCAATTGAATGAGGCCCTAGATGCGCCTTTTTAGTTCTTATTTACTGTCAAACCTAAAGTTTTATGCTTTTATATAATATTTTAAGCACAGAGTTTAAAGTCACAGCTGATGCAACAGAGGATCAGAATTGCAGCTGAAAATATCAAAGTGGGCTGTTTTATTTTTGCTGACATTTATTGTTTTTAGATAATGTTAATTTGTTTTGCATCAATTATAAATAATATCCACTGACGAAACACCCTCAACTCATTAATATTTATTTTTTAGAAGGGTGGAAAGTTCCTCTATATATGTAGAAAAGTGCTAATAATAAACTAATGTCTAGGGAAATTACATCAATGGAATCAGACTAGTGCAAATATACATTGCATGGATTTTTTTGCTTCTATTTGCAACCTTCTCTAAGTTTAATAGGTTAATTGAATGTAGTTTGGGTGTTAATTGCTTATTATAATTAATATAGGTGATTTTTTTACATTTTTGACCACAGCAAGTGCTACTGTGAATATGTTCAATAAAAATGCCTATTTATAGCATGGTAATAGATTTTGCAAAAAAAATAATAAAGCCTTTGACCTATTGTTTTGCGGTTAAATACTAATTGGTATATACTTGACTCTGTCCATTGTTTATGACCCTCCAAGCAGCCTAGTGGAGAGTTTAAATAGTTTGAAAACCTATAGAAGTCTTGGTTGTCCACCCAAAGTGTATACACCCCAGGGTTACCCCCACAATCCTAGTCGACTCCTCTCCTACTCAATAAAGGTACCTTTACCCGAGAGGACGGGTACCTGATTATCCAATTTCCCTGAGGTCATAGGCCACATTCCATTTTCTCTTCTCTACTGGACACCATGAGCTCACTAGCAAGCGCACTATCCTCCAATGGGTTCCCCAACTAAAGAAGGGTTTCTTCCCTGAGCCATAAGCTTATCTACCTGGGGTACATGGTCCCCACACCATGTTAACCCTTAAAACATTCTGTCTCCATACTTCTCAGTAATCCTGCAACCCCCTGGTGTGCCAAGATAATGACCGGAGGTACACAACACTTGGAGCCATAGGCTCATTGGCAACTAAAATGGGAGATAGACAGCTTGGCGCAGTGCCTCTTGGTGCAAGTCCCTAGCCCCTTCCCGTTACTATATTTGAAAATCCTAATAATGAACATTAACTCACGCCCTTTTTTGCCTAAGCCAGGTCCTCTTACCAATCACGTTGACGACGACAAATAGTGATTCCAACGGAGGGTAAATTCAAATGCCAAAATTTGCTGAGGTGTGTTTGCTTATGAAAGTTGCTCATTGTTGTATTATGTAAAATCTGTATAAAAATGTGAATGGAAAAATAAAGATTATGCACTGCTTGGGATACATATGAACTGATTCATATAAGAAAGCAAGCAGCTACTGCAATACATAGCAAGTGAACCCTGAGACCCTCAGCACCATATCTTGGCTGGTTGGATAGTTAGTGAGAGAGCCGAGGGACAGAAGTCAGGACCGGATCACTATCTAGTAACTACAGGGCGATACATAGCTAGGGTCATATGATTTATGTAACCAGAAACAAGATATTGAGAAGTAAGAGGGTAAATTGAGTTACTGCAGCACCGGTGGGCGGTAAGGAACTTTTACCATCAAAAGTGGGCGGTAGGAATTAAAAGGTTGAAGACCCCTGCTCTAGATCAATTACTAATTAATTAACATATTACAAGAATCAGTGGAAAACTAATAAAGGTTGAACTTGATGGACTAATAGTCTTTTTTCGAACTCAATAACTATATTACTATGATTTAAAGGGACTATAACATACCTGTGTATATATTTTATGTACTTTATTTTATGAAGAAGTAAGCTCTGCTTTTACTGCCTAAAATCAAGCAAATATTACCTTTTTGAGTCTGCCCTCTTCAGCTCACGAAGACGCAGATTCTGTAGTACTGGTTATGTAGTGTGTCATACTAACCAATCAGTTACCATCTCTCAGCAACATTAGGCAACATGCTGCTAAGAAGTGGTCCCTGATAGGCTAGGACACTACACTGCACATCGAGCCCCACAGAGTCCGTGCCTACATATGGTGCAGTGGGCAGATGCAGAAAAGACATGCAGAAACTATTTGTTTGATTTTAGGGAATAAAAACAGAGCTTATAAGCACTTCTTAATAAAATAAAATACTTAACATTAAATAAATAAGCATGTATATTATATTCCTAGTGAAATGTAGAAACCTTCCATACATATATCACATATATAGTTGTGAGCAATACAGGATGTTGCTAAAGTTGCGAAACGAGGGCCGCAGTTGCTGGCAAGGAGCACCGAATGCGCTCCTTCCGCTGGTGGAGGTGAGCGCCGTAGGCAATGAGCGCCAAAAGCAATCAGCGCCCTTGCAATAACCGCCAAACGTTCTCAGACCACCAAAACTACATGATCGGAGAGCCTCACAATGAGTGCCAAAGGCGCTCAGCGCGGAGCTCACAATGGGCGCCGAGGTTGCTCAGAGGAGCAAAAGTACAGTAGGGGAGAGATTCGCAATGAGGGCCAAAGGCGCTCAGACAACAAAAAACCTTACATTGTGTGCCAAACAGCATTCCCAGCCTTACAATTTTATTGACCGTCATTTTTTTGTGACGGGCAAGTCGCTAGTACCTAGTAACAAATGGACAGAATGACCCTTTGGTTCTTTGTTGTTGTTTTGTCATTCAGTCAGTCATGGACTGTACCCCACCAGGCACATTTTATGTCCATAGTCATGCTGATCCACTTGGTTTTCATACAGAGATACTGGAGTGGGTTGCCTGTTCCTTCTCCAGTGGGCCACAGCATACAGCTCCTGGTATTCCTAGGTTGTCTCCCATCCAAGCACTGACCAGGACCAACCCTGCTTGGCTGCAGGGTGGTGTGACCTCTTGGCTCCCTGACTGGAATCAAACCCAGGTTGCAGTGGTGAAAGCACCGAATCCTAACCACTGGAACACCAGAGAACCCGCTTTAGTTTTTATCTGCTGTCAAATCTATATGCCTTTTCATGTTTTAATGAAATTGGTTAATAAAACCTACAATAAGTAGAGCAAAAGACACACAAAAGCTTAAAAAGTAGAGAAAACTGAATTAAATTCAATATTTCAGTTCTATAAAGTAATTTTCCTCAGGAGACTGGTAAAATTTCCTTTATGGAACTAAAATCTTGCTTTTAATATACTTTAATTAAATTGTTTTGTACTCTTCTAATTCAAGCATGATATGTTATCATTTCCTTAAGTTTTTACATTTGGCAAGAGTCTAAAAAATATCAAAGAAGGTTGAAAAGTTAAAAAAAATAGAATAATTGTCCATGAGCAAGGAAGAGATAGCATCATGGGACATATTTTATATGTATTTATTGTATTATGGACCCACCGCACAGGTCTTGTGCATGGGATCCATTTCCTGACATGAAGCTTGCATTGCATGTACTTCTGGAATAGAACTTTAGTTGGAGGTCACCAAGATGACCCAAGAGGTCAAAATAGGTCATAGGTCAGAGGGATAAATGTTTTGACATGAGGACGATGGATACACATTTAATGTAGTGGTCAGCAACATCTGTTTGGTTAGGTGGCCCGAGTCTTGTTGATGACAGGCCTGATGATGGGTTATGTTTATACTGAAGGACGCTGTTTGGAGCTTCTTGTTTGATTTCCATTTAGTGTTGAGGCCTCTTCACAGATGAGAAGAAAACATATTGAAAGGTAACATCAGTAGTGCTGTTTTCCTAGTACTAAATTTACGTTAGACATGGTGTAACCTTGCCACTGAACTGGTGCAAACTGCTGATCTATTTAACAACTAAACTACTTCAGGGAGACCGGTGATGACAGCTATTGACATTAGTGATTTCACTTTAATGGTCACCAAAACGAATTTCTTTACTTAACATCAGAATGACTTTACATAAATTTTTTAACAAACATTTACATATATATATATATATATATATATATATATATATATATATATATACACACACACACAAACATATATATATATATATAGCTTTATATATATATATATATATATATATATATATATATATATATACTTTTATATATATGTATATATATATATATATATATATATATATATATATATATATATATATATATATATATATATATATGTATATCTGTAAATTGCAGTATACAGGGATCACTTTTTTATTGGACAAACATATTCAAAAGTATTATGACAACCTTTTGAGAGATGAACCTCTCTTTATCAAGTCTGAAGCTACACTTGATAAAGAGAGGTTCATCTCTCAAAAGCTTGTATAAAAGTATATATATATATATATATATATATATATATATATATATATGTATCTATCTATTTATATATCTATCTATGTATATATATCATGCTTGATAAAAAATTAATGTAAAGTCAATCTGATGTTAATATTTGTACACACAGATATATATATATATATATATATATATATATATATATATATATATATATACATGTAGATAGATAGATAGATAGATAGATAGATAGATAGATAGATAGATAGATAGATTTATGTAATTAGTAAGAAACTGACCGTTATAATACATTATTGGATAAATATATAAAAATGTTCTTGATTAAATCATGGGGACTTTCATCTCATAGCATTAAAGCACTACTCTGGTTTGGAAAAAACTTCCCATGTTTGTGTGGTAAATAGCAAACTAACATCATTAGAGACAATGTAAATGAAGAACATAAAGGCCTTTTTAGATAACATTTTAAATTATATTTTAAATGTTTGTATCATAAGTGTTGGAAGCTAAGTGTAGGTAGGTTGCTTGCAGACTGAGGCATAAGGTTATCCTACTGAGAAATTCTCCCCTGTTCAGTTCTATTGTCAAGTGGCTATTTAAGTCTTTCAATATAATTGAATTAAGATGTTATCCGAGTCCAATGATCTGCCGATTACTCGCAGGTATCTTATCCCATTCGGATGCAAAACAGACCATTTTTAGTAAATATATTCACCCAGATTAGTCACAAATTAAGGTTTTATTGTTATACATGTCTAAACCATAAAAATAGAGGCATTTTTAAACTGATAATCTAATTTAAAGGACCACTAGAGGTATGGTCTTTTGAATAACTAAAATTCAAATTAGTCAACATGCTCTTGGCTAGGTAAAAATAAATAAACTCAACCTTTACACTTTTAAACTTTTATTTGCCACTAAACTTTACAGTATGGCTCCATATTTCTTCTCAATTGATTCTGTCTCATCATTTTTAGGAGAGTCTAAACTAAAGTGATTTCCATTAGTCCAGTGAAAAATACTAATAATTTTAAATGCCACATTCCCAGCGTACATATAGAAGCTTCCTCTGCATTCACCATGCGTTTGCATTGTTCAGTCGTGTCCAACTCCCCGGGACCTCATGGACCGCAACCACTTGGTATTCCCTGCAGAGATACTGGAATGGTTGCCAGTATATTCTCCAGTGGGCCACAGCACACAGCTCCTGGTATTCCTAGGTGGTCTCTCATCCACGTATCGACCAGGCCCAACCCAGACTGGAATCGTCCCCAGATCGCAGCAGTGAAAGTACCAAATCCTAACCACTGGATCACTAAGGAGGAGCCAAAAATGGCAGATTCCACAATAGCATTAATTAATTAGAGGCCGTATTATATATATTTTTTTAGGCTAAAATAAGTTATATTCAAGTGAATTTCTTCAGAACAGTATATTATAACTATTGGACAGCAGTGGTTCTTTAAGGAAATAAAATCCAAGATATGTTTTATTAAGTACAATTTATTTGTGCAATGTCAGCTGTCAGGACTTCTTTAAACTGTCTCCTTAAACCAATTACAATTTTCTTAAGCCTTTGCAATAATTTTCCTGTAAAAAATGAATATTTATACACATAGCCACTATAAAATGTGTAGCAAATTGTTATTAGAACCTTTTGATTGTTTGTTTTAGGTTTGAAGCATTCATTACATTAGTCTAATTAGTGTAGGCTTCAAACAATTAACTTTTAACATGCTAATAGGTTAGTAAACAAATTATTCTGATTTGAAAAATATACTTTTTTTTTTCTACTGCATGGAGGATTTGTGAGTGTAACGGACCCAAAATGTCTCCATCAACGCTTTCCAAGAATATATGACAATCTGTCAAATTAAGTCATTCCATTAGCAAAAATATGACTGCTTAAAACTTAATGGCACAAGGATAATTAAACAACCTGTCAGTTTTGTGGGAGGCACAACACAGGGCTGGCATCGCAACCTGCCTCCAGATTGGAAGCGTAGAGCTCAAACCAGTTCAGTCTGGAAGGAGATCCCTGTAGATTAGAGGCTGTCTATGAATGGGCCGCTCGGCTTTGTTCTCTTTTAACTGGGGTAATGTCAAGGTTTTTAATATCCACTTTAAATGTACTTCAAGAAAAATGACATTTGTTTGTGAGCTATGAACCAAACTTGCCATGGACATACATTTTTTGGGGGAAAATCAGATTTTTTTGGAGACTTTGAGTGGAGAAATCTGTATTAATTTGTTACATCATTTCTTAAGCGCTGGATCATGCGTGTGTGTTTATTTATCTATCAGTGGTGGGAAGGAGGAGGCTTTGGAGTTTATTAGATCATTAGATCTGAATAAAAGTGACCTCACCCTTCTGGATCACTACCTTGTCATGGTGAAGGGGCTTGTGTACTTCAATGAAGCTGTGAGTTATACCATGTAGGGTCACCCAAGATGGGAAGGCCATAGCAGAGAGGTCAGACAAATCGTGTTTCACTGGAGAAGGAACTGGCAATCCACTACAGTATCTCTGACAAGAAAACCTTATGGATAAGCACAACGAGAGACATAACTGGGCCTGGCGTGCTGATATCCATAGGGTCACAGAGAGTCGGACACGACTGAACAACCACTAAAAAGTTACACCACACCCCTTCTCCACCACAGGCCCAGAAATGTATACATAGAACTAAAGAAATGTCTCTTCCAACAATATGCCATGGATAACTCCAGGGTCCAACAGTGGCATCAGCATTTAATCTTTTATAATTAAAAACTAGCTTAAAGGGAAATTGAATATATATATATATATATATATATATATATATATATATATATATATATATATAGAGAGAGAGAGAGAGAGAGAGAGAGAGAGAGATAGAGAGAGAAAGAGAGAAAGAGAAAGAGAGAGTAAGAAACGGGGCCCTCCATTGACTAGCTCCGCTACTGAAAGCAACCTTCGCCATTTACCTTATAGTGGGTGGGCCTGGACTTTGACATTAAGTTTAATATTGAATGTTGTTTTGTTAAATAATTGAATATGAATTGTATTAATGATTGATGCCTAATTAAAACACTTAGCTCATTTCATTAGGGTGCTGCAGTGGTGCTTTAAATGATCATTCCTATCAAAATTATTCCAGGTTATTTTAAGTAACCAAACTTATAATACACAAAATATTTTGAAAGAAAAAGTAAGTTAACACAGCCTTTCATATTTTATCCTCTTCATATTTTATGCAATCCTTCTTTAATGTGTGACTCCATTATCTTTTCAATGCTGAATCTTTTTGCTATTCTCTCAGCACATGGTGTCCTTCTAACTAATGAAATTCCCATTGGTCCTGTTGAAAGCAGTGGTAGTTTTATCTGCCACATGCATATAGAAGCTTCCTGTGCAAGAAAATCTTCTCCTACTACTTGAAGTTGGCAGTAAAGACAAATACGGTTGATTCCATGTAAAACATAAAACATTTGAGGCTTTTTGTTAAATTCTAAAAATAAGTCACGTGTTTTCAATTTTAGCCTGTCAGGAGAGTGTGTTTTATATATATGAATATACTGGTGGTTTAAAGGGACATGGAAGATTTCTGCATTTGATTCGGAAAATAATATACTTGTGTATCTATTTATTTTTATGTGCTTTCTTTTATTAAGAAGTGCTTACAAGCTCTGTTTTTTTCTTCCTAAAATCTTACAATTTTTACCTGTTGGGTCTGCCCTCTGTAGCTCATTCCGCTTCTGTGAATACCAAGTGTAGCATGAAGTGTTTCAAGTTAGACTGTCAGTAACCTCTCTCAAGTAGCATGTTGCATAATGTTTTGGGATTTCACTAGGTATATAACATACTTATGCATCTATTTACTTTATGTACTTTATTTTATTAAGATGGACTTAAAAACTCTGCCCTCTGTAGCTTATACAGCTTGTGAATATACAGACTGTGAAAGGCAGTGTTTCAAGTGACCACACTCAAGCAGCATGTTGCAGAATTTTGGTTATGAATAAAAGTACACTGTCTTCATGAGCCGCAGAGGGGAGAAACCAGTTAGAGACTATTTGTAAGATTTTAGGCAGAAACAAAAAAGGCTTCTTAATAAAATAAAATAGACAAAAGTAAAGAAAAAGTTTGCAAGTCTTCAGTCTTGTAAGGTGCTTTAGGGAAAGCACTACGTATGTTTGATTTAAGCCCATTCTTTTGCAATGTGTTAAAATTGTTTCTGCCTTGTATTTAACTCTTGTATAGCGCTGTGGAATATGTTGATGCAGTACAAATAAAGAATAATAACAATAATAAAGAAATACAAAGGTATTTTATCTTCACAGTGACATCCAGAAATCTTCCATATGCTGTTTATTTCCTTTTTTAGTGCGCATAGCATAAGGATGTGATGAAAAGAATGAAATTTGAGATATGGATGGAGTAAGTGGAATGGGCCTGTCAAGTCAATCCAGTGGCAGGCAAAGGGTTACTGTGTCCAGACGTCTTTCCCGGGCTTGTCCAGGAGGTGGAGCAGTGCTCCTGCTCTGGACTCCATGTCGATGCCCCCAGCGGGCCAGTCTGTCTGAACTCTGAATGAATTTCGCTTTCTTTTCATCACTCGCTGATGTCCAGCTGTTCCTGTCAACACCATCTTATAGCATGTAATTCATCGCTCACAGTGACAGCTGGGGCCATGTGCCTGGGACCAGCGCATGGCTGCACCGGGAGAGGGTCCCTGGGATACATAACAAGGGGCGCATAGCCTGCTCCTTTATCATATCACCCAGCATCTGAGTGTGCTCAAACTACAGAGAACAACTGGCCCTGCTTATCTACTGACCCTGGAAATAACACTTATCCTTAAATAGAAACAAAGCAACAAAAAAAAAAGAATAAACTTCATGATGAAGCCACAATTATTAAGGGATGTGGAACACATTTTTATGCATTTAGAACAGTTTGAATCATTACAAAGTAAAACCTGCTTAAACTTAATTGAAACTAACAAGAAATTTGCTTTGTACCGAGAAAGTGCTTTAGATCCAACTGGCATCTAAGCATGACGCATGCAGTTAAATAAGTGTTCATTGGCTGGCAGGGGCAAGCTCTCTAGCTCAGTTAAATATTTGCACCAGTTTATTGTAGTCTGAGATTATGTCACATTATCAAATACGATTTAATAACAATCTTAGTGTTAATGGTGAGTTGAGCTGTTTTTTTATTTGCTCAAATGTTAAAATATATCTTTATCAATAAACTTCGTTAAAAATCGTTTTTTAACTTAACTTTAAAAATTTAGAATTTTAATCTGCTATTGTAAACAACTTTTTAAAATGTAATTTGCCCCTTCTGGGTTAAAGGGTGACTTTAGTTTGACAAAAAAATATTACATGCTTGAGAACTACTGTATATAACAAACTAGCAACATTAGAATCTGGTTATATCATAAATATAAGTTTTAGTGAAAATCATATATTTATATTATTCCACTTGTTTCATGGGGAATTCTATTTTAGACTGCTAGTTTGCCTGTAGCTTGAGGGAGAGGGTTATCCTATTCAGGCATACACTTCCATAGTGTTCTATTTTCAAACCTGGTATTTTAAGAGCATTTTTTAGCAGAACGGAATAGAGATCTTATCAGAATCAGTGGAGGGATGATGGGGAGCAAGCACAAGTCCAGAGCCTTTTTTTGATAATGGAATAAGATGAATTGACACCACATCCCTTGCCACTCACTGGCCTAGAAGCAGACACCTTGCATCATTCAATGCAACCATAACTCTCCAGAAATGCAAACACCACTCTCACAAACACAACTTCCACCAATGGATTATGGATCCCTCCAGGGTCCTGCAGAGGGACCTGTTTGACTTTTCTCATTAATAATTATGCCTTTACATGGAAATATTTTCTAGTTCTGAGGTCCATTCCTGGATGACAAAGAAATGAAAGTAGCAAATATTATAAATGTGTAAAAGAGTTCATAATTACTATGTGGCATTGATTAATGTTTTTGTACTACTCATTAGGTATACTGTCTGGAGGAACCATTTTCAACATGTCTGGTGACTTTCCAGTGAGTTTTCACATCTTTATAGCATATTTTTTCTTTAATATTATGGTTCCTGAATTTTATTAGATACTTTATCTTATTTATTGAGGAGCAGATTTTTTTTAGTTTCACTAAACACCTTTATACACAATTAAACATACATTTAGTAAGCAAAATATATTTTGATGGCAGAAAACAACAACAAAGCCCCTCAAATCTGTCCATTCTACTTACTTAAAAAACTTGGCTTATTTAACCCTCAGGGTGGTCTTATGTTTATCCCAGGCATACAAATTTCTACCACTATCATTGAAAACCTTTCCACATATCTATTACCATCTCTGTAAAGTAGTATCTTTGCATAATACCCCTAAATTATCCAATTACTCTTAAATGTTCTATTACTATTAAATCTTCCATGGCAGTATTGCCAATACTAAAGTGCTTTGGCACCTGCTCTGCAGACATAATTTGCTCATTTCATAATTTTTGGGGGGTCATAGGAGAGGGTTGATACTATAGAAAGCTTTAAAAATATCAAATGATTTAATAACATCCAAGAGCTTATGACTTGAAGTTGGAAAATGGAAGACTTAGGAGTAATATGTGTAAATACTATTTAGGAGAAGTAGTTGGAACAACACATTTCTGGTTGTGTCACCACTGGTTGTCCACAATGTGTGATCTGCCATTCATGAATGTCAAGCCACAACTTAGCCTTGGTGGTCATCATCACAAGGAGACAGAAAAGAGGGTGCCCAAGGATGGCATCAATTGAGGTTTGAAACTCAGATGACTATAAAAGAGTAAATGTCTGAAGCCATCTTGTCCAAGCAAGGACCAGTGTGTTGACAGTATACTCTTCAAATTATTTTGTTGGAATTCCTGGTTCCAGGTCAACTTGGCTGGTTACCATCAGTTTCGCCACCCCAACTTTCTGCTTTGTCTACCACTTACTCGGTCTGTTGCCAGCTCCGACATCCTGCAAGTTCCATGGCCCGGAAACCTGCTCCTTGACCTGAACGCTGAAAGGACCTGTACTGCCCTTCAGTTGACTGCACCTGGACCTCAGTGAGATGGACTGCTACCTCTGCCCCACCTTTCTTTCAAAAGATTTAATGCCTGCCCTTTTGTCATTTTCATTTAAAGGACACATGCAATGACCCTAAGATTTGAGTTTGTGGAGTTCTGCATAATCTTTGTTTACAAGCTGACTGAGTAAAATCCAGTTTGGGAAAGTCCGGTGTGTTTGAATGCAAAGGTATTAAACAATTTAGGTTCTACCAGTTTATGGTCGCCCATGCTTGACCTATGAAGATACATCCATCCAGGGGATCTCTTGGTACAGCTGACCATGCAAGAAGTAGTGAAAAGGCTGGTAATCCTTGATTGTCAATTGGCTTTAAACCTCGTAAATTCCGGGATGGTTTACATTATTAGAGGTATTTAGGGGTGAAGATGTCATGAGGGAACATTATGGGGCACAAAACACTGTACCAGCCAATGATCCAGAGGTCAGGTGTATAATTTTAGACTATAAATAACTGGTTTACTGGTCCCACTACTTTAGTTACCTGCCAGGGACTGTTCCTCAGGTTACTTCTGGGACTAGACTCGGCTTCTTTCAAAATTGTTGAGATGAAAAGCTCAGTTGCCTAAAAGGTCCAATGATACACCACATAGAGATGGTTTAAAATCTAATGTTTTTCATCTGGATATGACTTCCTTAGACATATTATTACAGAGTATATGAAATATAGGGTATATATAAGTCCCACGTGCAAAATTCCTCCTCTTGGATGTTAATGATCTGTACATGTCAATTGGATAGTTAACAATTACCCGGAATGAATACCCTCTAAATACAACCAGCATAACTTGTTTTTAAAAATAAATTAAAATGCATGTTTATAGGATAAAAAAACGCAACCTTATTTTTTAAATCAAATATAATATAGAATTTATAGAATTTATAGTAGTTCAGAAAAAAACTGAAATGTTTGTAATAAACTAAAAAGTTAGCATCTATGTAACCCTTGAGCATAAAATATTGCTAGAGCATTTCCTAAAGTCTGAAGACGCTATGTAGTATCTATCATCTTGTGTAGGTTCAGTAATTTCTGCTAGCTCACAGCCTTATTAAATTGCATTTCGGTAAATTTAAAAGGGCTCTATTTTTAAGCACACAGCATATATTTTTTACAGCAGTTTTTAGTTAGTGAACTTCTATCCAAAAGCAAGGTCTTAACTTCTGTAAATAAAATATGCTGTGTGCTTAAATAGAGCCCTTTTAAATTTACCGAATCGCAATTTAATAAGGCTGTCAGTCTCTAAGTGGCTGTTGTTATCATGTTTATTACTAGACGGAGGTGGGGGGGGGGGGGGGGGGGGAGAAGAGGAAGAGAAGAGGGGGACTTTTTTTATATTATTAGACCTTTTAGTATTTCATGCCAATCCCCTTCCTATGAACTATGCTGAGAAGCATGGTTATTTGTAAGCCCTGTGCATGCAGAACAGTAAATGCCGTTTCATACTTGCAACCTTCACCAAATATATCATAGATACATTCAGCAGAGATATCACAGTTTATTTTCTAATTAAAAACTATATATAGCATGTCGGTCATTTAAATGCATTGTCCTCTGTGAAAATTCCATGCCGCCATCTTGAAATTCCCTTGCTTTTGCATAAGCTGGTTTCCTTGCAGTTTCTCTCCCTTCCTCCCTCCCCCTCAACCTTTCCCTCTGCAGTTTGCTGGACAGTTCAGGCTGTTTAAATTGGAAATTATTTGTATTGTAACCTGTAAATAATAGATGAGAGAATGAAGCAGAGTTTGTGTCCCTTCTCTAAACTCCACCTCCCTTTAATTAGTGAAAAAAGCAGCCTTGTGAGATGGGGAGCCTGCCTCGGTGCTGGTAATTAAAACTCAAACCATTGGAAAGCAGCTCTATTTTTATCAGAGCGGCGGCTGGAGCCTTTGGACGACTCTGCAGTAAAGAGTGATAATGAAGGTGTAAAGTTATGGGGGAAGGAGAGGCCAGAGACATGGCTGAACTACGCCAAGGAAGCACAGGAGCAATTAGAGGTGGCTCTGTACAAGCTGAGTACAGAAAATTGGTTGGCACTTGGGCAGGGAGGCCATGTCTCAAATAAAAAAAAACAACTGCAAGAGGGTCAAAGCCCATTACCAGCAATGTCCTGGCCAAAACAGCCGTTGTCCCAGAACAGTCTTAAAGAGATACTGTTGCTTGATAAGAAAACTTTTAGTAAGGTAAAACCTTTCAATGTATCACCTATTAATTATTATTATTATCATTATTATTTTTGTCTCTTATGCAAATCACTCATAGAGCTTAATCTCCCTAAAGGTGATAGAGGTCTCCTTGCTCACTGTGACTTACGGAGTTCAGCTACACACTAGAGAGGTTGAAACGTATGTCTGGGGTTTGCTGTTTCTCCTGTTAAGAGGAGAATTGCCTGGTAGTTTGGGGCTGAACCACTCTATTGAGTAGGACTAGGCTGACATACTACAGGATATTTCTCCCTGTGAATGGTACAAGTGAGCTAAAAGAGGCTCCTCAGAGTGGATTATCATGTCCATAGAACTCTATAAAGTTCTCTGAGCACCTCTTGACCTATCGAGATCCTATTGGTGCCCGGGTATACTAATGACCCCAGACCTTAGAACATTTTAACCCTATAACTAATAAATGATGACACTGGACAGCAGGTTGGGAGTAAAACTAGCCACAGCATTTTAATTAATATAACAAACATATACTAGGAGGAGGAGCCCAGATAATGGTAGCGCCCTCACGCCCTGAGCACTCGCCCAGGGCCCCAATCCTGTCCTTTACCACGCCCCTGACATAAAGGACCCCCTCCTTAACTTCCTGATCTGGGCACATCCCCACCTACCACAGAGCAGACAAGGGATAACTCATGCAGCCGCGATCCCCCCTGAGCTGAAAGGGCCTGCTGTACTCCCCCCATAAACTTAGACATCATCAACTCTAAACCCTCATCTGTCAGGTGTACTCCATCTGGCAGAAAAAATAAGCCAGCCTCCTTGTCCTCGAACACCTTGTGAGGGAGTGCGACGAACCCCGGCTTCCTAACAAAATTAGACATTAATTTAATAACTTTCTGGCACACTTTGTCCAATTTAACTGGGTTCTCCTCCACACCCTCCTTTTAATAATTTCAGCCTAGATAATGAAGACACTATTAAACGTATTCAACCAATTTAACAGATCCTGCTTCATGTCCCTGACCATATTTTTCATTGGGACATTACCCAAGTCGTTACCCCCGGCGTGTATCAACAACACTCTGGGGTGCAACCAACGGCGGGCGTGAGAATCCAACAGACTGTTCAACTGCGCCCAAAGCAAACCTCGGACTCTGATCCACCTCACCTGCATGACCTCATCCAGCACACCCAACTGCTCGTCCTTTCGCGTACCTGAGGCGAACCGGTGAACCCAATGCACGTAGGAGTGTGGAGTACACCATAGCTGTATTCGTCCCACAACGATAGCATTACATTCCCCTAACTGCAGCTAGTAACCCTCGGTTGTCGCATGTACGTCAGAAATCATCTGGATTCCCATCTCCCAATTCTTTTTATCATGGCTTCAGGCAGACTCAAATGTGCTGCCTCAGTGGCAGCCCATATCCAAAACTAATGGGTCCCAAATTCAAACTGGTTAAAACCCAAACGCTGCAAGCCAAACTTCAGCACCCTTGTAAACTGAAATCACGAGAATGCTAGCCCATTCTCATGCACTAAGAGCAGACCCGCCATTCCAAGGCGGAAGAACCTTAAACATTCTCAAGGACAACAGTCTGTACCCACTCTCCTAAGACGGATTTCCTTCCCTTTCCTGCTTGATCCATCTTGGATCTCTGCCACCAAACCGTTACTGTCACCTTGAAGACAGACATCCGCCATCTGTATGCTTCCCGATTCATGCTTACTCATCTCCACTAGCCCCCCTATATGAAATTCTTCAAAGAATGCAAGCGAAAATGAGGTCCTGAATAGCAAGGATTCGTAGGCCGTACAGATATCCTCCAGTACTGCTGACAACCTCAACAGCAATGAGATGGTGATTGGGTGTCTCCTGTGGTGACTTCACCACAAAATCCTTTGTCAGGTCCCGTAGCTCGGCTAGCTTAAACATGAAAGCTAGGGCTTGCTGCCTAACCGATGCCGCCAACTCCCCGGCGTCCTTGCATCAGATTAGGTAACACAACAAGACACCAACCATCCTTTCCTCTGTGTTGGCACTACTTGCTACCACTACCAAGTCACGCCACTTGTCCCATAATCTCTTGTAGCCACTCCATGTAGCTGGCGCCAGTGATCTCCTGACCAAGGAATCTATCTCACTGCTCCATACTCCCATAGGTGCAGAGGAATATCTTCTCCATCCTTCTGTGCCACCAGAGCCAAAGATCTGAAGAGATCCCACTGTGAATGAGAGAAGGCACCAGCGATCCCTTTTTCATATCCTGGGACATGTCTGGCTTTAAATGAAATGTTAAGGCAAAGGAACCCCAAAACTTAATGCTGTATCAGGCAGATCACTGCAGATGCTGTATCGCTTGCACTACCGACATATTGTCTGTGAAAAAGATGGCCTGACTATCCGCAAAAGCTGGGCCCCAGATGTGAAGTGCCACCACTATAGGAAACTACTCCAGGAACAACTTCAGCTAGATTCTTCGTTAAGCCTGTGGCTGCCCACTGCTCTTCCGCCGAAAAAGGCTCCCATGCCTGTGGCGCACAATGCATTCGTGTACATTTCCAACGCCTTATTGGACCGCCCTTGAAGCTGTATCAGCGCTTTCCCGTTGAACGTGCTCAGAAAGGAGAGCCAGACCCTAACATCCTCCTTCATAGCCATCGTGATGCTAATGAAGTGATGTGGACGTTTTATGCCTACCATCGCCTGCGCGAGTCTTCGACTAAAGATCCTTCCCATAGGAATTATCCGGTAGGCGAAGTTCAGCTTGCCCAGAATGTATTAAAACCGACGCAAGGTGACCATCCTAGCACCTGCCATTAATTCCAGTTCCTTTCACTAGGTTAACCACTTTGTCCATCGGCAGGCTACATTCCATTTGTTGTGACTCTATGCATATAACCAAAAACGATAGCCTTGTCACGGAACCCTCCATCTTGTCCTGTACCAACGGAACCCTTAAATCTCCAACCATCTGGGTGAATGTTTCCAGGATATGTGCACACATATCACGCCCCGCAGGTCCTACGAACAAGAAATAATGGGTGATACTGGCGAGGTCCTACTCTTTACATGTGACCTATTGCAGGAACGAGCTGAAATCCTCAAAGTATGCGCACAATATGGAGCACTCCATCGGAAGACAGAGATCCACAAAATACTCCCCTTCAAACCAGAAGCCCAATAGGTGCTGGCTAGCCGGGTGCACCGGCAGCAGGCAAAATGCGGATTTGATATCTACCTTGGCCATCAGTGCCCCCCGACCAAGTTACATACTAACGCGGTGGCTGAGTCAAAGGAGGCGTATGACACAGAAGATAAATTCCTCTCAATACCATAATTTACCGAACTGCCAGCCGTGTATGACAAATTATGTATTAATCTGAGGGGGCTCCACCCAATGGGGACCTTCTAAGGTTGCGCATAGGGCATTGGCAAAAGGCCCTGCCATTCTACCTGTCTGCACTTCCTTGCTCAATTTAACCTGCACTAGGTCCGGAAACTCAGCCACCGATTTTAGGTTTCGCAGCACCATGCCATAAAATGCCGTCTCTCACAGAATCACGAAACCATCCTGAAAACCCTCCACTAGCAGTTTCGCTGCTGCGTTCCTTCCATTAAATCTACCGAAAGCGCAACTGCCTTCTAGCTTCACGACATTGTGGGCCTGGATGCCATGCATTGATATATATCATATCTCCATCATGCAAGCCCACCATAAGTACGGTATGCACTTCTGACGTCATCCAGGTAAATGAACAATGAAGAGCATTGCTCAGGGAACCTTTCCCCAATAACAAATGCCATTATGGCGAACGCCTGAAGCCAATTATCAAACGTCCAAGGAATACGTTTTACAATCCCTCACTTCTCACCTCCGCCACGGTAGCTTTGATGCAGGTCCCTAACCCGGGTAAAGGGCAGTAGGGAGAATAGCTCAATGAACTCCCTCCACCATATACGCTCCTTGATGTCCTGGGTAAGATGTGCACCCAAGATGACAAGAGGGCATACCACCCTTGGCCTAAGGGATTCTCCTGCAACCATTCCAGTGCTGGGGATGTCCGCCTTGACATCCATAGGTACAGGTGCAGGCAGCTTCAGCTGCCCCCGCCGCCTTAGCAGGTGGCATTTGGACACCTATCTGAGCAACAGACCCGGCCACCAAACCTGAGACCCATTGCCCTAGCTCTGGATCAGAAATCTTCACATTATGATGCTCAAGCAATTCCTTTAACCCGGTTACCAGTAGAGAGTCACCCCGTCCCCCATCACCCAAATGGTAGCTGACACATACCCACAACTGGTCCCCCAGCCTCACCGGAGCTATGGGTGGCAGAAGCAGTCATCAACACTACTCGCCTTTCTCGCTGATGGGTCTTCCTGGAACTAGTCTCCCAACTAACTCTGTGCTGTTCGTGCGCCGTCCCTTTAAGAAAGCAGTGTTAGTGGATTTTACCGCTTCCTGTGAAACCCTCCCATGGACTGCAGTTTTGGCTGTCAGAGCCGTGTTAGGACTCCCAATTTTTCTCTTACTCTTAACGCCCTTTGGACGAGGGTGTGATGGGCGTCTCAGTGGTGTATCTGGAATTATTTGATGGCTGAGAGGTGTGGTACAAGGTATAGGCTGCAACTCCCAGATCAGCTCCTGGGCTCTGTAAAGGCACTGACTGTGGGACTCCTAAGTTAATGCCTGTCCCTAATGTCTGATTTCAGTGCATCTCAAGGCTGCCAGCACCTGAAGAACGCTGTGTGGTAGCACTGTCAATAGAGCATGATGCCCCAAGGCCTCCCTGGCTATCAGCCAAATCAGGCTGTACCCAGCTTGCCCCTCGGTTAGCATCATTGCCCCCAGTATCTTGCATTTGGCCTAAGCTGTCCTCAAGCCACTTCACCCCATGGCACAGCACTTTTACCATGACCATCTGTAAAAGTTGCTCCAACTCCGTTGTCTCCATTAAATTCATCTCATGCCAAATCCTTGCAATCTGCTATGCTCACCCCCTGCCCACCCGTGTAATTAGACACACAGCAGACCAGCCACACAAACCCCTCCACACACTCAGATAGTCAGGGATCAGCCGCTGGAATCCTCTCTGATGGTCCTGTGCAGCACCAGAATGTGTAGCATTGCTTGTGATGTGATGCGACTGAGCTGCTCCCGCTGCGTCTGCTCATCAAGATGGCTAGCCACAGAATGGAGTCAAAATGGCGCGCCCAACAGCGCGCAACCCCGCCCTGCGGCCAATGCACATGACACGCACAACCAATCCCGTGAGCCCCAGGCTCCTCAGGGCAAGGGGCACTCCCAAATTAGTGGGAATTCTGAAGTCTGAAATTAGCTGTTTAACACACAGTCATTTGCTATTTGCACTTTTATATCATAGATAATTGACTTCCCTTCAAGAAGGCATACTTTGAAACTTAGATACAACAGGGAAAGTCTTTATAATTCAACAGATGGCCATGATTACACATAATTGCATAAATTAAAGATTGTTTATTTTTTATTGCATTCTAAAACAAGTGCCCATTATTAATTTTAGGTGTTTAAAACTGCGGCTATAGATGGGAACTAGGGATTTTCTTTTACATGTGTGCTCATGTGTTTGCAGCCTAAATATTCCAATATTTGCAGGTGTGATGCAGCATTGCCATTACATAGCTTTTACCAACATGTGCTTTAAACTAATATCCTTCTGCCTAGCGAGTAACACACACAAGAATATAATTGGGTTATCACTAGATCATATCATCCAATAAATAAGCTCTTTAAATTATTAAAATGAAAATTTCAACACTATTAAAAATTAACAACCTTAAATGATCCCACTGCAAATAATTTGGAGGCCTCCGAAGGATTTCATTAGGGAAACGTAGGTGTTCGGCTTTAAGAATTCCAAGTCTAGTGATAGAATTACATCAGTGGAGGGGATTACGAAGCTGTTGATGACATATAGGTGGTGTTAATGTGGACCTGTCATATTGTTTTACTTAGGAGATATCCTGAATTACCATAAATATGTGTCCCTTATATGCTATTTTATTCTACAACCCGTTTCAGGGGAGTTCAACTTTGCTTGTACCAAGTCATGACATCAAAATCATGGTGAGTTTTAAACGTCTTTTTAACTATGTAACTATATAACTGCTATCTTAAGCAGGCAACGCTTGATAGAGTAAGTTACACTATCATGTGACTGCTCTGATTGATCACATGTGTACCCAGCATCCTCCATTTTTAGTAGGGTCAATGTATTGGAAGGGAAATTGGGAGAGGAGAATTTTTTTTGTTTTTTAAATACTTTTTAAAATAAATCAACAGTTAGCTGATCTCATGATTTATAGAAAATGTTAACTAAAATGTGAATACAAATTTGATGTGCAATATTATAGCAAGTGTGTATGTCGCTCAGTTGTGTCTGACTCTCCTTGACCTCATGGACCGCAACCCACCATGCTGATCCACTTGGCATTCATGGCAGAGATACTGGAGTAGTTTGACAGTTCCTTCTCCAGTTGTCCACAGAATAAAGCTCCTGATATTCCTAGGTGGTCTCCAATCCAAATACTGACCAGGCCCAACATTGCATAGCTTCAAGGTGGTGTGACCTCTTGGTTCCCTGGCTGGATTCAAACTCAAGTCGCAGTGGTGAAAGCACAGAATCCTAACCACCATTATAGCAAGTACTGACCAAACACAAAATACGCAATTCTCACATGGGGTGCATATAAAAGTTTCTCTACTAATGATGATTATTTGTAATAAACAGCTGCATTTTATGAAAACATTGTACTAACATTGCTAGATTGTTCAGAATTTTTTTGGCCAGTAAAAATATGACATTTATAATATATTATACAGATCTGCAATTCTGAAAAGAAAATATTTAAGACAGTCTTTATTTACCCCATGCAATCGTTTCTGCAGACAGACCTCTCTATTAAAATTCTACTAGGGAAAAAAACAGTAAGTTTCATAAAGTAAGTTGCTTTAGAACATGTTTTATGTGTAGAATCTCAGACAGTTTTCTCTTCCTTTTTCCAGTGACTGGCTTAATTAAATTACACATTCTAATGAAAACAATATATATGCACAAAAAAACATTCAAAGACGGAAACAAAAAAATAATAAAATATTTATTCTGTAGTCTCATCTCTGTTGTATCTCAGTACTATCTGCTCCGGTGTTAGGTGCGGGTCATAAATTTCACAATAATATCGTTGATGCCAAATATCATACTGTGTATATTATTAATGTGCAAAGCTAAGATATTCATAGAATGTCTTTAAAGGATTGAGAGGCTGTCAGAACCTCAGGATATGGGCTTGCTCGCATTCGTACAGAGTTAATTAAAAAATGACAGCCTTAAATTAACGTTTGGTTATATTATTTAGGAGAGCCATACTATTTCACCCAAATGAGGGTCTTTCATTTTTCTCGCTGCCAGTCTTTCTGACTCAATCCAGGTTTATCTCTAGCCTTCTGATCATTAAACCTATTTTTGGTTTCATAGTCAGAAAAATAATTTAAAAATTCCAAAAGACTGTACATAAGAAGAACAAAAATGGAGGAATGTGTTGGACACGAAACAAGATATTATAATATAGCCTCAGCTGAATCACATGGACAAGGCCCACGTAGTCCTGAATTTACAAGTTTCTCACACAAGTCAATACTAGTGCAAACATTCATGACCCAGCTAAATCCATTAAGCTTTTAACAGTGAATAACCAAGTTGATCAATGATGAGACAGGAAGCCAGGTTGGGAGAACAATGGATCACTACATGTATTGACCTAAATAACAATGTAACAAAACATAAGCAGCGATCTAACGCCCTGAGCACACACTCAGGGCCTTAATACTGTCCTTAAGACACACCCATGAGGGACAACAGCCCTTTTATACTCCCTGGACCAGACGACTCTCCCCACCCACCACAGAGCAGACTGGATGCGTCACGCGGGTTTGAGCCCCCCTCTCATAGCCGTGGCCAGTTGAATGCCATCCGTGAATTCGAGCATCATAGAATTCGAGCATCAAAGTATCAGCATCTTTGCCTTTGAACTCACAATAGCAAAATGCCACAAACCTCAGCTTCGGAATGTAACTTGCCAACAATTTGTTGACTTTCTGGCACGGTCTATCCAAGCTGTACGGGTTCCTGGAAATGTCCCTTTTCATGTCTATAACCCATCTTTTTATGGGAGTCACTCCCAAGTCATTGCCACCTGAATGGATTAGAATAATACTCAGAGTACCAAAACTGTGGGCATTTGACCCTATTAGACCACTCATTTGTGACCAGTGCAAAGTCTGGATACCAAACCACCTTGTGTAACTGCGAAAAACCAATGAGCCCAATACTTGTATGAGTGGCCGACAAACAGTGCTTCAAGCTCCTCTCTTAAGTTAAGAACCTTCTCAAACAGCAAACTGCATCCCATGCGTAAAGAATCAATCGGAATCCCTAAAAAGGTTTATGATGTTGTTGGGCCCTCCATTTTTTCTTGCTTTAAGGGATCCCCGATTTCCCTAGTCAATCTTGAAAATGTACTCAGTATATATGCACAGGTCTCCTGCCCTGCCGAACCCAGAAACAAGTAACTGGACACCTTGCATGCAACCCATTGTAAAAACTTACTAAATGTCTAAAAATATGCACCAGATATGGAGCACCCTATGGGCAGACAGAGGTCCATATAGTACCAATTGTTGAGACTACATCCCAGAAAATGATGGCTACACGAGAGAGAGTTTTTTGTTTGTTTTTATTTTTTTGGTGTATATTTGTTTTCGTATGCTAATGAAATAATTAATACATTAATAAATTAATATACTTTACCTATTTGGAAGTAAGATATGTAGGAAGCATTGTGCTGAAGAGCTGACAATCTGTTTTGATGTTCCTGCAGCATACAATGTAGGTTTGCACTGTTGTGGAGCTGAGGTGTAAGTGCCAACAATGTGTACAGTGTAAATAGGGTGCGTGCGCGAGGGAAAGCCATTAGTGTAGCTGTGTACTTCCGCATTGTGTAAGTTAGTGTTGTAAAATGGAGGCTAATGTGTATGTGGTACGCGGCTGTGTATGATCTAGCGTCCTTGTTAAGAATGTATCTTGTACCTCGTATGGATTTTTAGAAAATCCATATGTGCTTGGTGGTGTTTTGCGTGTTTAGGGTCCTGTAGCCTCGTTTTCGTTTTTTTTCGACGAACATGTTTTCTCTCGCCTAGGGGATTTTCGTGTGTGTAAACTCATGAATTTGGACTTAAATTGCAGCCGACGTGGGGGCCTCCACCTCTGCAAATGTGGCTCCTCGCTGTGTGAGGGTCCGCATTTGTGGTACGAAAGTCGTAGGGGGTCGTAGGGATGAGCGCCTATGGCGCTCATATCTACCAGCGCAAGGAGCGCCTTTGGCACTCCTTGCCAGCAACTGCAAACCTTGCTCGCTATATGAGCCTGCAAGCGTTAGCAACAACCCGCATTGCTGACAACTATATATGTGATACAGAAAATGAATAGTTAATTTGTAATTTCATTTGACTGTCTAAAAAATAAGTTAATATGTTTATTTCCTACTCAGGTTTCTCAGAAATACAGTCATTGTACTGCTTCTGAGACACTGGGCGGGGACAAACAAATGAGACCACAATGTTCTCTCACTCTTTTAATCCAAAACCACTATATACATGGCTCCTTTTAAGCATATGCTTGCTTTATTACACAGCTTTAGGAATAGCACAAACCAGGAGACCTACCCACAGACAGCACTGTTTCGTGGTTACTGCCGCTCATCAGTGTGGGGCCGGTTCCTGACTTGTGCAATAGATTTTTGTAGAGAGTAGTTCACTCTTCAGCCCACCATACTATATGTGAGTAATTGCAAAGAGTGGATATGGAGAAACTCGGTATGCGTCAGGTTTGATGGACCTGGTTATTAGATTTGTACTGAGCCTGAAGATTTCTAATGGCGGCCTTGCAAGTGAATGATTTCCTTTACACTCCAAGTACTCTTCCACTCTTGTTGCCTCATATCCTCAACATGCTACCATGTTCCTAATGTTTACATTGTGTTGTACTGCAAAAAAAAAACTGTTCAAATAATAATTATTTTATATTATATTATTTTTCACATAGTTACATAGTAATTGAAGTTGAAAAAAGACTTTTAGTCCATCAAGTTCAAACTTTTAAGATCTCCTCTGATCTGCAATATTCAGATTATTTATTAATTGTTAATTGATCAGAGGAAGGCAAGCAGAAAAAAAAGAATAAGAGCCGCGGGACTTAGGAAAAAAAAAATATGAAGTCGCAAAAATACGAGGGTACTCAGAGGACCAAAAGCCTTACTTTGTGTGGCAAACAGCATTACCTGCCTTACAATTTTATTGCCGTCATTTTTGATGGGCAAGTCGCTAGTATATTTATCATATCCCCTCTTAGACGCATTTTTTCTAGAGAAAATACATTTAATTTTGATAGTTTTTCTTCATACCTTATCCCCTCCATTCCCCTTATTAGTTTTGTTGCCCTCCTCTGTACCTTTTGCAGTTCTAAAATGGCCTTTTTATGAAGAGGTGGCCAAAATTATACTCCATATTCCAAATGAGGGCATACTAGGGATTTTTTTAGTGATAGAATTATATTTGCTTCAATGGCTTCTATACCCTTCTTAATATATGCTAATAAATTCTTTGCCATTTCAGCTGCTGCTTGGCATTAAACTCTGATACCTAGGTGGTTGTCCACAAGCATTCCCAAATCCCTTTCAATATCCAATACCCCGAAATTGACACCATTAAGATTATGAATTGCCTTTTTTTTTTCCTTCCTAAATGCAAACTACTCATCTGCCATTTATTCGCCCATTTCTCTAATATATGCAAATCCCTTTGGAGGGAAAGTACATCCTTTTCTGATTTAATTACCTTGCACAACTGCATGTCATTAGCAAATATGGAGACAATACTTTCCTGTCCAACTTCTAAGTCAT
Source organism: Discoglossus pictus (assembly GCA_027410445.1). Taxonomy (NCBI): domain Eukaryota; kingdom Metazoa; phylum Chordata; class Amphibia; order Anura; family Alytidae; genus Discoglossus; species Discoglossus pictus. The sequence goes on along the minus strand of CM050172.1, from coordinate 57,362,716 downwards.
TAATAAATATGTTAAAAAGAAGAGGACCTAATACTGAACCCTGATGAACCCCATTTACCACATTTGTCCAGTGTGATTATGTTCCATTTACAACAACCCTTTGCTTCCTGACTTTTAGCCAGCGTTCAATTCAGTGATATGTATTACAATTCCTGAATCCCTTAGTTTGCACAATAGTCTTCCATGTGGCACTGTATCGAAAACCTTTGCAAAATCCAAAAAGATTACATTCACTGAGTTGCCTTGATCCAAGTTCCTACTAACCTCCTCACAGAAACTAATTAGATTTGTTTGACATGACCTATCCCTCATAAATCCATGTTGACTCCATTATTATCTCTTATTACCCCTTCTAAAAGCTTTCCCACTACAGAAGCGAGGCTCACTGGTCTATAATTCTCCGGATTTGCTCTTGCTCCCTTTTTAAATATAAGAATCACATCTGCTTTTCGTCTGTCATCTGGTAGCGACCCTGTCTTGAGTGAATCTCGAAAAACTAGATATAATGGTTTGGCTATTACAGAACCCAGTTCCCTCAGTACCCTTGGATGTATTCCATCAGAACCTGGGGCTTTATTAACATTTATTTTGTCTAACCTCTTATAGATTTCTTCCTGCGTTAACCAATTATTTGGTGAAGGTAAGAGTTTTGGGTGCTTTTTATTGTCGTGCAAGGAACAGGGATTTTTTCCCTCTACGGTGGGTTGTTAGGTGGCTAAACAAGTGATGCAGGGTTTAACATATGATATGACAGAGAACATAGCAGGCAACCAATAAGCTTTTCCCTCCTGTGGAGGTTGTCAGTGGTTTCGGAAGGTCTGTACCAGTGAATATGAAGCCTTTGCTGTTGCGTACAGCCTTCTCGCTTGCCTTCTTTGTTTCTTTCAGGGTTGGAGAGTTGGTTTTGGCAAACAGACACAAAGTGGATGACCTTAGGTACTCGGAAGTGCGGATCTATTTGATCATTTGACTATATCGCTGTACTGGTCCAAGACTACCAAGACTGGGAAAGCGAACAAGATTGTACTATAATAAATTGGTACTAGTTGCTGACCTGTTACTTTTGTAAAGGCTTTCTGATGTTTCTCCTAGATACGTCGAACTTAATGAGGTATGCCGCAAGCTCATTATCCTGTTTTTTAAAGAGAGTGAACAGCGAGCAATGACATTTGGTGGGGCAGGACCTCATGAGGTACCCTGCGGTCGGGTTGTGGCGGATGGTGAGGAGAGGAGGCCAGTGGTGATGTGGGTAAGTACCTACCCTGTAGTGGTACAGCTGCTCCATCATAGTAGTACATGGGTGTGGGGCGTAGGGTGTAATGTCTCTTCCCAGGATCCTCCCCTCATTTGTTTATTTATTAATAATATTAATATTATTACATAATTGTGTTTACCAAAAAATGCAATGGTCTTTTTTCCTCCAACATGTTGTAGCGGTTTAATTATTGTTCAATACACCATCTGCGCTGTGCTTGGATCATGGCTCTATCAGTGAAACAGACATCTATCTAACTATGCAATCATATGAAAATGCTGTAAACTTTTGACTTATTCAGATTACAGACCACTGTGTCAGTAACAAAAATGAAGTTTAAAATAGTAGCATCCGGACTCCACAAACATGGAAGAGTAACTGGTAGACTACGCAAGTTTCATAACATTTACATAGACAGTTACTCTACTAGTCCTCTTTAAAATAAACTTAGTTTTAGGTGAAACTTGCCCTTTAAGATACAAATTACAAGATCAATTAAGTAAGTTTAAAATTTGACTACATTTAAAAACGTATTATATAGTTTTATATTTAGTCCTACAGACATTGGGGAGAATTATTAATCTAGCAATGGCGTTGTATGGTTGGCAATGGCAATTTTTACCAAGGGAAATGCAACTGCAACACTATACAATACACATAAAAACCTGAGATTAGCGGCCGAACCAAAAACCTGAAAAAAACACCAAGTACACCATAAAAAGTTACAAAAACATCACAGACAGCATGGGGCAACAACCAGGACGTCTGTGAGTGAGGTGGAACGCAAATTAAACTTGATTTAGACAAGAAAAAAAATGGCAGCTGAAAAAAATTAATACGAGGCTACACGACCAAGAAGAGCATAAAGCAGAGCCAGACACGTATGTGGTAGAAAAATAACCGCGGAACCCGTAAAACAGACTAACGGCGCCATTTTACAAGACTAACTTACACATTAACATTGGGAAATGGCGGATTTCCTGCCAAAAACAACGGTTTTGTCTCGCGCACGCAGCCTATATATAGGGCACACTTGACACAGAACTGACACTTTCTCCTCAGGTGATGACAGTCTGACTGGACATTTTCTGCTGACGGAAAATCAAAAGAGATTGTTAGCTCTTCAGGATACTGATTGATGAATATTAAATTAAAAAAGGTGCAGTATATTAATAATCATTAATAAATAATTAATTAATTATTAATAAATAATAATAATAATTGAGGAAACAAGAATTGACGCTTGATTTAGTTTAGTAATACTTTCATGCTTACCTGTTTGTAAGATATTAATTCCTTGAATAATTAATTAATAATGTACTTTAATTCATTAATTAATAATTAGTAATCTTTAAGAAAAAAAAGGTTAACGTTTATTAATACATGATTAATGCAAAAAAAATGCAAAGACATTCACTCATTGATTCATTAATTATTAATGTACATTATTTAATTAATTAATTATTAGTAATCATTATAAACCCCCCAAAAAAGGAATTGACAATGCCTTTAATTTAGGAATATATTAATGCTTACATCTTTAGAATATATTTAGTCAGTGATTAATTGATTATTAATGAACATTAATGTATTAATTTGTAATTAGTAAGATTAAAAAAGGAGAAAAAAAAAGGACCAAAAACAAAATGTATATTTTAAGATGCACTGACATATCTGTGATGATGCAGATTGCCTAATAGGGATTAATTAAAATATTACAAATGCTTTCAATTTTCAGTTTCAGTGACACTGCAGCTCAATCAACACAGAGAGTGACGTTTTCAGCCTTTCAACACCATAAACAGCACCTTTTCAGGTATATCATTAAATTATGTCCTTGGCAAAAGAAAAAGGATTGAAGTCTTATTAGTTGGAATTGATGAAAGTTATTGATTAATTAACGTATATTAATATATTAATTAATAATTAGTAATCAGGACCAAGAAAAAGTTTTTTTTTTTTAACAATACATTGATGAATATTGCTTTTATGTTTTCCATCTATGCTAATATATCTGTGTTGCTGCTGATTGACATAGGGATGAAGCAACATATTACACTTTTTTTTTTTGACAGACCTGCAGCTGACTGAACACAGAGAGTGACGTTTGCAGGAATTCAACAGCATAAGGATAATCAAGACAGGTATATAATTAAATTATGTTCGGACAGCAAAAAAAAAAAATTAACTTTTTTTATTTGGAATTGATAACACTTATTGATTAATTAACGTATATTAATATGCTGATTAATTAATAATTAGTAATCATTACTAAAAAAAAAGGTTTGATTTAACAATACATTGAGGAATATGCTTTTATGTTTTGCATCTATGCCAATATATCTGTGTTGCTGGGGATTGACTGATAGGGATAAAGCAAAATATTACAAATGATTTCAATCTTATTTCACAGTTTCTTTGCATCTGCAGCTGACTCAACACAGAGTGACGTTTGCAGCCTTTAAACACCATAAAGATGACCTTGACAGGTTTATCATTTAATTCTGGAGTTAGGGAACAAAAAAGGCTAAATTAAATGTTGCTAAAATGGAATATAGTTATTGATTAATTAATGTATAATAATATTTTAATTAATTAATAATTAGTCAGCATTTAAAAAAATAAAACATGCTATAAAAGTAAGAACAATTTTTAACATGCACTTATATATCTGTCTTACAGCTGACTTTAGCAAAAAATGTAAATTTTACTAAGCACTTAAATATATGGAGTTCATTCAATCAAGATGGAATGCAATTCAATAATTAAAAATTATTGTCATGCTATTTGACAGATTACTCATCTGTGGACCTGACTGAAGAGTGAATTTGCAAGGATTTCGACACAAAGAACAGCAAGTTCACAAGTATATGATTTTACCACGCCCTTATGGTTTGGGATTGATGACACTTTTTTTTTTTAATCTGCTCTGGAAATCAGTGCAGAGTTTTTTGTCCTGTTGCAGTAATCAGTGATACAGGTGAGAGTGGGTGTGGCTTGGCCTGTGTAAGTTATATCTGTGTGCATTTGTGTGAGGTCCTGTTTGAATCTGCTCTGGAAATCAGTGCAGAGTTTTCTGTCCTGTTGCAGTACTAAGTGATACAGGTGAGAGTGGGTGTGGCTTGGCCTGTGTAAGTTATATCTGTGTGCATTTGTGTGAGGTCCTGTTTGAATCTGCTCTGGAAATCAGGGCAGAGTTTTCTGTCCTGTTGCAGTAATCAGTGATACAGGTGAGAGTGAGTGTGGCTTGGCCTGTGTAAGTTATATCTGTGTGCATTTTGTCGTTTTCGGCTGAATCTGTTGTGTGAGGCAGTGCAGTGTTTTCTGTCCTGTGCTCATTTATCATTGTTCAGGTGAGTAGGCGGGGTCTTTTTTAACAAGGGAAGAGCGAGCTTAGGAGCTTTCAATCATTTCTAATGGAAGTGTAATTAGTGTGTAGGAGATTAAATAAAAGGAGGAAATCCAAAGAAAAGGTGTATTGTAAGAAAAAACAGAAAACAAACGTATATATTTTTTTTCTGTTTTGTTTGGGTTAAGGTGTAGAAAAGCAATCTTTATACAAATACATTGATTTGTTTTCTCACTTTATTTTTGTAACTGTTAATCATGAGTCAGTCCAGTGGCAACCTCACTCAGTGTACATCCTGCCAAATGTATGCACTACTGGAACAGATAATCAAGGGTCCATACCTCTGTGACAGGTGTGAGCATGTTGCCTCTCTGGAAGCTCAAATTGAAGATCTGGAGTGGAGAATTGCAGCACTTAGTGATACTGCTTCACTGGAAAGGGAGGTGGTGCTCACGGAGTACAGTTTAGCTGGACCTAGTATGGAGGGAGGAGCTGGGGCTAGTGAGGATGTCCAGGGAGGTAGCTGGGTTACAGTTAGAAGGGAAATCAGGGGGATCAGGAGGAGGCAGGCCAGTTCTGAGTTGGCAAACAGCAACAGATTTGCCAGATTGAGTAAAACTGTTGGGGATGTCCATTCAGGAATGGCAATGCCAGATAGAGCTGTTCCCTCTAACAGCCGGGAGAACAGTTCTACTGGTGGAGAGGGAGGGCAGAATAGGCAGAGCAGCAGACATGTTCTGGTGGTAGGGGACTCTATTATTAGGAAGGTAGACGGGGTAATTTGTCACCCAGATTCCAGCAATCGAACAGTTTGCTGTCTCCCTGGTGCTCGGGTTCCGCATGTTGTGGATCGGGTGGATAAATTATTGGGAGGGGCTGGTAATGAACCGGCGGTTTTGGTACACATTGGTACCAATGACAAAGTTAGTGGAAGATGGAGCGTCCTAAAGAATGATTTTAGAGAACTAGGGAATAAGCTTAAAGCAAGGACCACCAAGGTAGTATTTTCGGAGATACTACCAGTGCCACGTGCCAGCCCAGGGAGGCAGAAGGAGCTTAGGGAGGTTAATGCGTGGCTAAAAAAGTGGTGCAGTGCAGAGGGTTTGGGGTTTTTAGAGCACTGGGCTGACTTCTCACTTGGGTACAATCTCTATAGCAGGGATGGATTGCACCTTAGTGATGAGGGAGCTTTTGTGCTAGGGGATAAGATGGTAGAACGGCTGGGGGAGTTTTTAAACTTGTAGGTGGGGGGGAGGGACTATATAGAAGTATTGGGGTAAATAGGGTAGAGAGGGAAAGGGATGAATTAGTTACCCATGGGGGAGGAGAAGGGGGGAGGGTTACAATAGACAGTAGGGAGTTATTAATAGGGGCCTCAAATACAGTGGCAAGCACTTCACAACGGAGCCATAGCAACATAAAGTGTATGCTTGCTAACGCAAGAAATTTGCCTGGGAAAATGGACGAGCTAGAAATATTAGCAGTACAAGAAAAATGGGGCTTAATAGGCATTACTGAAACATGGTGGGATGAATCTCATGACTGGACTGTTAATCTGGATGGTTATAACCTATTTAGGAAAGATAGGGGAAATGGTAAAAGAGGAGGAGGGATCTGTCTTTATGTTAAGCCTGAATTTAAACCTATAGTCAGAGAAGATATTTATGCGGGCACTAACGGCATCATTGAATCTTTGTGGGTTGAGCTAAATAGGGGAGGAGCTAATTCTAAACGCATATTGGTGGGAGTATGCTATAAACCCCCAAATATAGCTGAATGTGAGGAAATACAATTATTGTTAAAGATTGGAAATGCAGCTAAGCATGGGCAAGTTCTAATAATGGGAGACTTTAATTACCCAGAAATAAACTGGATAAATGAGACCAGCAGCTCAGCTAAGGGGAGCAGGTACTTGAGTACACTCGGGGATCATTATCCGGCCCAGGTAATACAAGAGCCTACTAGAAATGGGGCCATCTTGGATTTAGTCATCACAGGTAATATTGATATAATATCAAATGTTAAAATAGGGGAACCCTTGGGGAACAGTGATCACAACACAGTATCATTTGAGATTGAATACAAAAAACAGAGTTGTAAGAGGCCAACAAAAACTCTAAATTTTAAGAGAGCTAACTTTAATGGGCTACGGGAAGCAATACTACATATAGACTGGGACAAAGAACTTACAGGGAAAAATACTGAAAGTAAATGGACAACATTCAAATCTTTACTAAATAAACATACTCATCAGCATGTACCATATGGAAATAAAATGAATAAGACTAAATTATATCCCATGTGGCTTAACAATGACTTAAAATCATGATGAGGAAAAAGAAACATTTAAATTATACAAGAAGGAGGGAACAGCGGCAGCTTTATGTGACTATAATGAAATCAACAAGGCTTGCAAAAGGGCTATTAGACTGGCTAAAATAGAAAATGAGAAGTCAGTTGCAATGGAAAGTAAGACTAACCCTAAAATATTTTTTAAATATATTAATGGGAAGAAGGACAGGAAGGAAGCTATAGGAACATTACAATGTGACACAGGCCATCTGATAATTAGTGACCAGGAAAAGGCAGATGAGCTAAATAGGTTATTTTTGTCGGTATACACAAGGGAGGTACCAGTGGTTGAAACACCGCAACGTAATGGGGTTACACAACCATCACTAAATAATGTCTTTTGGAGAAAATAAATGTTAATAAAGCCCCAGGTCCTGATGGAATACATCCAAGGGTACTGAGGGAGCTGGGTTCTGTAATAGCCAAACCATTATATCTAATCTTTCAAGACTCACTCACTACAGGGTCACTACCGGATGACTGGAGAAAAGCAGAGGTGATACCTATATTTAAGAAGGGATCTAGAGCAAATCCGGAGAATTATAGACCAGTGAGCCTCACATCTGTAGTTGGAAAGCTTTTAGAAGTGTTAATAAGGTACAGAATACAAGAATATGACTCTATTTGTACAAGATCATAGGTAGCAGTCAACACGGATTTATGAAGGATAGGTCATGTCAGACCAATCTAATTAGTTTTTATGAGGAGGTTAGTAGGAACTTGGATCAGGGCTACTCAGTGGATGTAGTCTTTTTAGATTTTTCAAAGGCATTTGATACAGTGCCACATGGAAGACTAGTGAGCAAACTAAGGGATACAGGAATTGCAGTAAATATCTGCTCATGGATCGAGAGTTGGCTAAAAGACAGGAAGCAAAGGGTTGTTTTGAATGGAACATACTCCGATTGGTCTAATGTGATAAGTGGGGTTCCTCAAGGTTCAGTATTAGGTCCTCTCCTTTTTAGCATATTTATTAATGATATAGAAGTAGGACTCGAAAGTAGTGTCTCCATTTTTGCTGATGATACTAAGTTGTGCAAGGTAATAAAATCAGATAATGATGTACTTTCCCTACAAAGGGATTTGCATAAATTAGAAAATGGGCGGCTAAATGGCAGATCAAATTTAATACAAATAAATGTAAGGTTATGCATTTGGGAAGGAAAAATAGCCATGCAATCTATAATCTTAATGGAGCAAATCTTGGTGTATCAGATATTGAAAGGGATTTGGGAGTGCTTGTAGACAACCACCTAGGTAACAGCGCTCAAAGCCAAGCAGCAGCTGCAAAGGCAAGTAAAATATTAGCATGTATTAGGAAGGGTATAGAAGCAAGGGAAGCAAATATAATCCTGCCACTATACAAATCCCTAGTACGCCCTCATTTGGAATATGGAGTACAATTTTGGGCACCACTTCATAAAATAGACATTTTAGAGTTGGAAAAAGTACAGAGAAGGGCTACAAAACTAATAAGGGGAATGGAGGGGCTAAGTTATGAAGAAAGACTAACCAAACTAAACTTATTTTCGCTAGAAAAAAGGCGTGTACAAGGGGATATGATTACCTTTTTTAAATACATCCAGGGTCAATATAAGGCTTTGTCAAGTGAACTTTTTGTAGCAAGAGATTTTCAACTGACAAGAGGACACACTTTGAGGTTAGAGGAAAAAAGATTTCACCTTAAACAAAGAAAAGGGTTCTTCACAGTTAGGGTGGTTAAACTGTGGAATTCTCTACCAAAGCAGGTGGTAACGGCGAATTCGATAGACAACTTCAAAAAGGGGTTAGATATATTTTTGAATAAAGAGGGCATTCAAGGCTATCCTAGATAACTAGCGAAGGAATATTGATCCAAGGGAGAAATTTGATCGCCATTTTCTGGGGTCAGGAAGTAATTTTGCTTTTTTTCCCCTTATGAAACAATTGGCAAAGTTTCAATGTTTTTTTTTTTCTGTTTGCCTTCCTCTGGATCAATTAACAATTAATAATAAATAGTGCACATTAAAAAGATCAATAGAGATCTAAAAAGGTTGAACTTGAGGGACTAACTCTTTATTCATCCTCCAATTCTATACTATAAATAATTATTTAATCAACAAATTAATTAATAACTAATCCGCATATTGCAGATCAGAGGAGATCTTAACCAGTTTGTTGGGACCTCCTAATCAGTTGTTGGCGGCTTAGAAATACAGGCCCAAACAGAATTCTGTGGAACTCGTACTGGATGTAAGACACACACACACAATCAGTCTCAGTACTAATTCCGTTTATTGCTACGTCATTGCATAGAATTTATACTTGCAAAAGAAGGCGGATATTAGAGCGATTTTCACAGTTCATGTTAGCCGGTACAAGGACATATAATCAGGTGTTTTCTGTTTCTTAGAACAACTAGAAATGTTTTGTGTTTTAGTAAGGTCGCAAAACATCCCAAGGGTAGGAACATGATATTATGGTTAGGCTATGTGTCAGCAAAATATATTAACCCCTTCATCAGCAGAATATGTTAACCCCTTCATTCCCCTCTTAGATCACAACGTGATCTTTATTTGGGATGTAAGCAGTGGTATATATATATGATAGGAAGTGAACTGAGACACTGGAAGGTGATAGACCCTCCAGGGTATCAGTACATGAGATATACCTGTGACAGGGTGGTGTTAAGTCACAATATTTAGCTGAAAATTCTTAGGAATAAAGCCTTGCAGCATGTAATAAAAGCACAAAGGAATACAAGGGAAGTAATGACAGAGTAAACAGAATTATCATCAATATAAGAACAACATTCTTAACCTATTAAAGCACACATACCGCCTTTGGAAGCTAAAACATAATCTAAAGCCATTCTATTCTACAAAGTGACCATTCTAAATTTGCACCTGCTCCTAGTTTAGTTTCGCAATTGCTTCAGCAGAGTTAATCAAGGCCCTCTGTACTAGTAGAGAAAGGATGGATAGTTCTACCTGTAGTTTCCCTACGCCTACATGTGGGAAGGTTATACCTAGGGTGTCTAGGAATATTTTCCACCCGCACTTCTGCTCTATATCCCTCATGGTTCTGATGCGGCCTTGTGGAAGTGTTGGGGTTGTGTATATATATGCGATTACTTGACCTAAGTAACAACTGGACTGAAAGTCTTTTTTCAACCTTAATTACTATGGCCCTCATTCTATTATCGGCAGTAGGAGATGCGGGGCCGCATGGACCGGCCGCAAGCTATTTGCCTATTCTTTTCCCTTCCGGCCAGGGACTCCGGCAGGCTTGCGGCCGGCGCCTTGTTATCCCGTGCGGCTGCACGCGCCGGAGGAAAGCCTTTGATCTTAAATGGCCGCAAGAGTTTCGGCCGCAAGCAAATACCGGTTGCTATTCAATTGCTCCAGGAACCCTCTCTGCAAGGCTAAAACCGAGCCGCAGCTTACTTGCAGCAAAAAGGTCCCGCAGGCACACAATTAAGCACATAATAAAGCCATAATAAAGCCATCCTGCACTCTGAGGAGACTATAAAGTAATTGTAGGTGTTAGCATTCATAGCACAACATTCCCCTACACTCAAATCCGTAAATAATTTTAATTTATGTCAAATATCCGTGGAAAAAGTCCAGAGGGCTTGGAGCACCTCAGACCCGCCCACGCTGTGGCCGGAAAATAAACAGTGAATGAAATCTTGGATTTGGGCTGATGTGCAAGCTTGAGAGGGGGTTGCTATTAATCCTCATGTCCCCCATTATGATCCCTAGCATTTACAGAGCTTTACAGTGCCGTCTTGAATTTATATTTGCTTTTAAAGATTTCTGAGCTTACGGCCGGTTGCAAGATATGCGGCTGGCCGTAAGGGGATATCCTTGCGGCGCAGTCTATTTGAATTGCAAGGTGACGGGAGCCCCGCAAGGAATCGCAGCTTTGCGGCCGATTTACGGACGATAATAGAATGAGGCCCTATGTAACTATGTAACACTTAATGATTAATTTAGAAAAGTATATTAGGGATTCATACGGAGCAATATATAACCACATAGCATATTATTTAAAATGAACATTTTAGGGAATGAACATGTATCCAAATATACATTTTAAATAAAAAATCTATAAAAAAGGTGGTTATATAGTGACAGATTGCTTGGAACAACTTGCAAATAAATGAGGTTTTTACATAAACAAAAAAGGAAGATGAAGAAGGTTTGGAGATTTTAAGTTGTCATTACCAGAAAAAAAAACAAAAAAAAAACGAAGATATATATATGCTTAAGTCATTATGTTTTAAAGAACATCAATTACACATCTTATCTACATTCATTGCATCTTTAAGAACATTGAAAATTATTTTAGAACACATCTATACTTTGATAATAGCTGTTTATGTTCTTCTTTATGAGTATAAGTAACCTTTTAGGTTTAACATTTATCTAATTGTTGGATTAATTCACTAACGTATATTCATTTAGGAATGAATTGATAATTCAGTAGTCATAAAATAAAATAACATGCAATATATATATATATATATATATATGTGCAGTCCTTTGCTATTTAATGTATGTCAATAAAAAAATCCAAAAACGGTTTCATTTATTGCATCGAAAGAAAGAAAAATATTTGAAAATGTTTGCAATCTTTAATTAATCCTATTTACTTTTAGATTGAAACCAGCTACAAACAATATGTACAGAAAACAAAAACAAAAAAAACGTACATATCTATTTACAATTACAGATTACAATGGTGGATAATGGAGAAGAAAAGATTGAACGCAAAAGAAGATTGGCAAGGGAAAGGAAGCAGAGGTGGAGAGATGCACAGTCACCTGAAACTTCCCAACGCTTAAGAGAAGAAGACCGACAGAGACTTTTAAATAAAAGAAAAATGAGTGAGAAAGCAAAAAATGAGTGTGCTGGGGCTTCCAAGAAATGAAAAAGTAAACTAAAACATGTCTGTGAACCATTGCCCAATGATTACTTTATTGCCTACTGACACCAATGTTCAGACACATGACACCAATGTAGATATAGAAAGTTGTAGTGATCTCTATGTTGAGGAAGTGCATGAGAATGTGTTTAGTAGAGCACTAAAAGTAGACACTCATTATTGTGGATTACTTAATGTTGTTTGCCAGTTTTGTGGGGCCTAATATTTTCTAAAGAAAAGACCAACTGACGGAGATTTCATTAGTTGCTGTCAGAAAGGAAAGGTAAGACTTCCACAAAGACACCCATTTCCAGATTACTTAGAAAGCATCATGAGCCATCCAACATTTCCAAATTATACAATTTTTTTTTTTTTTTTTTATTCAATTTTTTCCTTTAATTTGTTTATAATTTGAAAAAAACATAACATGAATAAACATATATCGTTTGAAGTAATACAAATTGCAAACAGTCGAGAAGTTTGTTTCAGAGTTCCCTTACAACTAGATTTCAAAACATAGCATTCGTAACATTCAAACTTGGACCAGCCTAGAAACAGTACCTGAGGACCTAGACGGGTCCTACCCTAGCGGCGCTTTGTGCAGAATTTGTTCCTTTACTAATAGATGAGTGAGAGTTTTAGAAATAGAACTAACCTCCGAGAGGATCCCGCAGCGTCCAGGTGTCCCAGCAGGAGGCCCAGCGTCTGTATTTCCCGTCTACTTCGGCCGATAGTGAGCTCATGTTTTGTATGTCTCCTATTTTTTGCCTCCCCTCAGTCTTCGATGGAGAAGTGGCTTTCCAGTGTTTTGCGATAACACATCTGGCTGCTAGAAACACCTGACTGGTCAAGAACTGCTCATTTTTTGAAAGACCCCTGATCGGAAGACCCAGTAGGGCTTTGCTTGGGTTCTGCGCTAGACGTGTCCCCCATAGTTTTTCTAAGGTGTCATAGGTAAAATCCCATGTTTGGCAAATTTTGGGGCATTCCCAGAGCATGTGTAGCATGGTGCCTTCATTGGGGAACCCTTTAGGGCACCTGGCAGGGTATGCGGGATTTGCACGATGCAGCCTAGTTGGAGTGAGGTACTACCTCATTATTGTTTTATAGGCGTTCTCCTTAAGTGTTATGTTGAGAGAGACATTGTTTGCTTGTTTTAATATCTTACCCCATTCCTTGTCTTCTAACGTAACCTGTAAGTCTGTTTCCCAAGCTATTTGGTAGGGGAGTTTGGCGAGAGTATTGGTGTCAGAGAGTATTTTGTAGAAGGTGGAAATGTTACCTTTCCCCCCAGGGTTGTTGAGGAAGCATCGTTCAGTTACCGATCTGTCCCTAAGACTATTTAACTTATTTGTGTGTGTGAGCACCTCGTTAACCCCTATCAGATTGAGCCATTCTTTGGGGGGTGCATTGATCGCGTTAATGGAAATTGGTAAGGGGAATTCTCTATTTATATCCCACATGTCCGCCAACAACCGTTAGTTTATTGTCTATCCACCAGCTCATTTGGGTTAGTCTGTCAAAGCGATAGTCTTTGTGTGGGGACCAGAGGGGTGTCAATCCTGAACCTTCTTTCAAGAGGTTGGATTTCCTGTTACTCTCTCGCCAGATCTTTATGGAGTTGTCTATACAGGATGACAGCTTATCAAGTTGTAATTTGTGGTGTAGGCTCAACCATAATATTTGGGGAAGGATTAGATGGTGATCTCCCAAAACATGTCTCTCAATTTCCACCCAGGGTAGTTGTCTTTTTTATGCCAATTCGTCATTTGTGCTAATCTTGCAGCTCTGTAAAATCTAAGTAAATCTGGGAACCCCAACCCACCTTTTTGTTTTGGGGCGGTCAGCGTGGCTTTATTAATTCTGTTTTTTTTGTAACGCCATGTAAAGTTATTCAGAGTTTTTTGTATTAATTTAATTTCCTTAACATTAATCGGTGTCGGAATCATTCTGAATAGGTATAGGATTTTGGGGATGACATTCATTTTAACTGCATTAATCCTCCCTAACCAGGAAATATTAAGAGAGGACCAGTTGGTTATGTCTGCTCTTATTCTTTTGAATAGACGTGGGAAATTAACCTCATATATTTGATTTAGTGACTTTGGAATATTGATGCCCAGGTATGTTATAAATGTGGGAGCCCACTTCATGGGGAAATTGTGTTTTATGGATTCTACTAGATACTCTTGTTTGCATTGATTTTGAAGCCCGATATCTGGCCAAATTTCGCAAGGAGCTGCATAAGATTAGGGAGGCTGATTAATGGATCAGATAACGTAGTCATGATATCATCAGCAAAGAGACTTATTTTCAATTCTTTTCTACCCACTTGCAACCCTCTAACACTGGGGTGGTCCCTAATAGCTGCAGCTAACGGTTCTATACAAAGTGCAAACAGTAGAGGAGATAGAGGACACCCCTGTGGGCCATGACCCCTTTTAAGAATCCCTCTCCTAGTCCCATTTTTAAGAGCGTCGCCTCCATGAAGGGCCAGTCTATACGGTCGAATGCCTTTTCTGCGTCTAATGATACCAACATTAAAGGCACTTTTACTTTGTGGGCCATGTCAATTAAATTTATTATTCTCCTTGTATTATCGGGGGCTTCCCTCCCCGCAATGAAGCCTACCTGGTCCGGATGGATCACATCGGGCAGAAGTGGGGCAAGTCTGTTTGCTATGATTTTTGAATATAGTTTAACGTCTGTGTTAATCAGGGATATAGGCCTATAACTACTGAATTGGTTACGGTCCTTGCCCTCCTTGGGGATGACAATAATTTTTGCTTCCAGGGATTCTGGTCTCATTTGTTCACCTGCTAAAAACCTGTTAAATAACCTCTGGACGTGAGGTAGTAAGGATACCATACAGTGTTTATAGTAATAGTTTGTAAATCCATCCGGGCCAGGGGCCCCATGCGCTTTGGAGTCGTTAATTGCTTTTTTTATTTCTTCAGAGGAGATGGGGCGTGCTAGGGCTTCAGCTTCATTTGCTTTAATTTGGGGGAGGTTGATAGAGGCGAGAAATTCCTCTATACGTTTCTTGTGAGGTTGGGTCCCAGAGTGGGTCGGGGCAGTGTATAGTTCTGTGTAAAACTTTTGGAACATTCCGGCTATGAGATCTGGTTTGAATACGGGGTTATTTGCCGCGTCGGTGATTTTAGGTATATGTGTCAGCTCTATGTGCCTTAAGTCGCCTGGCTAGCATACTGTCTGGTTTATTTGTGCAGCGGAAGAATTTAGCTTGCGTCCTTTGCAGAATGGATACCATTTTTTTTCTCATTACCTTGTTTAATTTCTGTTTGAGCCCGAGAATTTTGGTATAAATTTGTACATTGTTATGTTTAGCGAACTTTGCTTGTAAATCCGAAATCTCTAGATTCAATTTTGAAATCTGAGCTCGGTCTGCTTTCTTGGCTGCCGCCCCTAGCTGTATGCAGATTCCCCTGATCACCGCTCTATGTGCTGCCCATACTCCTGCTTCGTCTACTTCTCCCTCCGTGTTTAATTTGAAGTACTCAATAATTGCTTTGTTTATTTTTTTGTTCATTTCTACGTCATTGAATCGGTGAGGATTAAGGGACCAGTTGGGAGACCGACCTTTTGGTGCTATGCCCGAAAGGGCAATTTTAACCAGCTCATGGTCCGACCAGGAGATAGAGTGAATGGAGGCTGTCGTTAGGCTGTTTGTCATATGTTGTTGAATTAGGAGGTAATCTATGCGTGAGTGAGATTGGTGTCTTGCGGAGTAGAAGGTATATTCCCTGTCTAGCGGGTTCATTATTCTCCATGAGTCTACCATGCAGTTAGAACTTAAGATCGATTTAAATGCCTTGGTTGCAGTGGGGGTGGAATATGGCGCGGGGGGAGGTGATCTATCTTTACTCGGATCTAGGACGGCATTCATATCCCCTCCTATTATCAAGATTGTAATGAGATTAGATATCTTATGGAAAAATTTTGCTTGGTCAGTGTTTGGGGCATACAGATTGAGGAAATAAACTTTGTGTTCCTGGATAGTGCCGTGGACTGCTAGGTATCTCCCTTCAGCGTCTTTTTGTGTACGAGTATGGCAGAAGTTAAGTTTATTGTGAAATAGGATTGACACCCCTCTTTTCTTTTCACTCGCTGTCGAGTGAAACGTTTGTTTAAATGCCTTCCCCCAGTACTTTGGGACAGCTGCTTTCTTAAAGTGTGTTTCCTGCAGCATTATTACGTCCGCCCCCAGTCTTGTGTAGTCTTTCAGGGCTATACCTCTCTTAACTGGTTCGTTTAAGCCTTGAGTGTTGTGTGTAATGATGTTAATGCTCATGACTCACCGTAGCCTCAGGCTCAGGCACCGCCCAGGTGTGGGGTTAGATGCTGAACTTTCCTTGGGAGCTTCCTTAGGACTGTGGACCTCCTGCTGGGACCACACCGGAGCCTCGCTAGATCCAAATGGACCTACCTCCTGCGGGGATTGGAGCACAGCGAAAAATGGTACGTTAGATAGTGAGAGCTGGCGTTAGCTATCCTAACTTAAAGCTTGCTGATCTCTAGTCCTATACAGAAAAGATTTTACTTGTACGGTCTGGCTAGTAGCTGATACGTTGTTGATCTTATCTCTTAAGAGTCTTTAAGTTATCATAAGAACATTATCTTAAAAGGGGAGGACCAAGGGAACGAGAGGAATAAGTAAAAATGGGAAAAATAAATAAGAAAGGAAAAGGAAGGAACTTCTAGCTCTCTAAGTAAATCTAGACTAATGTTCGGACAGTCTAGACTCACCTATGCTAGGTAAAAGTGAATAGCAGCTGTTGTAAATTAACAGCACTTAACTAAGTAACTTTGGTGGTAGGGAAAAACAACTACCTACAGGAGAGCAACTTCTGGCTTCCTTAACCACTTGGTAAATCCAGTAGTGTTACAAGCCCATAAGGGACACTATGAGTCACATAAATCTTTTTATAAGAGTGTGACGACTCTTGTCTGTAGCTAGCATTAACTAGGAAATTCTAAGCAGTTGTCTTAAGTGTAAAACAGAGTACAAAAAAAGGTGTTAGACAAGATAATATATACTGTAAAATGAAGAAACAAAACGGTCTTAGAGGTTTGAAGCCTCTCTGTGTCTGTTGGTCCCTCTGTCTGGAGGTCTGCCGGTCAGAAGGTTCGGGGTTCTCTGTTGGAACTTGGAGTCTCTGCTTCTTTCTCGTACTGGGCGGGTGTCTGATGGGTCTTTGGCGGCCTATGGCAGCTGAATGTCCCATGAGGATAGCAGGTTGATTCCTTCCTCCAGGGATTTTATGTGGAAAAATTTGCCATCTCTTGCAATGGACAGTTGAAACGGGAAGCCCCAAGAGTATTTCCACCCATGTGAGAGAACACTGTCCAGGACGGGTCTCATCTTCCTCCTTTTGGCTAGCGTAAGTTGAGAAATATCCGAGAATATGCTGGGCTGCTGCCCGTCAATGGCCGGGATTCCTGCTCTAGAGGCTCTCATAAAAAGGTCTTTTGCTGTATAATAGTGGAAGCGGGCAATAATGTCTCTGGGACGATCTGGCATCGTGGACCGGCCACCCAGTGCTCTGTGCACCCGGTCTAGACGGTATTGTTCAGAGTTCATGTCTGGTAGGAGGAGTTCACACAGCTCCAGCAAATATAGATGGAGATCAGTCACCGACTCTGGGACATTACGTAGTCTGACGTTCTGCCTCCTTGAGCGATTCTATAGGTCCTCTTGAACAGACTGCTGAGATAGTTGTTCCTCTCTCAGGGCCGTGATATCAGCCTCCAGCTTGCTGTGTGCCTCTTTGAGGTCATTATATTTTCCCTCTAGTGTAACAGTCTTGGAGTCCACTTTTATTATTTCGGCTGATAGGTCAGCTGCCACCTTTTGGATCTCAGCTTTGACTTCTTCGCGGAATGATAATATCAGGTCTTTCAGATCCTGAATATCGCTCTTGGTGCTTGGGGCTGAGTGTTCCATGGCTGTTGGGGTGGGAGTTTTTACTGACCCTTGGTCTTTTTGCTTAGAAGGTGGAGAGACCTTTGGAGCGTAATAAGATTGTATACTCTTAGTGCTCTTGCGAGTGGCCACTCCAGCCATATCCTATGGCATATGTTGTCGTCACTTTTCCTTATGCCAGTGTCCCTTTGAGGTGGGCTTTTAGGAACTCTTACATCTCAGATTATGGTGATTCTGTTTTGTAAAGAGGGGTCTTGGTGATGAGTATAGACGGTTTGTTGTGTTGCTACACCTCCCCTCAGGCTTGTAGTCATACAATGTCAGACCTATACACTTCTGTGGGTCAATGTGTAGTTTCTCTATTGTCCACCTGGGGTCAGTGTCTGCTTGCTGAGAGTTCAGAGTCAGGGATCTGCTTCTGAGCACAAAAGCCTCTGAGACAAACTTTAGCTTTGTTTGAAATTCTCTTTGGGGACAATAATATGTTTTATAGTGAGGTTATAGACAGATCTCTCATCAAGGCTGTTGTTATAGCAGTTGCAATCTTTTCTGAAAGAGGTGGGCACACTTCTTCTAGGCCTGCAGGTTTATTGAACTGAATCCCTTTGGTGCTGTTTGTGGGAAAGTAGCAAAAAGTCCTGCATAAGCATTAGCTGGTAGGTTGTAGTTATCCAATAATTGTTGCAAATGAAGGGGATTCTTGCCAAAAAGTTAGAGTTCCTGCAGTTATAGTCTGTGTGCAGCTGGGACTATATGGAGATGGTGTTATATTATGTTGTATCCAAGTGAGTATTTGCATGGGCTTATGTGCCTGTCTCAGTGGAGTAGGGAAAATGTCTGCCACCCAGACTCCAGACTCCTTCTCCCCCAGCCCCTCTGTACTCACATTTTCCCTGGGGGTTGTTGCCAGGTTAGCTTCTGTCAGGGTTCCTCTGGGTTTCTCACTTTCCCCAGATGAACGCCCCTGGTTGCAGGTCACCAGGATTTTTCAAGCTTTTTAATCCTTGTTTATAGGAGCTGAGCTGTCTTGCTGCTGCACTCTTCAGTTGCTGGCACCTCCCCCCAAATTATACAAAAAAAAAACAAAACATAAGGTCTTATAACAGTGCAATTTCATTTGCTTCAATGGGTGCAGCATTAGCCGAAAATGTAGAAGGACATTGTCCTTACTGTTTTAGAGTTCAAGGACAAATTTACCGAAATTCACATTTACACCAACAAGAAGGAGAGCAAAGGAAATTTGCAGTTATATGTCTTAGATACAATGGAAGCTGTTGAACAAAGAATGACCTTCCAGAAAATAAACAGTGTTTGCGCATAGTCTTTGAACAGCTGGATAAAATTATGGCCAACAACCCATACACTCAAGCATACAAACAATTATCACAGCTTGAAAAAGAACAACAGGAACATGCTCAAACACATCAATTGACAATGCCAAGAGTAAATATGGTGTTAAAAAGAGATCGCAACACTGATGAAAGACGTTATAATTTACCAACAGTCAATGAGGTTGCCATGGTTTTTAAAAATGAAGATGGTGAACCATCTTTTCAGCGAGATATTTGAATATATCCACGCAATGAAGAACAACCTTTTATAAACATAAATATATTCAGTTGTAATTTAGATCCAATGACATATCCCATTTTCTTTCCAAATGGTGAACCTGGATGGGAACCAAAATTACAATTGCAAAGTTATCCCAATAGTAAAGTTTGTGTTAGATGCAATATTTCTATGCTGGAATATAAAGTGACACAAACTGCTATACAGGGTTCTTTTAAGTGGGGGCAAACTCACTCAACAATGGATTATTGATTCCTATCTACAAGTCAAAGCAAATAATCAAAATTTCATAACAATTACACAAAATAAGCTTTGAGTAGAACAGTATTGTGGATTGATGGATTATGTCGCTGAATTGGCTACCAACAGAGACATTCCAGCTGGAAGAGCAATTATTTTGCCATCCACTTTCCAAGGATCTCCTTGCAATATGCGAGAAAAATATAATGATGCCATGGCTTTTGTCACAAAATTTGGAAAACCATATTTATTCATTACATTCACATGTAATCCTCAATGGCCAGAGATCAAGGAAAATTTGAATCTGGGATAAACTACTTCTGACCGACCAGATTTAGTGGCAAGAGTATTCAAAATCAAACTCAATTCATTAATACATGATATAACTAAAGCACAGTTATTTGGAAAATGTGTGGCTTTTGTTTATACCATTGAATTTCCAAAAAGAGGACTGCCACATGCTCACATACTTTTAATCCTGCAGGAAAAAGATAAGTTGAATACTGCAGAGAGTGGATTCATTCATTACTGCCGAATTGCCAGATCCTGAAAAATATTCCAATCTTTGGAAGATTGTTACACACAATGATTCATGGGCCATGTGGAGATATGAATCCGAATTCCCCATGTATGGAAAATAAAAAATGTACTAAAGAATTTCCTAAACAATTTCAAATGCAAACTTATGCTAATTGTGATGGATACCCTTTGTATAAAAGAAGACAAGAACAAACAGCTATTATCCGTGGACAAAAGGTTGATAATAGATTTGTCGTTCCATACAATCCACATTTGCTCATGAAGTACAATGCACACATTAATGTGGAAGCTTGCACTTCTATTAAATCAATCAAATATGTGTATAAATATATATATACAAAGGATATGATGTAGCAACTGTTGTTGTGCAAGATGCTGCGAATGAAAAGGAAAATCCAATTTTACATGATGAACTTTCAAATTATTTAGATGCTCGCTATGTAAGTGCTCCTGAAGCAATGTGGCGGCTTCTGAAATTTGAGATGCATGATCGGTCACATGCTGTCTATCATTTAGCTGTACATTTGCCACAAAGTCAGTTTGCTTTACTGCAGGCAATGAAAGAACTGCATTAGCTCAAAGTGAACACCGAGATACAACACTTACTGCATGGTTTAACTTAAACTGCCAGGATACGCAGGCCAGAACATTTTTATACATTGAGATTCCTTATCATTATGTATTTGTAAATGGTCTATGGCGACAACGAAGAAGAGATACACATAAAATGATACCACAAATTTATATCGTCAGTCCAAGGGACATTGAACGTTTCAGTTTAAGATTACTTCTTTTACATGTTCCCGGTGCACAAAGTTTTGAACATTTACGCACAGTGAATGACATAGTTTATGATACTTTTCTATCAGCTGCAAGACATCAAAACTTCATAGCTGATGATACAGAATGGGAGAGGTGTCTGGAAGAAGCAGCACTATGTCAAATGCCAAAGGAAATGAGAGAACAATTTGCGTTCATTTGCATCTTTTGTCTGTGTTTACTTTGTGGGAAACATTTAAATTTAATATGTCTGAAGACTTCTTGATGAGTTACAATGAGCCAATTGCACTGTTAAAAACTTTAATGGAAATTCAAGAAATATTGTTGGCTCATGGATTAAATTGTGCAAATTTTCATTTGCCTGATCCAGGACTTATAGATGACATCAACTTTGATGATTATGACACTGAGCTACAAAAACAAAAAATTGAAGAAAAACTGGCAATTTTAAATACTTTACAGTTAAAAGCATTTAACGCCATCACAAATGCTACAGATTTTGAAATGGTCAAAGCCTGGTATTTCTATCTAGACAGCCCTGGTGGATCTGGAAAAACGTATTTGTACAATTGTTTGATGAGTTAAATTCGAGCACAGGGTCAGATAGCAATGCTATTTGCAACAACTGGAATTGCAGCATTTTTGTTAGACAGTGGTAGAACTGTGCATAGTGGATTTAAGCTGCCAGATCCCATTTTGGAAACATCAGTGTCAGATATTCGACTGAATTCTTTACAAGCAAAAAAAAAAAAAAAGTAAATTAATTATCATAGACGAGGCAACAATGATGTCATGTCATGCTTTGCAATGTATTGATAGTTTCCTAAAAGAAGTGATGGATAATAATTTGCCATTTGGTGGAAAGGTGATGCTGTTAGGAGGAGATTTTATGCAAACATTACCTGTTGTGCCACATGGAAATAGAACTGAGTTCATTGAAACATGTATCAAGACAAGTAAACTGTGGAAAATATTTACACATCTCAAATTAGAATTAAATATGAGATCCGAAGGCCAAAATTATTTCAATGATTGACTCATTGAAATTGGAGTAGGAAAACATCTACAAATACATGATTTACCCAATGATACCAATGAAATTCCATCACAAATGGTTTGCAAGGAATCACTCATATCAGCAATGTTTCTAAACACTCTGAATAACGACGATTACTCAGACATTGCAAACAAAGTGATATTAACATCAAAAAATATAGATGCCTTGAATCTAAATAACTACATTTTAAAATTCATCAACGCACCACAAAATAATTTTTACAGTGCAGATTCAGTTCTGGCTGATGACAAAGAAAGTGAATCGAATTTTAGTATCAAATTTATTAATTCTTTAACACCATCTGGAATGCAACCACATGTTTTGCAATTGAAAAAAAGGGGCAATTGTCATGCTATTGAGAATTATGAATCCAAAAAAAGGACTTTGTAATGGGACCAGATCAATTGTGCACGAGTTAAAAGATCATTTTATACATGCAGAAATTATGAGTGGGACCCATAAAGGTGAATGAGTTTTTATACCATGAATTGATTTAGTGAGAGTGGTTTGCCTTTTGTCCTTGAAAGGAGATAATTTCCAGTTATCATGGCATTTGCCATGACAATCAATAAATCCCAAGGACAAACTTTTAAGTCTGTGGGTATTTTTTTTTATAGAACCTGTTTTTGCACATGGACAACTCTATGTTGCTTTTTCAAGGTGCACAAATCCAGATGCTATTAAAGTTTCAGTTGGAGACAACCCAAGTCAGGGTGATCAACTACACGATGGCCGTATTTTTACAAAAAATATTGTTTACTACGAGGTTTTGTAATCACAGATAATAGTGGTTTCATTTGAAGGAAGAAATTAAAGGTCAATTGGCCTCTTCTTAGTGGAACACTATTTCAGGTACAAAAATATGTCAACAATTTCAGAAAAATACAGTAATAACCAACAAAAAAGGAAGAAAGGAAAAAAAAGAAGAAATAAAAAGGACTTACATCACATATTCAGAAATAAAAGGGTGCTGTGCTCTTTGAAAGGAAAACAGTTTCAAGGGGAAAAAAAATTGGAATGTCTTGGAAGTCAGTTTAGACATGATTGGCTCCACAAAACAGTAAGTAAGAAATAGTTTAAAATGTAATATGTTTCTTTCAGGTTTGTAAGCTTACAAATATGTTTGAAAAGGACTTATAAGTTCATGCATTCTTTGTCATTAAGGTTTAATGTTAGTAGCAGCATCATCATTTCTTGAAAAATTAAAATGGTGCATGATATATAGATTATTGATCCAGGGACAAATACGATTGTCAGTTAATGGAGTCAGGAAGGAATTCTTTTTCCACCACACTTTCAACAAATGTACAAAGTTTAAATTACATTTTTTGAAATTTGCCTTCCTCTGGATTCAATATTCAAGATCACTATAGTTTAAAATAAATTAAGGTTACATGTTATTTTCTTATGTTAATGTTTGCATTGTTAGCATTGCATTTTAAAAGTTTGATAAACTCAGTTAGTAAATGTTAAAAAAGATTTATGTCATTTGCATCAGAAACATTTGTTAACAAAATTAAATGTATAATTAAATAGAAAGTATTCATCCAGGGAGTAATCCGAGCACCATTTAATGGGGTCAGGAAGGAATTCATTTTTTCCCCTTTTGAGACAATTGTCTAAGTTGCAATGGGGGGTTTTACTGTTTCCCTTCCTCTGGATTCAATACCTATGTGTTTTAACAGGGGTTTCAATTTAGGTTTGAATGTTAAAAAGCATTATGTCATGGTTGAAGAGACTCATTTACAAAAAGTTCAACAATTTCATGTTAGTATTGTTAAAAAAAAAAACTTAAACTTCATGTAATGGTTTAAAATACGTTTTCAGAGAACTTTGATGGATTGTTATATTATTATTTCATACATGACAATTACAAAGTTTGATATGGTTTAACAGTACATTGTTAAAACATTTTTGTACTTCTTTGTAGATGAGAAAAATATTTACAGTGTTAGAGAATCACATTTCCAGTTTTAAAATTCTATTGACCGTCATTTTTTGACGGGCAAGTCGCTAGTAGATAATAAAACTCTCCAGGTTAGCAGGAAGTGTGTAAGATACAAACACAGCATTCTGTACAAGCAGTTGTTTACTAAAATACATTTTTTTTCCACAAAGTTATTTATGTCTATTGTTTACACAGCTGCTAATATTGTTAAATCAGCAGAAACCAAAATGGTAGCTTCCACTGCAGCATAACTGAACATCATAGATAATGTATTTAAGTTTCTCTTTTTTTTTCTTTCCTCAAATTTAGTTCTTCAAAAGAGCATATTTAATCTGTGTCCCTTTAAAATGTTATAATAATTAACCAGACATTGGACCATTTCCATTAAACTTCTCAGAGGTTGTAAAGTTAAAGTAAAAACATAAACTGCAGCCACAAATAACCAATTCACAGTTTATCTAAATTTTAGTTGCTCTGGCCCACAAAGCATATTGTTAGCCAAGAGGGAATTGCATCCATTGATTACAGTGTCTTTAAAATAACCTGTTAAAGGGTTGCAGTGCCCTCCGAGACGAAATGGGTTAAAAATCAGTGCCAGTTCTCAAGCATTTAATGGTTTAAAATGCCCTGACTGATCATTTAGCTTTATGTTACAACATAACGAGGGCTTCAAATACACTCACTGCTACCCCACTTAACAACATGTTGGGTTTCAGGTGCTACTAATGTGTTATGTCCCCTCTGGGAGTACAAATGCTCCACTATGTGACAGCTTTGTATAGTAACCTTGGCTCTGTGTTACTGTCAGTACTTAACTAAACAGTCAGGTAACGAAAAATGTGCCAAGTTATTAAAATCCCACTGTAGTGCCCTAATAACAGGAGCTAGATGTTTTAATTAGATCATTGATCATCAGTAAAGTCCATATCTAATTATTTACAAAAGCAATATTCAATATTAAACTTACTTTCGAAGGTTAGACTCAGCTGCTGCTGGTATCCAAGTCATACAGGGCAGGCGGCTTTGTCTAGCAGGCAGCTGCTAAATTTTCGGACACAAACTGCATTGGCACTCCATTGGCTCGAGAATTGTGTTACAGTGGTTTCCTTGGGTTTTGCTGTGCAGCAGCCTATTAATCATTGTTTAGTCTCTTATTGTTGTATAAATGTGCAGCTAATTGCCCTTAATAACCTTATCAGATTAGAGACAAATTAATCTGGATGCTGATATTTTAAATCTGAGTTAAATATTGAATAATACTTTTATAAATTATCAAATATCAAAGGAGACAGGCCAGTTTTGAGTTGGCACACACCAACAGATTTGCCAGATTGAGTGAAACTGTTGGGGATGTCCATTCGGGAATGGCAATGCCAGATAGAGCTGTTCCCTCTAACAGCCGGGAGAATAGTTCTACTGGAGGAGTGGGAAAGCAGCATAGGCAGAGCAAGACAAAGGTTTTGGTAGTTGGGTCTCTATTATTAGGAAGCTAGACAGGTTGATTTATCACCCAGATGCCAGTAATCGAACAGTTTGTTGTCTCCCGGGTGCTCGGGTTCGGCATGTTGTGGATCAGGTATATAAATGATTGGGGGCCGCTGGAAATGAACCGACAGTCTTGGTACATATTGGTAGCAATGACAAAGTTAGTGGAAGATGGAATGTCCTAAAGAATGATTTTATATAACTAGGTAATAAGCTGAAGGCAAGGACCTCCAAGGTAGTATTTTCTGAGGTACTTCCTGTGCCATGTTCTAGCACAGGGAGACAGAAGGAGCTTAGGGAGGTTAATGCGTGGCTAAAAAATGGGGTGCATTAAGGAGGGGGTTGGGTTTTTTAAAGCAATGGGCTGACTCCTCACTTGGGTACAATCTCCATAGCAGGGATTGCACCTTGATGATGAGGGAGCTTTTTTGCTAGGGATAGGATGGTAGAAAGGCTAAATGAGTTTTTTAACTAGTAGGTTGGGGGAGGGACAAGATAGAAGTAATGGGGTAGAAAGTGTAGAGGTGGTAAGGAGCTAATTAACTAGTCATGGGGTAGGGAGATGAGGGAAGTGTTAGTCTAGTCAATAGCGAGGTATTGCTAGGTAACTCAAGTATAGTAGAAAGCACCACCAACTACAGACTCATAACATAAGATGTATGCTTGCTAATGCCAGAAGCTTGCCAGGTAAAATGGAAGAGTTAGGATTATTAGCAATTAATGAAAAATGGGATTTAAAAGGCATTACCAAAACGTGCTGGGATGAATCTCATGACTGGACTGCTAATCTGGATGGTTATAACCTATTTAGGAAAGATAGAGGCAATGGTAAAAGAGGAAGAGGGATTTGTCTGTATGTTAAGCCTGAATTTAATCCTATAGTCAGAGAAGATATTTATGGTGGACCTAGTGATAAAGTTGAATGTTTGTGGGTAGAATTAAATAGTGGAGCAGCAAATTCTAAAAGAATATTAGTAGGAGTATGCTATAAACCCCCAAATATAGCTGAAAGTGAGGAAATACAATTATTGTTACAGATTGAAAGTGCAGCTAAGCATGGGCAAGTTCTAATAATGGGAGATTTTAATTACCCTGAAATAAACTGGATCAATTAGACCAGCAGTTCAGCTAAGGGGAGCAGGTTCTTGAGTACACTCAGGGATCATTATCTGGCCCAGGTTATACATGAGCCTACTAGAAATGAGGCTATCTTAGATTTAGTAATAACAAAAAATATTGATATTTTTTAAATTTTAAGGGGCCAACAAAAACTCTTAATTTTAAAAGGGCAGATTTTAACGGTCTAAGGGCAGAAATACATAGACTGGGACAGAGAACTGATAGGTAAAAACACTGAACATAGATGGACAACATTTAAATCCTTACTAAATATACATACACATTAGCATATACCTTGTGGGAATAAAAGTAAAAGGAGTAAATCTCATCCAATGTGGCTTAACAATGATTTAAAGATCAAGATACAGAGTAAAAAACAGGCATTTAAATTATACAAACAAGAGGGGACAGAGACTGCTTTACGGGAGTACAAGGAAATCAACAAGGCTTGCAAAAGCGCTATTAGACTGCCTAAAATAGAAAATAAAAAATTAATTGCAAAAGAGAGTAAGACTAACCCTAAAATATTTTTTAAGTATATTAATGGGAAGAAGGCGAGGAAGGAAGCTATAGGAACATTATAATGACCAGGAATTAGTGACGAGGAAAACGCAGATGAGCTAAATAGGTTATTTTCTTCGGTATACACAAGGGAGGTACCAGTGGTTGGGACACGGCAACATAATGGGGCTACACTACCTTCACCAAATAACTGGTTAACACAGGAAGTGATCCAAAAGAGGTTGGAAAATATAAATGTTAATAAAGCCCAGGGTCCTGATGGAATACATCCAAGGGTACTGAAGGAACTGGTTTCTGTAATAGCCAAACTATTATATTTAATTTTTCAAGATTCACTCAACACAGGGTCTCTACCAGTTGACTGGAGAAAAGCAGATGTGATACCTATATTTAAAGAGGGAGCAAGAGCAAATGTGGGGAATTATAGACCAGTGAGCCTCACTTCTGTAGTGGGGAAGCTTTTAGAACGGTTAATAATGGATAATATACAAGTATATGTCTATTTGAACAGGATTATAAGTAGGAGTCAACATGGATTTATGAGGGATAAGTCATGTCAAACAAATCTAATTAGTTTCTATGAGGAGATTAGTAGGAACCTGGATCAAGGCAACTCAGTGGATGTAGTCTTTTTGGATTTTGCAATGGCTTTTGATACAGTGCCACATGGGAGACTATTGTGCAGACTAAGAGATACAGGAATTTCAGTAAATATCTGCTCATGGATTGAGAGCTGACTAAAAGACAGGAAGCAAAGGGTTGTTGTAAATGGAGCATACTGCGACTGGACTAATTTGGTATGTGGGGTTCCTCAGGTTCAGTATTAGGTCCTCTCCTATTTAACATATTTATTAATGACTTAGAGGTGGGATTGGAGTTGGGTGTCTCCATTTTTGCTGATGACACAAAGTTATGCAAGGTAATTAAATCAGATAATGATGTGCTTTCCCTCCAAAGGGATTTACATAAAATTGAGGAATGAGCATCTAAATGGCAGATGAGATTAAATACGAATAAATGTAAAGTTATGCATCTGGGAAGGAAAAATAGCCATGCAATTTATAATCTTAATGGAGCAAATCTAGGTGTATCAGATATTGAAAGGGATTTGGGAGTGCTTGTGGGCAACCACCTAGGTGCTCAAAGCCAAGCAGCAGCTGCAAAGGCAAATAAAATATTAGCATGTATTAAAAAGGGTATAGAAGCCAGGGAAGCAAATATAATTCTGCCACTATACACATCCCAAGTACGCCCTCATTTGGAATATGGAGTACAATTTTGGGCACCACTTCATAAAAAGGACATTTTAGAGCTGGAAAAGGTACAGAGGAGGGCAAAAAAACTAATAAGGGGAATTGAGGGGCTAAGTTATGAAGAAAGACTAACCAAATTAAACTTTTTTTTTTCTAGACAAAAGGTGTCTAAGAGGAGATACTGTATATGATTACCTTATATAAATACATCCAGGGTCAGTATAAAAATTTGTCAAGGGAGCTTTTTGTGCCAAGAGGATTTTAACTGACAAGAGGACATCCCTTGAGGTTAGAAGTAAAAAGATTCCACCTTAAAGAAAGAAAAGGGTTCTTTACAGTACGGGTGGTTAATCTGTGGAATTCTCTACCAGAGGATGTGGTGACAGTGGATTCAATAGATAACTTTAAAAGGGGACTGGATTTATTTTTAATTAAAAAGGGAATTCAGGATTATCATGGATAATTAGAGAGACATTATTGAGAGACAGTATTGATCCAGGGAGAAATCCGATTGCCAGTATCTGGGGTCAGGAAATATTTTTTTATTTTTTTCCCTTTGAGACTATTGGCTAAGTCTTACTTGTTTTTTTTTTCTGTTTGCCTTCCTCTGGATTAATGAATAATTAAAATAATAATAATAATAATAATTAATTAATATTTAATTATTAACTAATTAATGAATATTTAATCCGCATATTGCAGATCAGAGGAGATCTTAAAAGGTTGAACTTGATGGACGGAAAGTCTTTTTTTCAACCTTAATTACTATATATAGTTTCAGAGCAATACAGCACTATAGAAAGGGCTTCTGTATAACACCGGAGGTAGGACTTCTAAGATAGACACATCCATATTAGTCATAGATCTACTGTGCCCATCACCACTTACTTTCAGGTGTTTTATTGTTTTATTATTATTATTTTTATTTTATTTTAATTATTATTAATAACAATCACTACAAGACTGTGGCTTTATGATATTCTCATGTTTCTAAGCACCTTAACCCCCTATGCTCCAATTGTCCATTACATAGTTTTTACCAATGTACATTACAATGCAATCTGCATATCAAATTAATGATCGGACATTACATTGCTTGCTTTAATATAGACTGTATAGTGTGGGGGAATATGTGTGTATATATATCTCGGGGAGTGTGTTTTTTTGAAATATATATCCAGTGGTATACTTTGGTTTTATATATATATATATATATATATATATATATTATGTTTACATGGTTGTGCATTAGTGGTATGCTGTACACCATATCAGCACACACATATCACAATACCCACTACAGTGTATGTATATACATTTTGTTGTACCATTACACATTTAATGGCTCTACATGGATGGTATGTCAAGCACCATACCATCACACATAGACTGAGAAATCAGTCTCCCCTGGGCTGAACTTGAGGTACAGATATTATATTGATTTGTAACATTCTTTCCCACAATTCAACTTGGGCGATATATATATTTTGCATAGATCATTACACTAATATCATACAGAAAGCATATACACTTCAAAAAAGGGATAATTCATAAACTGCTATCAGAACACTAATGGTCGGACAATCACTAAAGTGATCGATCTCATAGGGCAGCTGAGAATTACTTATTTTCTTATCCATTTACTTATCCTAACAGGGTGCTACCAACACCAACATTTATATCATTATCAATGAGGAAGCCGTCAGCAAAACGGTGAAACGCGTTTTATGAAGTGTATTTACACATTAATATCATCTCTAATACCTCAAAAAAAGTGGAGACATCATTTTTGTGCACCAACCTATCAAAGTTTTTATAGGTTTTACATTTTTTAGAGTTTGTTTTTACTTTTTCTTTGTTCTATCCGTTGTATATGGCACACACCAAAGACGGATTACTGTGTATATTTTACCTGCGGTATTCTATGAATAAAACCTGTTTATCAATCTTGGTTTCCATTTCATTGATTTGGGGTGCGCTTGAAGGATCCATGCTGTTTAGACATCATTACAGCAAAACTGCAACATCAACAGGTGGTCACATCCACAGTATTATTCTACCTCATTGCCACCGGGATTTTTGCACTCAGAGAACAGATCCAACTGGCAACCAGCCAATTGATAGATACATAGCATCTATCTATCTGTCCGCCATCAAGACATTGTATATATAAAACATTTCTACATTAGAGAGACCAACATTGAGCGCTTCAGACCAAACATTAACCCATAACCTTGGGACTACTGAAGAAAAGGGCTTTTAAACTGGCTAAAATCGAAAATGAAAAGTTAGTTGCAAAGGAAAGTAAGACTAACCCTAAAATATTTTTTTAAATATGGGAAGAAGGCCAGGAAGGAAGCTATAGGAACTTTACAATGAGAAACAGGCCATCTGTCTAAAGACAGGAAGCAAAGGGTTGTTGTAAATGGAACATATTCGGATTGGACTAATGTTTTAAGTGAGGTTCCTCAGGGTTCAGTATAAGGTTCCCTCCCTTTTAGCATATTTATTAATTGGAGTGTGGTGTCTCCATTTTTGCTGATGACACAAAGTTGTGTAAGTTAATTAAATCAGAAAATGATTTACTTTTCCTCCAAAGGAATTTGCATAAATTAGAGGAATGAGCATCTAAATGGCAGATGAGATTTGATACGAATAAATGTAAAGTTTAGAAGGGGACTGGATTTATTTATAATTAAAAAGGGAATTCAGGGTTATCATGGATAATTAGAAAGACAGTATTGATCCAGAGAGAAATCCGATTGCCAGGATCTGGTTTCAGGAAGGAATTATTATTATTTTTTTTCCCTTTGAGACGATTGGCTAAGTCTCACTTGTTTTTTTTTTTCTGTTTGCCTTCCTCTGGATTAAGTAAAAAAAAAAAAAAAACTAATTAATTAATATTTAGCCCGCATATTGCAGATCAGAGGAGATCTTAAAAGGTTGAACTTCAACCTTAATTACTATGTAACTATGTATAGTTATGCACCTGGGAAGGAAAAATAGACATGCAATTTATAATCTTAATGTAGCAAATCTAGGGGTATCAGATATTGAAACGGGTTTGGGAGTATTTGTGGACAACCACCTAGGTAACAGTGCTCAATGCCAAGCAGCAGCTGCAAAGGCAAGTAAAATATTAGCATGTATTAAGAAGGGTATAGAAGCGAGGGAAGCAAATATAATTCTGCCACTATACAAATCTCTAGTACGCCCTCATTTGGAATATGGAGTACAATTTTGGGCACCACTTCATAAAAAGGACATTTTAGAACTGGAAAAAGTACAGAGAAGGGCTACAAAACTAATAAGGGGAATTGAGGGGCTTAGTTATGAAGAAAGACTAACCAAATTAAACGTATTTTCTCCAGGAAAAAGGCGTCTAAGAGGAGATATGATTACCTTATATAAATACATCCAGGGTCAGTATAAAGATTTGTCGGGAGCTTTTTGTGCCAAGAGGTTTTCAACTGACAAGAGGACATCCCTTGAGGTTAGAAGTAAAAAGATTCCACCTCAAAGAAAGAAAAGGGTTCTTCACAGTAAGGGTGGTTAATCTGTGGAATTCTCTACCAGAGGATGTGGTGACAGCGGATTTGATAGATAACTTTAAAAGGGGACTAGATTTATTTCTAATTAAAAAGGGAATTCAGGGTTATCATGGATAATTTGAGAGACAGTATTGATCCAAATTTTTTACATTTCCCTTTGAGACAATTGGCTAGGTGTCGCTTGTGTTTTTTTTTTTTTTTTTTTCTATTTGCCTTCCTCTGGACTAGTTAAGAAAACAAAAAAACATTAAATAATTGATTAATAATTAATTAACAACTAATGAATTAATAGTTAATCCGCATATTGCAGATCAGAGGAGATCTTAAAAGGTTGAACTTGATGGACTGAAAGTCTTTTTTCAACCTTAAATACTATGTAATACTATGTAACCTTAAAAAAGGATTGGGTATATTTTTATATAAAAAGGACATTCAGGGCTATCCTGGATAATTAGAGAGGGAGTATTGATCCAGGGAGGAATCTGATCACCAGTATCTGAGGTTAGGAAGGATTTTTTATATTGTTTTCTCTTTTGAGACAATTGGTAAAGATTTACTGTTTTTTTTCTGTTTTCCTTCCTCTGGATCAATTAACAATTAATCAGCATATTGCAGATCAGAGGAGATCTAAAAAGGTTGAACTTGATGGACTAAAATTATTTTTTCAACCTAAAGTACTTTGGGTCTCATTCAGTTGCAATTTGCCCAATTGAATTGGGCTCTATATAAGCACAAAGCATTTTTTTTACAGAAGTTTTAAGTTAGTGAAGACCTTGCTTTTAAATAGAAGTTCACTAACTTAAAACTTCTGTAAAAAAATATTCTCTGTGCTTATATAGAGCCCTATTCAATTGGCCAAATCGCAATTTTATGAGGGCCTATGTATGTAAAAAAATAGAAATGTTATTAGTCATTAATAGATCATTATTATTGCTAGCTCCTTTTGCTAGGTATTTACAGTGGTTCTTTAAAGGAATGCTTTTTCTATATGTTTTTTAAATAAAAAAACTAAAACTAAACTTGATAAAGAACAAAAGTTTGTAGAAAGCAAAAGTGATAAATTAAAAAACTTACATCTTTAACTTTTCTATGCAATTATTGTTCATTGTGTGGCTTCAGTTTCTTTTTTAAGCAAACTTTCGGCCGCAAGAAAGCCCCGGTTGCTATTCAAATGCTATGTAAACCCTCTCGTCATGGCCGTAATTATCTAAAACTGAGCCGCAGCTTACTTGCACCAAAAAGGTCCCGCTAGCACCAATTAAGCACATAATAAAGCCATCCTGCACTTCGATGAGACGATAAAGTGATTGGAGGTGTTAGCATTCATAGCACAACATTCCCCTACACTCAAATCTGAAAATCATTTTTATTTTAATTCATGTAAAATGTCCGTGGACAAAGTCTGAAGGGCTCGGAGCACCTCAGACCCGCAAAGGCTGCGGGATTAGCCTCCATCAAGTCCGTAAATGGGTAAAATAGACCCACGGGTCGTAAAGGGCTTACTTACAAGTCGTAGCATAGAAAAGCCATCCTGTACTTTTATTAAAAGTGAAAGTCATGTTTGGTTTTAGAATTAATAGCTCAACATTCCCCTATTCTCAAATCCGCAAATAAAGATATTTAACTTCATGTTCAATCTTCGTGTTTTATCTATCATGCAAGCCCGCACGGGTTTGAATAACGAGCTACGGGCTTGATCATTGAAGTCCATGGGACTTGGACGGATTTTAAAATCAAAGTACAATTTGGCAATGTGCAAGCTTGAGAATGTTTTGCTATTAATCCTCATGCCCCCCCCCCCATTATGTTCCCCATCATTTACAGTGCTTTTCAGTGCTGGATTGAATATCTATTGGCTTCTACAATGCTTTGTTTGCGGCCCTCAACCTCCGAACCCGTACGGGTTTTAACAAGGACGAGCCCGCGGGACTTCGGGACGGAAAATCAACCGTAAATGATATATCGGATTTGGGCGATATGCAAGCTTGAGAGGGTGTCCCCCATGTCCCCCATTATGATGCCTAGCATTTACAGAGCTTTACAGTGCCATCTTGAATTTATATTTGCATTTACAGTTTTCTGGCTTTGCAGACAGAAAACAAGATTTACGGGCGCGGGAAAAACACTTGCGGCTGTTTGCATGATGTCCGGCCTGCCGTAAGGGGTATATCCTTGCGGTACCGTCCATTTGAATAGCAGGGTAGCTGTAGCTCTACACGGGGCCGTAAGATGGCCGCAAGGAATCGCAGCTTTGCTGCCATTTTCCGTCCGTTAATAGAATGAGGCCCTGAGTGTTTAAGGTTAGATGTGAAGGACTGTGATCTCATATTTTCCCCATAGGAAATAGTACATAGTAAATACAGGAATGCACATTTCAGTCACTTGGAAAACTTAGTAAATTTCACCAAGTAAAAGCAGTTATATAAGTCAAGCAGAAAAGCATTTCTAAATCTTCATTTTAGCAGACTCTAGTTGTATCTAGCGGCTGACATGCTCAGGGACTTTCTATCTAGACAAGGAAGTGAACCATGCAAAGCAGGGAAAGTAAGATTTCCAGTTTGTAGTATGAATGAGCATGGGTTGGGCACATGTCATGTAATAATAGCGGAAATCCCTCACCAATGAGGCCACAAAAATCCCAGTGATAAACCGAAAAAAATGACAGAGCACACTCCCGTCAGTCTTAAGGCCACCACCCAAGGCCCAAGAATGATACCCTGGAGTCTGATAAAAAAAAAATTTCTCTAAAATGGTCAAAACTTCTTGGCTTATGAACCAGCTAATGGTTTTATGTTGTTACATATCTATACCAGTTGTCTTTGATAAAGCGAAACGGCCCTTATGTTTTAATCTTGGGAAGGTTTTCCTTGCTATATAAGTACTGAGGCTGCACAGGCTCCCTGGGTCAGCACGTAGCGACACGTAACCCAGCGGAGCCTGTAAGGCAATCACCCAATCGGGAGCGTCAGGGGCGGGACTTCCGCCCGTGTTCGTGCGTCGGGCAGAGCAGCACGGTCTCCAGCCTGAAACGGACAAAGGTCTAAGGGGCTCCTGCACAATAAATATTTTACTTGCCTTTGCAGCTGCTGCTTGGCATTGAGCACTGTTACCTAGGTGGTTGTCCACTAGTACTCCCAAATCCCTTTCAATTTGTTGAGTTGTTCTCTCTTCTTCCCATGTCCAGACAACTGGACATGGGTGAGAGGGGTCTTCAGGAGTGAGATGACCATCGTAAGTTATTTAGGCGGCTGCCTAGGACTTTCGACACCTGGCTTCAGGCCGTCTCCATCATGGCCTGTGTGCTATGTGAGCGAGATCCGGAACAAAGTTCGGGATTATTTGTCTACATAGACAAAATTCACAATGCCAACAAGGTGTATGGGGGCATGGCGTGGTGGCGGTACAATGAGGAATTCTGCCAGTATTTGGCATCCAGACCAACGATGGTGTGGAGTGACAAAGCGGTGGCACACTGGTTGAATATTATGACACCTATGCCCGTCATGCCGCCCTTTCGTATCGTGTCCGGTGGATCCAAGGGCCCCAACCCCGCCGTGGCCACGGGTCTCAAGACCTGTTTTGCCTTCAATGAAGGGGTCTGTAGATGGGCCCCGAATTGCAGGGGTAAGCATGCATGTTCTACCTGCGGCGGCGAACACCCCCTCGCTAGATGTGTCAGAGCCAAGGAAGGGGGCAGATCAGGGGAGCCCCCTGCAAAAGGGCAAGACGCCCATACGCCTCCCCGCCATGCTGCCCTGGCTAAAACGCTACGGTAGAGTGCCGGGCAATAAAGCCGCAGCTCGCCTCCTGGAATCGGGTTTCCAGGAAGGTTTCCGTATCCCATGTGACACAGAGCTGCGGGGATACAATGGACCGAACTTGTGGTCAGCAAGTGAATTCCCGGGGGTAGCGGCAAAAAAGGTCCAGACTGAGGTCCAACTGAGTAGGATGGCGGATCCATTTTCTTCTCCTCCTATTCAGGATTTGTTCGTTTCCCCCCTCGGCGTTGTCCCCAAAAAACAGAAGGGTAAATTTAGGTTGATCCAACATCTTGGGCGGTCAGAAAACTATGGGATCGCAAAAGACCAGTCAGCTATGTCTTCTGAATCTTTCAATCGGGCTGCTGAGATGGTCATGTTTGCTGGCAAAGGTGGACTTTTAAGCAGCGTTGTTGCCTGTTCACCGTGGAGTCACCAGTTTCTGGGTTGTTTTGTCGATGGCAGTTATTTCATCGACCTATGCTTACCTATGGGGTGCTCAATATCGTGTGCTTACTTCGAGACGTTCAGCACATTCCTAAAATGAGAAGCGAGGTATAGGAGCATTACCCACTACCTTGATGATTTCCTGTTCGTCGGTCCGGCAGGGCAAGATACTTGCCGCTTCATGTTGGAGGTGTTCACCAGAATCTGTCAAGATTTTGGAGTACCGTTGGCCCACAACAAAACCGAGGGCCCCACAACAATGTTGACCTTCCTGGGGATTCGGATCGATTCCATGACAATGGAATGCAGTCTTCCCTGGGAAAAAGTGGCGGACATGAGAGCGGAGCTCAGTGCGTTGGAAGGTGCACATACGGTGTCACTGCGACGGTTGCAATCCGTCATTGGGAAGTTGAACTTCGCCTGCAGGATTATCCCCATTGCGGCGGTACACATATGGGGCTCGGAGTTTCGGGATCGGCGAGTGTTATTCTATACAGATAACATGGGGGTGATCCAAACGGTAAATAACCTCACTGCAACATCCATACCGGTAGTACGATTACTTTGTTCCAGGCGAGGCACGTGCCGGGTTGGAGAACGGCATTGAGAACGCCCTTTCTTGGTTTCAGGAAGAGCGGTTCAGGGTATTGGTCCTGCGGGCGAACGTGCTGGGGGAGTCCATTCCCGCGGAGCTCTGGGAGCTTGGAGCTGCCAGGCAACGAGACTCATCAGACAGTCTGTTGCCCCGGCGACATGGGCCGCGTTCAGACGCGTGTCGGCTAAATGGAAGGACCTAGTTACAATGGCCGGTGGGACTACGTCGGAGGACAAGGCCCTAGGGATCCTACTTTGGTATCTGCTGCGGTGCGCCGAGGAAGGCGAAACAAGAGCCTTAGTAGGGAGACAGGTCACGGCTCTGGCTTTCATGTTTAAGCTGGCAGGGCTGAGGGACCTTACAAAGGAGTTTCTAGTGCGCAAGGTGGTGCGAGGCCAATTACCTTTTCCCTGTTGCTGAGATTGGCGCAGGTGTTGTTGGTGACTTGCAGAACCCCCTTTGAATCTCTCCTTTTCCGTACAGCTTTTTCCCTGGCGTTCTTCAGAGCGTTTTGGATAGGGAAGTAGACACGATTCCGAGGGATTGCAGTTGGTGGATACCTGTCTGAGGGAAGGCATGGTAGTGATATGGTTACTGAGGTCTAAGACTGACCAGTTGGGTAAAGGAAAAGAGGTTGTGCTGCACCGTGTTGGCGGGGAGTGTTGCCCCTATGTATGTGTGGAGGAGTATCTTAACCAGCGACTCGCGGGACGGTGTTCGCTGTTGGTTCATGCAGATGGGACGGCGTTATCCCGTTATCAATTTGAGAGGGTGCTAAAAGGCACAATACAACGTCTGGGTTTAGAGCAGACAGAGTTCGGGACGCACTCCTTCCGAATTGGGGCCGCTACCGAAGCAGCCAGGGTAGGTTTGCATGACGCCGCATTGAAGCGTATCGGGGAGTCGGAACTTTTTCGGACCTACGTGCGGCCCAGGGCACTAGTCTAATGGATGTTGCTTTCTGCTTTCAGGAGGACAGAAGCAACTGTAGATCATGGGCCATTTGTACGTGTACTGGGCCCACAGGTTAGCCGCGGTTACAGAGGACAAGGCACAACTGGGTTTCCCTGTTACGGACTTGCACGTGCGGTGGTTCGGGATTCGAGGCCTGAGGTAGGCGCAGGTGGATGGGCTACTGGACACGTACGCCCAGCGTTATGGACAGCCAAGCGTAATATTGATACATGCTGGCGATAATGACTTGGGAACGGTTCCCATGCGGAGGATGTTGAGGGTCATGAAGCGGATGTGGAAAGTTGGATGAAGAAGTTTCCGGGGATGTTTCTGAGATGATTCTGAGATGATAAAAGGACGCTCATGGCGAAACGCTTGGGATCCTGTCGGGCTTGACAGATCGCGTCAGAAGATCAACCAGTGAAAGAGATTTCAAGTTAAATCTGCAATCTCATGACCGCCATCTTCTAGAGAGTATGCTGCAGGTAATGTCACATACATAATAAGGAAACCATTGTTTTCTGGACAATAGTGTGCAGGACAAGGATGAAGATGGGGATGATTGGAGGGAACTGTATTTATTTTTTAAAAATGTATTTCTAAAGCCTTTCCTTGCTGACTTTTATGCAGTTATTTTTAATGTAAGTTAATGGTGAACGAAAAAAAGATTTAGCTAGAAATTGGCTCACACTGGCCTTTTAAGGAGCACTTTTCTGTGTTTACAATGCACAGTTTTGAAGTACTACACTTGATAATAGAAACATTTTTTTTACATGAATATAAATATAATTGCAACTGATTGTAATTAAAAAATAAGTGAAGGTGTTTAGATAACTGAGTTGGGTGTTTTAAGTGTACATTACCTTATAAGATCATCTGTCGCTGCTAATATCTTGAGTAAGAATAATGACAGATGCTTTAACACTTCTAATAGGGCTCATTTATGCTTAAAATCCCCTTCTGGATTGCTACCTTGTCATGGTGAAAGGGCTTGTTTTCTTCAATGAAGCTGTGAGCCACCCTTGTTGAGCAGGTCATAGCAGAGAGGTCAATCAAATCACAGTCCACTGGAGAAGGAACTGGCAACCCACTCCAGACAGATGTACCTGGCGTGCAGCTTCAATATTTTCACACAGAGTCGAACATGACTGAAGCATGGAACAATGCTTAATATACTTTAAGGAACACTGTGGTGAAAAAAAATCTGTATGGTATTTTGAATAACAAAACTTGATAATTGGCAAATGTTTTTAGAAAAGTAAATCAAATAGGCACAAAATTAACATGTTTCACTTTTATATGTAATTATTCTTTTCCATGGGCTTCAATTTTTTTGTTGCATCTTCTGGATGAACATGGTGTGTCCTTGTAAACTAATGAACTTTTCATGAGACCTTATAAATGAACTGGCAGTTGAATTTGCCACATTCCTTTTGTGCAGACTTTCTGCAAACTTTATGTGTATTCAAAGTATCCTCCCACCCCAAGAAGTAGATCAGTGGAAACTAAAATGTCCGATTGTTGAGCAGCATAATTAATATATTAGAGGCTACATTAGTTTATGAAACATTCTAAAAACACAGTGTCTATTTTAAGGGGAACTCTTCAAAATAGTGTTTTTTCTTTCATTTTTGACCACTGTGATGCTTTAACTTTTAACCTCAATTATCTGTCATTTCCATTCAAAAATGTTAATAGCAACCAGTTGTTATTTTTATTTGTACTTGTTTTTTCTACCATAAGTGGCACCTTGGCAGTGTGATGTATATATAATTTTATCTAGTGACAGCACAATACAGGAATGCGACAAGGACACTGTCAGTCTCCTGTATAGAAAGCAGGACCTGCAACCTTTATTAACAAAACCAATGTACAGTCAGTATCAGTAGAGAGGGGCTTTAATCCATAAGGAAATCTGGTAGAATAGAAATTACAAACTGCTTTCAATAACACCATGAAATCTTGCTTTTATGAAGAATTTGATCTTGCCTTAAGCAATTATTTTTTACCCTTTAGCAGGGTTGTGTTTCTGCCTAGGCCCACGAGGGGCAGACCTAGGGCAGCACATTTTCATAGGGCAGCAGTCTGCTTGATGATGCACTGCAATACACTAAAATATGTTTGTATATGCACAATGATGTCTATATGCAGTGGTATGTCTGTCTGTAAGTGTACTTGACACTGTCTGAAATACTACAAATATATATATATATATAGATAGATAGTAAATAAATAGTCATCTGTGTACACATTTGAATGTCTAAAACAAGTTTAAAAACCTGTTTCCAGATCAGAATTCCGAGAAAAAAACAGTTATTACATTGCATTCTGGGAAGCTGAGCTGGGACATGCAAATGTGCCCACAAATATATATATATATATATATATATATATATATATATATATATATATATATATATCTATATATATATATATATATATATAAAGAGTTAGGTCGCCATAAGTGTCCAGTAATCTAGATAAATAATCAGTATTGCAGAGTATTGCAGTATATAGTGACACTTTTCTTTATTGGACAAACATATATAAGTTGTTTAACTTATTTTAGACATTCAAATGTGAACACAAATGTACTATTTATTTACTGTACTACTGTACGGTGGAGGCTTCTATCGCTCTTTTGCCCACCATAAATCAAATCATTGTTGTGGTAAACTACATCCTCAAAAAGATCTACTACACACCCTAGGAACCGGCCCCACACTGATAGGAGGCAGTAACCTTGAAACAGCTGTATGTTGGTAGGATTCCTAGCTTGTGTATAATCCATCCTGAGCTTTGTTCAAAGCTGTGTAATTGACCCGCCGTTCCCTTTAATCTAACCAAAGCCCCCATAATTCCTTAAAGCGATTCATGGAGTCTTCCAGAGAATGTGTATTTTTTTTGTTTGTAGTTATATAGTCTATTTTATTTATGATTACCTGTAAATTTAGATCCCCCCGCTTCCACTGGTTAGCTATATAAATTTTGGTAGACAAATACAAAAATTGTAAAAGTTTATTTTGAATGTGGCCACCGGAATTCCCAATAAACACGTTTCCATAGTCTCTTGCATGGGGACACTAAATAATTAAGATGCCAATTTAGAAATACTTTGCCATATTAGTTTCACTCTCAGGCAACCCCTAAAGCAGTTTGAATCCACAGAGCATTTCCACTTTGGTATTTTTTCTGTGGTGAGATAAGTACGGTGTAGCACCTTTACAGCTGTTTCAAGAATATTATGATTAAGAGACCCCCCAGGAGACTTCCAATTTTTCCATGTGCCAACTCTCCGCCAGATCTTTCTCTTATTCCGCATGTAGTTATCTTTGATGGATCCGGGAAATTATATAGATTGTATATACCACTAATTAAACCCTTTGCCGTGGGATTCTTGAGACCGATAACCAGGAGATAACCAGATTTCCCTGGGTAGGCCATGGGTTCTAACCATAGAGTCAAAAGTGTTGAATCCTAAACAGGTTATAATGTTTATGAAGGGGTAAGTTAAAGGAGTCTATGATTTCCTTATTGCTCAATAGCTTATCATCTTTGATCGAGGTTCCTAGCCTGTCCAACTCCCTCGATTTCCGCCAAGAAAGTGAATCTTCACCAAAGCCCTTTGGAGATTGCGGGTGATGAAGAGTAGGGGTTAGACAGAAAGGGTAAGAGAACAAAGTGGAGTGAACCCTCGCCCATTTCCAGGATTGTATTGTATGATGTATAACTGGGTGTCTTATCTTACAGACCCAATCTGGAATTTTAACTAGCCAAATAATAGTGTCCCGAGAGTATGGCGCTAATAAGTGGTCCTCCATGAAAACCCATGCCGGTTGATGTTGTGCCAAGTGGATAATAGATATGAAAGAAAGTTGGGCGGCCCTATAATATTTTCTCAAATCAGGGAGTGATGATCCTCGCTGGTCTGTTCTGCCAA
Source organism: Discoglossus pictus (assembly GCA_027410445.1). Taxonomy (NCBI): domain Eukaryota; kingdom Metazoa; phylum Chordata; class Amphibia; order Anura; family Alytidae; genus Discoglossus; species Discoglossus pictus. The sequence goes on along the minus strand of CM050172.1, from coordinate 57,321,150 downwards.
ATATTTTTTTTTACCTATTTTAGACATTTAAACGTGAACACAAAGGTACTCTTTATATATATATATATATATATATATATATATATATATATATATATATAGATATATATGTATATATATATATATATATATATATATATATATATATATATATATATATATATATATAGATATAGACTCAACACACAACCATTAATGTCTAAACCGTGGGCAACAAAAGTGAGTACACCCCTAAGTGGAAATGTCCAAGTCGACATTGAAGTCCTGTTCCACTCCTCCATAATGACATCACAGAACCTGGTGGATGTTAGAGACCTTGTACCCCCCCCCCCCCCCCCCCACACACCACCTTCAATTTGAGGATACCCCACAGATGCTCAATAGGCTTTTGGTCTGGTGACATGCTTGGCCAGTCCATAACCTTTACCTTCAGCTTCTGTAGCAAGGCAGTGGTAGTCTTGGAGGTGTGTTTGGGGTCGTTATCATGTTGGAATACTGCCCTGCGGCCCAGTCTCCGAAGGGAGGGGATCATGCTCTGTTTCAGTATGTCACAGTACATGTTGGCATTTATGGCTCCCTCAATGAACTGTAGTTCCCCAGTGCTGGCAGCACTCATGACCAACATCCCCACATTCCCCATCCTATCCAAATCCAGATCTCCCCACCCCTCTATGATATCCCTTCTTAGCAGGCTGGACCCACAACTTAGCAACTTAGCAGGCTCCATGACCCACAACTTCATCTTTCACCCTCTTCTGCAGGACTCTCTACCGTCAATACCGGACTTCTTCCCCCTGGATCCTCACTCCATCTCTCCTGAATTCCACCATCCGCCAACCCCCTCCTCCTTGTGCCCTGATTCCCCTTTGGACCACTTGCTACTCCAAGCTTATCAAGTAATGGCCAAAGGCCTAGCTCCTAACACCAAAAGACTTAAGGACTGAGTTTGGAACCTCTTCACCCATTTCACTTCCGTTTCCAACCTGTCCAACCCATGTTCCTTAACTACCTTTTTGGCCTTTGCAGCCCATTGAGAGAACCTACATCTTCACCCATCTACAATAAAAACGTATTTCCAATTCCACCTAGCCCAATCTCACATACTCAATCATTCTATTCTATACTCTCCCCCAGTCAAACTTTTTCTTAAAGGCCTCATTGGAACCTCCAAACCTCCCAAATCCTCATGTCTATCTTTTCTAGCAAATAATCACCCTCCTCTCTACAAACCCATTAGGTAAAGACATATCCCTTACCATCTAAGCCTCCACAAAAATGTCCTTTTTGGGATTTCTACGTCCAAGTGAATTCACCACATCCCAATCTCAACCAGTATACCACACTAAACAGGACATCTCATTCAACAAAGACACATGCCAACTCTCCATATCATCCACTAAAACCAGCCCCACACCACTAACCATAACCTACTACCCTACTTCAGACTTATGGTGCCCAGTCCCCACTCTTCACCATCTCCAATAAGCATTACACCACAAACCAAGCCTTCACCCATTACAAAGCATTTCTAGCCAACCACTATCAACACCCACATTCACCCACTACATTAGACTAGTCCTTGACCATTACCCATTTAACTACACAGGCCACTCCTTCAGAATCAGAGCAGCCGCATCAGCTTCACGCAACCAAACACCCGTCCATATCATAAAATCCCTAGGACGGTGGAAAACCAACAGCTATTCCAGGTACATACCCAACCCAAAATCAGAGCTAAGAGAAGTTTTCAAACAACTTACTCAATAATGTCTAGCAAACTCTAGAGGGTCCCAACTACAAATAATCAGGTAAACACCTGAAATTGTGGGAGGGTCCCTCTACCCACTCTCCCTATTTAAACACCACTAAACAAGCACGCTGCAAGTCAAGCCATCCATCTCTCCCCTCATTCACAACACTCCTTACTATCCCTTGGCCCTCTTCTCAGTCCAAGATGAAGTAGCTTTAGCCACACACCAGCTACATATATATATAAATATGTATATACTTATCATCTGAGATATAGAAAGAGGAAAAGATGATTGCAAGTGGGGTGTGGGGGGCACACAAGCCTGAATGGTCTAGGGCAACATAAAACCTAAATACGTCCATGGCATCAATATGTATTTGATCTGGAGAAAGAAACACATCCTATTAGTTTAACCATGAACATAGTAACCTCTGCTGATCTATGCTGTTAAAAGATTATCTAAAAGTACACCACATAAAAAAGAACATGTGCAAATAATGTGTGATTAATAAAAGATATGTTATATTTTATTGATTGACAGGTAATCGTTAGAAATATATTTTATTGTCTAATGCACAACAGTTTAGTATGTAGACCACCTGTGTGGAAATGGTTTCTTGGCATGGCTGGGAATTGGGCAGCCAATTAGAGTGGGTATTTAAGGGGTGGGTCGATTCCAAATACACATATAATAAATAGGTAAGATACAAAATAATACATTTTCTGTTTATTTTAGATATTTCTAGCTAAGATTCCCAAGTCAGTACTCCCCTATCCGCAAAGGAGGCTGAAGGTGTCGATTTGGACCCTGCAAATGGACATCAGTTTGGACCTTATCACAGCAAAGATCTCATAAAAGCATGTTGAAATACTTTTTTAATTTTTGAAATGCGTGTATTTTTAACTGAGAAATCAAATAAAATAGAATCTGTGTTTACATGTGTAGTATATTGCCCACTAGCTTTTGCATTATTGCAGCCAGTTAGATTGCAGGGGTGTTTGTCTCATTCAAGTCAATGGTAAGACTGCTTACATTTCCAGTTTGAAGGCAACAAAACTTTTTGTAATTTTTTTAAGTCAGGAAATCCGGCTTCTGCTCTCTTGCCTCTCTGGAATTTAAAAAATGAAGACCAGTGCTCTGTGCTTCGGTGCTGTCCATGTAGAGATCAAACGAAGAAAATGTAACCCTTAACAAATCTGTCTGTGTAGAGCATGGAATGCTGGACTCACCTAAGCAGGTTAATTATGGCTTAACTGGTCAGTGTAGTCCTGAGTCCAGGGAAAACTGCATCAATCACTGTCTTCGCCGCACACATGGCTATCTGTTATTATTAATGCAACTGCCAGGAGGCAGGATACACTTTGTATGTAAATAGAGATTTAAAACTTTCGATTTTTTATCTGTTATTAGTAATAAAAAAATTATAATTTTAACATGCAATCGTTTTTTCTTTCACACCATGAAGAGCATTTACAGTGAGGTAAATGGCTGTTTAATTACCATTTTTTCAAAGTTCCATACATAGTTACATAGTAATTTAGTTTGAAAAAATACTTTTACTCCTTCAAGTTCAACCTTTTTAGAGCTTCTCTGATATTGTTAATTGGTCCAGTGGAAGGGAAGCAGAAAAAAAAAACCAGTGAAACTTTGCCAATTGTCTCAAAAGGGGCAACAGATATAATATTCCTTCCTGACCCCAGATACTGGTAATCAGACTCCTCCCTGGATCAATACTCTCTCTAATTATCCAGGATAACGCTGAATGCCCTTTTTTTTTTAAATATATCCATTCCCTTTTTAAAGTTATCTATCGAATCTGCTGTCACCACCTCCTTTGGTAGAGAATTCCACAGATTAACCACCCTTACTGTGAAGAACCCTTTTCTTTCTTTAACATTAAATCTTTTTACTTCTAATCTCAAAGGATGTCCTCTAGTCAGTTGGAAACCTCTTGGCACTAAAAGCTCACTTGACAAAGCCTTGTATTGACCCTGGATATATTTATATAAGGTAAACATATCCTCTCTTAGGCGCCTTTTTTCTAGAGAAAATAAGTGTAATTTGGTTAGTCTTTCTACATAACTTAGGCCCTCCATTCCCCTTATTAGTTTTGTTGCCCTTCTCTGTACTTTTTCCAGCTCAAAATGTCTTTTTTATGTAGTGGTGCCCAAAACTGTACTCCATATTCCAAATAAGAGCGTACTAGGGATTTGTATAGTGGCAGAATTATATTTTCTTCCCTTGCTTCTATACCCTTCTTAATAAATGCTAATATATTAATTGCCTTTTCAGATGCTGCTTGGCATTGAGCACTGTTACCTAGGTAGTAGGTAAGTCCACAAGTAAGTCCACAAGCACTACCAAATCCCTTTCACTATTTTATCCCCCTAGGTTTGCTCCATTAAGAATATTAACTGCATTGCTGTTTTTCCTTCCCAGATGCATAACTTTACATTTATTCATATTAAATCTCTTCTGCCATTTAGTCGCCCATTCCTCTAATTTATGCAAATCCATTTGGAGGAAAAGTACATAATTTTCTAATTGAATTACCTTGCACAACTTAGTGTCATCAGCAAACATGGAGACAGTACTTTCAAATCCTACTTCTAAGTCATTAATAAATATGTTAAAAAGGAGAGGATCTAATACTAAACCCTGAGGAACCCCCCTTACCACATTAGTCCAATCTGAGTATGTTCCATTTACAACAATCCTTTGCTTCCTGTCTTTTAGCCAGCTCTTAATCCATGAGCAGATATTTACTACAATTTCTGTAGTTTATTCAATAGTCTCCCTTGTGGCACTGTATCAAAAGCCTTTGCAAAATCCAAAAAGACTACATCCACTGAGTTGCCCTGATCCAAGTTCCTACTAACCTCTTCATAGAAACTAATAAGGTTTGTTTGACATGACCTATCCCTCATCAATCGGTGTTGATTCCTACTTTTAATCTTGTTTAAATAGGCATGTTCTTGTATACTATCCCTTATTAACCATTCTAAAAGCTTTCCCACTGCAGGGGTGAGGTTCACTGGTCTATAATTTCCTGGATTTGTTCTTACTTCTTAAATATAGGTATCACCTCTGCTTTTCTCCAGTCATCTAGTAGAGAACCTGTGTTTAGTGAATCTTGAAAAAATAGACATAATGGTTTGGCTATTACAGAGCCCAGTTCCCTCAGTACCCTTGGATGTATTCCATCAGGACCTGGGACTTTATTAACATTTATTTTTTCCAACATCTTTTGGATTTCTACCTGCGCTAACCAATTATTTGGTGAAGGTAGTATAGCCCCATTATGTTGCAGTGTCCCAACCACTGGTTCCTCCCTTGTGTATACCGACGAAAAGAACCTATTTAGCTCATTTGCCTTTTCCTGGTCCCTAATTGACAGACAGCCTGTTTCACATTGTAATGTTCCTATTGCTTCCTTCCTGACCTTCTTCCCATTAATATATGTAAACAAATATTTTAGGGTTAGTCTCACTCTTCTTTGCAACTAACTTTTAATTTTCTATGTGAGCAAGTCTAATAGCCCTTTTGCAAGTCTTGTTGATTTCCTTGTACTCACATAAGCAGTCTCTGTCCCCTCCTTTTTGTATATTTTGAACTAGCGAATTGCCCGTCATAAAAATGACGGGCATGAAATCGTAAGGCAGGTAATGTTGTTTTATCCATTTTTAAGCGTGAGGACCTTCGGCACCCATTTTTTAGCGTGAGGACCTTCGGCGCTCATCGCATGCCTTCGGCGCTCATTGCGCGGCTGTTGTTTTTTTTGTTTGTTATTAGAGAGGCTTTTATTGTGTATACGTATTGTTGTATGCCAATGAAATAATTAATAAATTCCTAAATTAATATACTTTACCTATTTCTAAGTAATATATGCAGGAAGCATTGTGCTGAAGAGCTGACAATCTGTTTCTATGTTCCTGCAGCATCCACTGTAGTTGCGCACGGTTCTGGAGCTGAGGTGTAAGTGTCAGCAATGTGTGCAGTGTGTAGTGTAAATGTGGTGCGTGCGCGAGGTAAAGCCGTTAGTGTAGCTGTGTACTTCTGCATTGAGAAATGGCGCGAATGTCTTTGTGTTACGCTGGTGTGTATGATTTTCCATCCTTAGTAAAAGTGTATCTTTACCTTGTACGGCTTTTTGGAAAAGCTGTATGTGCTTGGTGCTGTTTTGCGTGTTTAGATTCCTGTAGCCTCGTTTTCAAGTTTTTTCGACAGCCATTTTTTCTCTTGCTTCGGGGATTTTCGTGTCTAAACTCATGAATTTGTACTTAAATTGAGGTGTAACTTCCCTTGCAGGGTCCTGGGTGCCCCCCCCCTGCTGTGTGTAAGCAGTTCTTTTAAGCTTGCTTCGCTATTATATGTGATGCCTGTTTTTTACTCCTCATCTTAATCTTTAAATTATTGTTAAGCCACAAGGATTGTGATTTACTCCTTCTACTTTTATTTCCACATGGTATATGGTGATAAGTATGTATATTTACTAAGGATTTGAACGTTGTCCATTTATGTTCAGTGTTTTTGTCCCAGTCTATACTTTGTATTGCTGCCCTTAGATGGTTAAAATATGCCCTTTTAAAATTAAGAGTTTTTGTTGGCCATTTATAGTTTTGTTTTTTATTTCAATCTCAAATGAGACTGTGTTGTGATCACTGTTTCCCAAAGGTTGCCCTATTTCAACATTTGATTCTATATCAATATTATGTGTGATGACTAAATCCAAGATAGCTTCATTTCTAGTAGGCTCTTGTATAACCTGGGCCACATAATGATCCCTGAGAGTACTCAAAAACCTGCTCCCCTTAGCTGAACTGTTGCCTCATTCATTCAGTTTTTTTCAGGGTAATTAAAATCTCCCATTATTAGAACTTGCCCGTGCTTAGCTGCATTTCCAATCTGTAACAATAATTGCAGTTCCTCATTTTCAATTATATTTGGGTGTTTATAGCATACTCCAACCAATATTCTTTTAGAATTTTTCTGCTTCGCTATTTAACTCTACCCACAAACTTTCAACAATACCGCTAGTTCCACCATAAATATCTTCTCTGACTACAGTCTTAAATTTAGGCTTAACATACAGACAAATCCCTCCTCCTCTTTTACCATTGCCCCTATCTTTCCTAAATAGGTTATAACCATCCAGATTAACAATCCAGTCATGAGTGTCATCCCACCATGTTTCAGTAATGCCTAGTAAATCCCATTTCTCATAACTGCTAATAATTCTAACTCTCCCATTTTTCCTGCAAGCTTCTGGCATTAGCCAACATACACCTTATGTTATGAGTCTGTAGTTTTGAATTGCCTGCCACTGTACTTGAGATACTTAACAATACCTCACTATTGACTATACCACCCTTCCCCCATCTCCCCCCTTTGACTAGTTAATTCATTTCTTACCCCCTCTACACTTTCTATCCCATTACTTCTATCTAGTCTCCCCCCCTGCTAGTTTAAAACTCACCCAGCCGTTCTACCATCCTTTCCCCTTTTGAAAACTCCAGATTACTCCCTTTTCATGCATGCTTTTTCAAATGTTGTAGATTGTTGCCTTGTGGTTAAAACCTTCTCATCAAACATAAACTGATAACACAGGGAACAGGATTTGGCTAAATTATTTTCAGAGAATGTGCAACACATTACACTATGTAAATCCTGTAGATCCACAACACAAAACTGGGATTAATATCCTGACATTGTTTTGCCTATAAAATGACACTGTGTTTCATGCTATATTTCATAATGAAGTGTAAGAAAAGGTCAGATGGAATCACTGTGATATTTATTCATAGCGTATAATGAATGAAAAACACTGTGACAAGGTGCAGATTTGCAATAAAACGAATCTCTCATCTCAAATAATCATTATTCCTCATTATTTAGGGACATGTATAATAAATACATTCAGTATTCCAAACTATATATTAAAGCGACACTATCAATCCAACAAGTTGGAGAGCATGCAAATCTTTCTATACATTTTTCTCTACAGTAAAAAATTCCTGAAAAATTCAGCATGGCTTATTTAGCTTCTTTATGCTAACAAATGACTTAATATGGTGATTAATATGGTGCACAGGATCCCTGGTAAGGGTGGAGAGGTGTGTAATGCTTCTTAGCACCTCAAACAGCTAATTAATATTTTTGAATTCTAACATAAGTATATGAATAAAACAGAAACAATGCAGGTCATCTCAGCAATGGTTTACTTTAGAAACAAATTGCCAATCACATATATAGTTGCGGACCAATAACGCAGTTCGTAGCGTTTGATATGTTGGTCACGAGAGCCAGCGCCACCGTCACACATGCAAGCCTCGCAAAGCGAGGCAAAGCAGCAGCTGAGCACTTACGCTGCAATGAGCATCAAAGGCGCTCATTGCAGCCAGTGTCGTCGTCACTGCGTACCTGGTTACTGCCAGAAGGGGTTAACGATGAGCGCCGGAGCCGCTCATCGCAAATCCCCCTGGGCTTGCAACACCCTTTACCGGGTTTCTGCCAGTGGGGGTTCACGATGAGCGCCTCTGGCGCTCATCACGAGGCCCCCGACCTCACATCACTCCCCAGTACCTGGTTCCTGCCAGTAGGGGTCACTCGCAACACCCTATCACCACCATGTACCTGGATGCGATCCTGCCAGCTGCGCCGCACTCACCGTCACTGCTGTTCCCGTCCGGCCAAAACTATTTTGTGGATCAAGCCACTCAATGCGCGGCTTGATACAGAAAGTATTTCAGGATGGATGGGAACAGCGGAGGATGTGAGTGCGGCGCTACTGGCAGGATTCAATCCAGGTACCAGACACAGGGGGGGAAAGGGGGGGGGAGGAGACAAGGGAGAGGAAGGAGACACAGGGGAGGGAGATGGCGAAAAAGGAGACACAGGAAAGGGAGATGGGGGAAGGAGACACATGGGAGGAAGAGGGGGAAAGGAGGCACAGGAGAGGGAGAGGAGGGGAAAGGAGACACCGTGTAGGGAGAGGGGGGAAAGAGGTACTGGTGAGGGAGAGAGGAAAAGGAAAAACGGGCGGTGGAAGGAGACAAAGGGGAGGGGGGAGACCCATGGGGGAGACGAAGGACACACAGGGGAGGGAGAGGTGGGGAAAACTTATTACCCACATTTTATCTGGACAGCCTCTTAGACAGATCCTCTCCCAGCCCTTGAACAACTTATAGGAAGAGGAGAGTATCTGCTTAAGTCTGAAACTAAAATGTAAATATAAGTTTTAAAAGCTACAATGACATGTTTTAACATATTTATTAATGACTTAAAGGTAGGATTGGAGTGTGGTGTCTCCATTTTCGCTGATGACACGGAGTTGTGCAAGGTAATTAAATCAGATAGGGATGTGCTTTCCCTCCAAAGAGATTTACATAAAATTGAGGAATGGGCATCTAAATGGCAGATGAGATTTAATACAAATAAATGTAAAGTTATGCATCTGGGAAGGAAAAATAGCCATGCAATTTATAATCTTAATGAAGCAAATCTAGGGGTATCAGATATTGAAAGGGATTTGGGAGTGCTTGTGGACAACCACCTAGGTAACAGTGCTCAAAGCCAAGCAGCAGCTGCAAAGGCAAATAAAATATTAGCATGTATTAAGAAGGGTATAGAAGCAAGGGAAGCAAATATAATTCTGCCACTATACAAATCCCTAGTATGCCCTCATTTGAAATATGGAGTACAATTTTGGGCACCACTTCATAAAAAGGACATTTTAGAGCTGGAAAAGGTACAGAGGAGGGCAACAAAACTAATAAGGGGAATGGAGGGACTAAGTTATGAAGAAAGACTAACCAAATTAAACTTATTTTCTCTAGAAAAAAGGCGTCTAAGAGGAGATATGATTACCTTATAAAAATATATCCATAGTCAGTATAAAGATTTGTCAAGGGAGCTTTTTGAGGTAAGAAGTAAAAAGATACCACCTTAAAGAAAGAAAAGGGTTCTTCACAGTAAGGGTGGTTAATCTGTGGAATACTCTACCAGAGGAGGTGGTGACAGCGGATTCAATAGATAACTTTAAAAGGGGACTGGATTTATTTCTAATTAAAAAGGGAATTCAGGGTTATCATGGATAATTAGAGAGACGGTATTGATCCAGGGAGAAATCCGATCGCCAGTAGCTGGGGTCAGGAAGGAATTACTTTTTTTCCCTTTGAGACAATTGGCTAAGTCTCACTTGTTTTTTTTTTTCTGTTTGCCTTCCTCTGGATTAATTAATAACTAAAAATAAATAATTAAATAATTGATTAATAATTAATTAACAACTAATTAACTAATATTAAATCCGCAAATTGCAGATCAGAGGAGATCTTAAAAGGTTGAACTTGATGGACTGAAAGTCTTTTTCAACCTTAATTAATATGTAACTATGTAACTATGTAACTATGTTTTCTAATTTGTTAATATTATTATTTATGAATAATAATAATAATAATAATAAATAAGCAAATTAAACTCCATTGTATGAGCACTACATCAGTCCTTTAAAACCTTAAACATAATAATAAGGGGAGCCAGTAGACTTCCTTGTCACAAATTTGTGTTGTATACAGTCAATAATTTATAGACTTATAAACTATAGATTTATATAAGGGGATTTTTAAAATGTAATTTCTCAACTTTTATGCAGTTATAAGTATGTTTGAGCAATCTAAAAATGTGAATTGCAAACTTTAGAAAAGTGGGAGAGATAGAGGAGTGAGGATTAGAGGAAAAATAGGAATGAGGAGTGGGTGACATAGCAAAATAATGAATAGGGAAGATAGAGGGATAATGAGTGGGAGAGAAATGGATGAGGAGTGGGGAGATAGACCCTTGAGGAGTAGGAGAGATAAAGGGATGATAAGTGGGGAAGATAGATATATGAGGAGAGGTGATGAAGTGTGGGGGCGATAGATTGATGAGGAGTGGGAGAAATAGAGGCACAAGGAGTGGGGAAGATAGAGGGTTAAGGAGTGGGTGACAAATCGGGATAAGGAATGGGGTATAGAAAGGGGTGAGGAGTAGTTGAGAGAGGGATGAGGACTGGGAGAGGGAGGGATAGAGGCATGAGGAGTGGGGGATACAGTTGGAACAGGAGTGGGGGAGATAGAGGGACAAGGAGTGAGATAGAGAGGGATGAAAAGTGGGGAAGATACAGGGATGAGGAGTGGGGATAGCAGGATAAGGAGTGGAGGAGATAGAGGCATGAGGAGTGGAATAGATAGAGTGATAAGGAGTGGGAGTGTTAGAGGGATGAGGAGTGGGGGAGATGGAAGAGAACTGGGGAGATAGAGGGATGAGGAGTGGGAGAGATAGAGGGTTGAGGAGTGAGGCAGACAGAGGGAAGAAGAGTGGTGCAGATAGAGGAAAGAAGAGTGGGGGAGATAAAGGGTTGAGAAGTGAGTAAAAGAGGGATAAACAATGGGTGAAACAACAGAATGAAGAATAAAGAAGGACAATAAATGAGAGATACAAAGATACAAAGCGTGGTCATGGAGTTGGTAGAAATGATAATTGAGGTAAAAAAAATAGATGAGGAATGTGCTAAAGACAGAAAAAGAAATCTTAATGGATAATCATGATGTGAGAAAATGTGATGATGGCAGCATACTGAGCTTTAAACCTATCATGGCCATGTTTCAGAACAGATGTGATATAAGATGCTTAGCAGTTATGGTACTCTGGACTTAGAGGATTCTCACTAGTTCCATGAAGCCTCTCACATTCCTATTATTGCATGGACCCTTTTATCATGTTGGACAAATCTCAAGGAATAGGCTTCACAGAATAAGATCTTGCCTAAGGAGTGATCTTGCCTACACTTTCCCCTTAGTGAATATAAACACTTGTGTTTTAAAGACATTACAGCATATGTGCATGCTTTGTAAATAAACAATGATTATATCAACTTCATTAAAACACCATTAATTAAACATTTAAAACTTATGAGAGATCTGAAGTCTGAAAAGCTTATATTCCATGTGCAAAGGCAGATTTTGGATATCCTTGTAACTCCCCTTGCATTAAATGTAATTACAAGTTTAGTCAATCACTGTCATAAAAATCAAATCTAATATGCTTTATTGTTCTTTTTTGTGCACACAAATTGAGATTTTAAACAGATGTGTATTACAGCTAACTACACTTGAAGCATACTCGAAGGATGAAGCATGCTGCTCCTTTATTGTTGCTACACATCTGTGATCAAATATGTGTTTCGTAGATATAAGCCACATTTAACCATTACTTCCAATTATTTTAAGTTAAGATATTTTGTGGGTTAATAAGGGATAACATACAAGAACATGCCTATTTGAACAGGATTATAAGTAGAGTCAACATGAATTTATAAGAGATAGGTCATGTCAAAAAAATCTAATTAGTTTCTATGAGGAGTTTAGTAGGAACTTGGATGAAGGCAACTCAGTTTATGTAGTCTTTTTGGATTTTGCAAAGGCTTTTGATACAGTGCCACATGGGAGACTATTGTGCAAACTAAGGGATACCGGAATTGCAGTAAATATCTGCACATGGATTGAGATCTGGCTAAAAGACAGGAAGCAAAGGGTTGTTGTAAATGGAACATACTCATAAAAAGGACATTTTAGAGCTGGAAAAAGTACAGAGAAGGGCAACAAAACTAATAAGGAGATCTTAATCTGCATATTACAGATGAGAGGAGATCAAATATGGCTGAACTTGATTTTTAAAACTCAATTACTATGTAACTAAGCGTGTAAACATAATTTAAAGTCTGATTAAGTGTTAAAGCGCCCTGTGCTCATTTACTTAAAGTATACCCTTACATTTGAAAAAAGGTTAAAAAAAAGCACTACCTCTAATTTATTACCTTCTCTTTGCAACTATTCTACAATGAAATCTGCCATTCTGGTTGCTTCTGACCTATGCCATGAGATGTAAGAAGACTTTGAATGGGAATGTGACATCTAAATATGATAGTGCTTTCAATAGGGCTAATAAAAAGTACATTAGCTTACAAGAAAGCAGAAAATGATTTTACATAAAAGTTAGAAATATAAAAGTTGTATTTGTTATTTTATTATTTTGTTTTGCCTGATGAAAAAAAGTTTGAAATCTGTACTTTTCCATAACTGTCCAATACAACATAAAACCATTTCACAGCTAAAAGAGTAAATAGGTCTGCGGGGATATTAAATCAAAAGACTGGCAATACATCCACCCCAAATAACAGTAGCAAAGGCAATGAATCTTATGTAAACTTCTCTATATGTGTACAATAGAAAGGGCTTAAATTATTGGTGCCCACACTTGAGTGCTTATGAAATATGGCGGATGGAAGAGGACCAAGTAGAAATGTTGTCAATTTATCTTGGCTTGCGGTGCTCTATGTTTATCCAATAATCTGACCTATATAATGATACCATTAGATAAGGCTGGTTATGTTCACATGCTCTCTTTTCTATGGGTTTTATGAGAATATAAGGATTAGTTGAGTTGTTACATCGAAATATCCACAGAACCACACTCATTAGAAGTGAAGTACAGGGCCGTAAAACTGCATCGTCCCACTTTGCCAAAGATTTATTGTCCTGTATCCACCATTACAATTTGAACTAGTGTCTTTAACCACAAACGATTCTCCCAAACTAGACTAATGCTTTGTTTTGGGGGTTGACAGCTGCCCAGTACTACATAAAGAGAGTTTTTACGACTGCACGTACTAATTCCATGTTATCTTACCACCTTCTTGTCTGCCGAGATTTATGTTCCACATGTAAATCCACTTACAGTAATGGAAAGGCAATAAAAAAAATCCCACCTGTTCGCCGTGTCAATCAGTTGAGCCTACACTTCTTAATCTGTAACAGGCCGATGATCTGATGGTAATTTAGTATCTCTATAAAGGGAAATGGTCATCAACTTTAAATGGATTTTCTCTGGTCAAAAAGAAAATGGATTATTTTCAAAGAAAGTTATAAAGTGACTGTACACTATTATTCATGAGATATTAAAATAGTCATTTTTATTTGGACCTGACTGTTTTTATACCTTACATCTATCTTTAGCCTGTTTTCTTTAGTAAATAAAAATGTTATGTTCACTATTGTGGGTAATGTAGTTCCGTTTGCAGCAAAGCAAAACTACTAATAGTATCTCAAATTAGGCAAAACTGAGGTTTGCTTTGGTGTAAAGTTACCTTAAAACTTTATTAGGTGAACAGTTTTCTTTCAACTCCAGTTTTCTAAACTATAGATCACTCATTTGCTTCTACACTGATACTGCTCAATTTGTGTGCAGAAAAAAAGAAAATAAAGCAGATTAATTAGATCTTGTTCATTCCATTTTCTGACCTGATCTTGTCTGCTACTTTTTTCATGGGAATATGAACTTCCCTTTAGTTCTGCTGAGAGCACTGGCAGTTATAGCTGACACACTTTATATGTGCAGATAGAAACTTCCTGTGTAGTCTTTCCCCACCTTGGGAAATTGATCTGCTGAAACCAGAATGGTAGGGTACATAGGTAATAAATTAGTCTGTATTATATTTTTTTCATGCTGTATAAAATGTTGCAGATTTTCATGTGCAGTTCCTTCAAATAGTACATTTTAAAAATATGACCCCTGTTTTCATTGAGAGGACCACTGTAATGTTTGTGTTGATAAAGTTTTGTCCAGCTATCTGTGACCTCATGGCTGCAACACACTATGCTGACCCACTTGGTATTCATGGCAGAAATACTGGAGTGGCTTGCCAGTTCCTTCTCCAGTGGGCCACAGCATACAGCTCCTGGCATTCCTAGGTGGTCTCCCATCCAAGTACTGATGCTTGGCTTCAGGGTGGTGTGACCTCTTGGTTCCCTGACTGGAATTGAACCCAGGTCACAGCAGTAGAAGCACTGAATCCTAACCACTGGACCAGCATGGATGGTTCCACCATTCATATAATTTCAAATAGTAATGAGTATAAATAACTTTTAAATTTATTATGATGTAAAAACTTGATATTTTGTAAGGACTTTTCCCTGAGTTCAATTTACTTTGCACACATGAGGCAGATGCAGAGAAGTGTCATCAGGGCTTAACAGTGGCAGGAGCTCTAGCCCAAAACTTAAAAGAAATACAGCTATTTTCAGTATACGTTTTCCTAATTTTTTTAAATCACAATAAACGTTGCTAATACATTTATTCTGAATAGTGAGGGTCAAACATGGAGTCAGGGCAATATTTAAAAGTTTGCATGAAAATAATGTGGATAATGAACCGTAGGAACACACAGTATGGATGATAATTACTAAACAGGGATGCAATGTGCTTTATTTCCTATGGCAATTCCATTGCAAGCCATTCATACCCAAGCTTAATAAACATGACACTTCAGTGGTCATTTAAAAACAATTCATTTAACCCTTTATTATTTTAAAGCAGATGGAGACATTAATAAGAAAGCAAAATGGTGGCTCTGTTGCTATTTGTATTTTATGGAAGTGAGAACAGGATAATGAGAAGAGAAACACCAGTTGATTGATTTTAAAAAGCTGTTATAGTTTCAACAGAGTGGAAAACTTTTAGGTTGGGGGTGAGTAGTAGCCCATGAAATATCTCTCCTTCCTTTTCCTGTTCATGGAAAAGCAGCCAGGCCAGATCAAAGTACAGTGTCACAACCCAGCCACAGACGGCCGATTTACAAGCAACCAGGCCATGAACCCATTAACACGCCTGATAACTCATTGCTGGGGTAGCAGGAGGCGTAAATTCTCCCAACTAAAAACATCCTAATTCACCTAAATATCTCCATATCTACAGGAGTTAATGTCCAGCCCACCTGAGGAAATGTGAGAAAGGATGTGATTAGCAATGGTGGCTAAACAGGGAGAAGAGGAGTGGAACTGGGGAGGAAATGAGGGTTTCCAGCATGTGGATAGAATGGGCTGGATTTAATGAACTAGTTTGTATATATTCAGGGTAACGATTCACCCACAGGAGATCTTGCAATGATGTGTGTAAATAAATATATATATATACACAGTATATTGTTGTTGTGTTGTTCATTCGTGTCTGACTCTCCATGATCCTATGGAACACAGCATGTCAGGCACCTCTTGTGCCTGGTTGTGCTTATCCAGAAGGTTTTGTGTGGTTTGGAAAGTTCAAGCTTTTTAGATCTCCTCTGATCTGCAATATGCGGATTCGTTATTAATTGATCCAGAGGAAGCAAATTATTTAAAGGACATATTATATATTCATTTATTTATATATATATATATATATATATATATATATATATATATATATATATATATATATATGTATATATATATATATATATATATATATATATATATATCACATTTTTAGGGGACAGCAATCTGAACATGCAGGTGCAGTGCCATGGAATAATATGGTCATATTTACATTAAAATCTGCGACGCCCATTAACTGTTGCATGGCAGGGCACAAATATCTGAACAGGCCTAAATAAAACGTAAATTCAGCCATGATACATAACATTATATATACTGTTTCTGTCTTACTGCACGTTGAGTGTTACTCCAGTCTTTGCAATATAACGCTAACCTATCTATCTATCTATCTACCTATCTATCTACCTATCTATCTATCTATCTATCTATCTATCTATCTATCTATCTATCAATCTTTCGGTCTAGCTATCTTTCTACAAGCATAACATTAGTCATTATTATAACAAAACTATTGGTACTTGTTTGTATGGAGACATGAAAGAATAGAAACTTCATATTGTTCTCTAATCTAATAGAAAGATTAACTAACCACATAAAGTTATGACATTTGTCCAGTTTTGCCATTTCTCCATATTACTGCAGAGCAGAAGCTGACATTTTAAGTTCAGTTGTTCATCACTGACACTGAGAATGCTAAGCAGATTGGGTCAAAAGCTCAAGAGCCAGCTTAAGAACCAATCAGACTGCTGCTGAGCCCTCATCTATGACAGTCACATTCATTATACTTCAGTAGTCCTTTATAGGGCCAATGGAACTATGAAAAAAATATGTTTGAAAACCTTGAGCTTGTATAAGAGCACAAAAGTCATACAGCTAGTTTTTAATTACCAAAAAAATGAATACTGATTTCGCTACAGGAGCCTGGAGGGATCCATCATACATTGGGGGAAGTTATTTTTGTAAGAGGGGAGATTTTACATTTCTATAGAGCTGTAGGTTGCATCCTTTGATGCAATGTTCTTCTTCTGGGCCAGTGAGAGGGAAGGTGTGTGGTGTCAATTTACATCTTATCCAGTTATCAAACAAAGGATCTGAACTTCTGCCTTTTCTCTCTTTCCCATCCCTTCCTTTGATAACTACAATCACACACATCATCCAGTTATAAGGATGTGATGTAACACAAAATGGATTCCTATACTCATAAAATTTATTTTTTTCCAAAAAATGTTTTATGGCCATGATTTACACAGCCGCTAATATTGATTGATACATACTTGACACAAATGCCTTTTTTAATTTAACGGACATGAAAAATAGAATAACATAGGAATTGGATAGCAAGTGATCCAAAACCTTTTGAAAAAAATATTACATATAATTTATAAGAATTCATTTATTAAGCCAAATGTTAATATTGGAACAATCCAATCCTAAAATCCTTGAATCTTATCATTTTCACAGTATAATTTCTTTCATCCAGGTTACAAATCGCTGATAGTTAGTTATAATAATTAGCCATTTAAAAACCGCTCTGAATGATTCTGATGGGTTATTCCATAACAGCTTTTTTCTGAACCAACTGGTAATGAGGTGAGGAACTCGGTACCACTCTGCTGGTTTTTTCAATCACCGTCTGAATTCATCTGTCTGGAACTTAAAGGGCTGGTTAACCTTTCCTGGAGTGTTCAGGACTTCCACTGATGGGCGCACATCCTTCTGATGAGCGTTTAACATCCATTGCGTCCTGACACACGCACTAGTGCAAAGCCTTAGAGGTCATGAATCCTGACATAACAAAAACGCTCTGCCTGGATCCCGCTCTCCATCCCGCTAATCTGAAATATCAAAATACGAGCTGATTGAAATCAAAAGCGTACTGCCACATGATTATCTGAGTGATTAGCGAATATTTCAGGTGTGTAATGCATTTGCATTTGATAGGGTCAGTCAAGCAAATGACATTTTTCTCATTATAATCACGGCAAACTTCTAATGTTTGCCTATTCTTTCAGCGTCTGAGTCTGTCTAATGTCTTTTGTCAAATAAATAAATTAAAAATGCCTGGAATTATTCGTAAAACAAAAAGACGTTTAGGAAAAACTTCACACGTTTGTGAAGAATTTCACAAGCTAGCAATATTAGCAGCTGTGAAAAAATTTGATAGCGACTCTATCACCACAAAATCAAGTTATTGCTTTATATGTAATTGTTAAGATCATAACAAACTGTATATACAGTATTTCAGCCATTTCTTTTTAAAGTCTATAATTCCTGAGAAATCCAGTGTTTATTGATCTGTATTTGTATACAAATGCGCAACTCTTTAGTACTAAGTACTCTGGATCAATTAACAATTAATCCACATATTTCAGATCAGAGACGATCTATAAAGACTTAACTTGATGGACTGAAAGTATTTTTTCAACCTGAATTATGATGTAACTATGTAATTAGCCACTTTGAATATATTTTAATATATTTATTATATGTTATAATATGTCTGTCCGTGAGATAGCCAAACAATGACTCTTGATGTTGACATTCAGTTTAGTGTCAAATGTTAAGAGATCTGATTTTCTCCACCCTCTATCCTGTGCCAATGGAGTGGGGGAAGTTCTGCCCTGGAGACTGACAGCTCAGCTAGTCCCTGAAACATTAAAGTTGAAATGTAAGATTTAAAAGTTCTGTATACATACTTTCTTGAAATGTTGATTTTTTTGCTATTTCCCCCTCAACTAACATATACCTATTACATAGTTACATAGTAATTGAGGTTGAAAAAATATGTTTAGTCCATCAAGTTAAACCTGTTAGATCTCCACTGATCTGCAATATGCAGATTCATTGCTAATTGTTAATTGATCCAGAGGAATGCAAACAGAAAAAAAAAAAAACCAGTGAAACTTTGCCAATTGTCTCAAAAGGGGGAAAAAAAAATAATGTCTTCCTGACCACAGATACTGGCGATCAGACTCCTCCCTGGATCAATACTCCCTCTCTAATTATCCAGGATAACCCTGAATGCCCTTTTTATTTTAAAATATATCCAGTCCCTTTTTAAAGTTACCTAATGAATCCGCTGTCACCCCCTCCTTTGGTAGAGAATTTGACAGATTAACTACCCTTACTGTAAAGAACCCTTTTCTTTCTTTAAGGTGAAATCTTTTTACTTCTAATCTCAAAGGATGTCCTCTTGTCAGTTGAAAACCTCTTAGCACAAAAAAGCTCACTTGACAAAGCCTTGTATTGACCTTGGATATATTTATATAAGGTAATCATATCCCCTCTTAGACGCCTTTTTTCTAGAGAAAAAAAGGTTAATTTGGTTAGTATTTCTTCATAACTTAGCCCCTTCATTCCCCTTATTAGTTTTGTTGCCTTTCTCTTTAATTTTTTTCCAGCTCTAAAATGTCCTTTTTATGAAGTGGTGCCACTCCAAGTGGAGTACTCCATATTCCAAATGAGAGCGTACTAGAGATTTGTATAGTGGCAGAATTATATTTGCTTCCCTTGCTTCTATACCCTTCCTAATACATGCTAATATTTTATTTGCCTTTGCAGTTGTTGCTTGGCATTGAGCACTGTTACCTAGGTAGTTGTCCACAAGCACTCCAAAATACTTTTCAATATCTGATACCCCTAGATTTGCTCCATTAAGATTATAAATTGCATGGCTATTTTTCCTTCCCAGATGCATAACTTTACATTTATTCATATTAAATCTCATCTGCCATTTATTTGCCCATTTCTCTAATTTATGCAAATCCGTTTGGAGGGATTTAATTAGCTTGTACAACTTAGTGTCATCAGCAAAAAAGGAGACAATACTTTCCAATCCTACTTCAAGTCATTAATAAATATGTTAAAAAGCAGGGGACCTAATACTGAAAACTAAGGAACCCAACTTACCACATTAGTCCAATCGGAGTAAGTTCCTTTTACAACAACCCTTTGCTTCCTGTCTTTTAGCCAGCTCTCAATCCATGAGCAGATATTTACCGCAATACCTATATCCCTTAGTTTGCAGGATAGTCTCCCTTGTGGCACTGTATCAAAAGCCTTTGCAAAATCAAAGAAAAAGTCTACATCCACTGAGTTGCCTTGATCCAGGTTCCTACTAACTTCCTCATAGAAACAAATTAGGTTTGTTTGACATGACCCATCGCTCATAAATACATGTTAATTCCTATTTATAATCTTGTTTAAATTGCCATATTCTTGTATATTATCCCTTGTTAACCCTTCTAAAAGCTTTCCAACTACAGAAGTGAGACTTACAGGTCTATGATTTCCTGGATTTGTTCTTGCTCCCTTCTTTAATATAGCTATCACCTCTGCTTTTCTCCAGTCATTGAGTGTTGAGTGAATCTTGAAAAATTAGATATAATGGTTTGGCTATTACAGAACCCAGCTCCCTCAGTACCCTTGGATGTATTCCATCAGGACCTGGGGCTTTATTAACATTTATTTTTTCCAACCTCTTTTAAATTTCTTCGTGCGTTAACCAGATATTTGGTGAAGGTAGTGTAGCCACATTTTGTTGAAGTCCCAAACACTGGTACCTCTCTTGTGTATACCGAAGAAAATAACCTATTTAGCTCATCTGCCTTTTCCTGGTCACTAATTATCAGACGGCCTGTGCCACATTGTAATGCTCCTATAGCTTCCTTCCTGGTCTTCTTTAATATTTCAAAAAAATATTTTAGGGTTAGTCTTACTCTCCTTTGCAACTAACTTTTCATTTTCTATTTTAGCCAGTCTAATAGCTGTTTTGCAAGCTTTTTTGACTTCCTTGTACTTACGTAAAGCAGCCTCTGTCCCCTCTTGTTTGTATAATTTAAATGCCTGTTTTTTACTCCTCATCTTCATTTTTAAGTCATTGTAAAACCACATTCATCCCACCAGTTTCAGTAATGCTCCCCCTTGACTAGTTAATTTGCTTCTTACCCCCCTCTACACTTTCTACCCAATTACTTCTATCACGTCCCTCCCCCCCACCTGCTAGTTTAAAAACTCCCCAGCCGTTCTACCATCCTTTCCACTAGCACACCAGCTCCCTCTTCATTAAGGGGCAATCCATGAGTCCTATAATATATATATATATATATATATATATATATATATATATATATATATATATATATATACAAAAAAATGTTGGATACTATTCAATGTAGTGTAATTCGACATAACAATTTAGGGTCTGTTTACTGGCAAACAATGAGCACACACATTATATAGAATTTATTTAATTTATACCCATATATTGTATTTCTGGATTGTTTACTAAAAGAAAGGAACTGTCTCTGGACATATAACCATTATTCACTATATAATAATGCGCTGAGAGTAAGCAAGGCAGGAGGGAGGACATAATAGAATACAAATATGCATTTTATTCAAATTATTATGAGTGATACAATAATAACAGGAAATGGAATGAAAAGCAATGAAAACTAAATAAGTTTGTGAATTATATGCTAATGTGTGTCTTGTTTTGTGATTTTTTATATTACTGGTAGAACTAGCAGGGTGTGCACTCATGTGGAAATATGATGGTATTGAGTCTGTCTCAAAAATAAAGACTACTAAAATAATACGGAGGCTATATCATAAATCCGATGATGACTTTTAAGGGACACAGTTATACCTTGATCTTTCTATAATGATGCACATTACTGCTTGGGAAATGCTCCTGCTCAGCTAAAGTAGGGAGGTTAATAAAGTAAATACTAACTACAACAAAGCATGAAGACTCCAGTAGTACAGAAAATAGGCTAAGGTCAGAGCAGGGAGTACAGGCCAATATACAATATTTCAGGAGATTGATTGAGGTCAGTGCAGGAGGCACAGTATTGCAGTAGTTATATAGGTTGTTGTTAGAGGCAGATTCAGTTCAAATGTATTGAAAATTCAAATTAAAGGTCAGGGCAGACTGCACAGGCTTGGAGTTGACCTTGGAGTTGGTATAAAGACTAACGGTGAGAGTTTGATTTAAGTTCCACAGTTTGGAGTGGATACAGGCTTATGATTGGAGACAGAATCAGCTGTAGTCAAACAGTCAAATCTGAGGTCAGGGCAGGTAGCACATATTTGCAGCCAGTATACAGACTGAAGGTCGGAAGCAGGTCTAATATTCAAATTTGAAATAAAGTTAGATGCACAGGTATGGTGCTAATATACAATATAATTATATATTTGAATATCTATCTATCTATCTATCTATATATATATATATATATATATATATATATATATATATATATATATAGAGAGAGAGAGAGAGAGAGAGAGAGAGAGAGAGAGAGAGAGAGAGAAAGAGAGAGAACAGCAGATCTGTTCTTCTGTGCAGGTACCTAACACACATCTGTCTCAATTGATAATGGACACTAAAATCAGTTTCAACACTTCTTAAAAAAAAATATAAATGATTAATGAAAGTAATTAAACACTCAAATATTGTGTAGTTCACATGGTACATTGGTTTCCTGCTATGACATTGACCATAGCTTTCACAGACATCTGCAAAGAAGTATGTCTGTCCAGTGCGGCCAATCAAAATTTGCACCACAGGTGTATATTTTAGCGAGTACATTAGATACACAAAGAACTGTGGATATATATTACACAAACACGCTATCTACAAAGATGCTCACACACTGCAGAACGACTATGGAGGAAATCTCGCACTTTAGCAGATTGTTGATGACTTTGCCAGCCATTTTAAAAATAAATTTCAAGCCATCCGAAATGAGCTCTCCTCCCAGCTTGGCTCTATCCCACCATCCTCTACACAAACCGACAACACCCAGCCCTTACTCTTCCCCAATCCCTCCTCCACTATGGACTCCTTTGACCCTGTAATCGAGGATGAAGTATCTACCTTCCTATCAACCTCTCATCTTACAACATGTCCACATGATCCTATTCCATCACAGCTAATCCCTCCCCTATCCACCACACTTATCCCAGCTCTCAAACATCTATTAAACCTCTCCCTAAACACTGGAAAGTTTCCATCCTCTTTAAAACACGCCATAATTACACCCATTCTCAAGTAGCCCTCATCTGACCCAGCTTCTGCCTCCAACTATTGCCCTATCTCACTACTTCCCCAGGCTTCTAAACTGCTTGAGCGGCTTGTTTACAATCGCCTCACTCAATTTCTTTCCTCCAATTCCCTTCTTGACCCCTTCCAATCTGGTTTCCGAGTCCAACACTCTACAGAAACAGCCCTCACAAAAGTCACTAATGACTTGCCAAATCAAAGGGTCACTACTCTATTCTAATTCTCCTGGATCTCTCTGCTGCCTTCAAAACAGTTGACCACCCTCTTCTAATCCAAATTCTCCGCTCTTTTGGCATCAAGGACACAGCTCTTTCATGGTTTACATCCTATCTAAAAAATTGTACATTTAGCGTCTCCTTCTCTGGCACCTCTTCTTCACCTCTCCCTCTGTCTGTTGGTGTTCCCCAAGGTTCTGTTCTAGCCCCACCCCTCTTCTCCGTCCAACGACTAAACGGACACGTCCACTTGACTAAACAAATTGCTTTCACATTGCCATCTTGCATTTGTCACCCTTTTGTATCAAACCTAAACCCTTAGATTGTAAGTTTGCAAGTTTTCAATTGTGTGTCCGTGCCTTGGAAACAAGCACTATATACAGTATATTTGATTCTAAGCTCAAAAACAGGGCCCTCCTTTCTTTATAAGGTCTTAGGTTTGTTTTTTTGCCATGCCATGCTAAACCCCTGTACAGCGCTACAGAATATGTTGGCACGATATAAATAAAGATGATAATAATATAATAATAATAATATACACAGCTTTCAAGTGAGGGTTTTTATCACATATAATAATTGTCAAACTGCAAGACGTTGTTACGCTTTCCGAGGTGCGTACCAGTTAGGCGATGAGCGCCACTGGCTCTCATTGCTTATGAGCCTCGCGAAGCGAGGCGAACCGTTAACACATAGCAGTTGGGCGATGAGCACCAAAGGCGTTCATCGCCTGCGAGCCTCGCGTACCGAGGCGAGCCATTAACCCACTACATAGCGCGGGACTTAGCTGAAAAACACTTCCTAAACGCGGGATCGCCTTGGCGTGCAAGCGGTTCACAAATGCAGTACTTAAAAAAAAATTAAGAGACACAGGACTTATAAAAACACACTAAATACACCCCCAAAAATTATAAAAAATCACAGGCAGCATGGGGCAACAGCCAGGATGTCTGGGAGTGAGGTGGAACGCAAATTTAACTTGATTTAGACGATTTTCGTTACTCGAAAATCGCCTATGCGGGGAAAAAAATGGCATACGAAAAAAATGAAAACGAGGCTACACCACCCCGAACAGCGCAAAACACTGCCAAACGCGTAGCACTTTACACATCACACTACGACCTACAAAATACACTATTACAAAAGCCAGAAAATGCTCAGAAGACGTGTAACACATTAATAACAGTACGAAAATATAAAATGCCGCTTTACACAATAAACCAACAGCTTTACCTCGCGCATGCAGCCTATTTAGAATGCACACTTCAAACATTCATTACACTTTAGAAGCAGGGCACTAACACTCACAATGTATATTCTATGCAGACACAAAATACAAACAGATTGTTAGCTCTTCAGCCTATTGCTCACTGCATATATAAATTATAAATAATTAAAGTATATTAATTTATTTAAGAAATCATTCATTATTACTTAACTACATATATATATAGAAATATTTATCTCTCTCAGAGTACCAAAAGTACACGACAGGAGAGGCTCGCAATGAGCGCCGAAGGTCCTCACAGTCCAAAATGGTTTACATTCTGTGTCAGCATTCCCATGGCTTGAAATGTTATTGCCCTGTCATTTTTGACTGGAGGGAGGGATGGGGTAGTAGGGAGCAAACAAAGGTCTGAAGGTTTTGTTAGATAATTGGATCTGATTGAAATCAATACCCCATCACTTCCCTCTCACAGGCCCAGAAGCATTACTCCACCAACTTATCATGGATGCCACCATGGTCCAGCAGAGGCATCAAACATTTTTTTTTCATATTAAAACTAGTTTTATGACTTTTTCTCTGCTTAATCAGGCTCAAACATATATATATATTTATCATAAAATTGAATACATTAATTTAACTATTATTTTCAAATTTTCTCACTACAGAGAGATATTTATTAAACAAACCTTTGGATTTTTTCTAAAACTACAGTGAGCCATTCAATGGGCCCTGCAGATTTTATTTATGAGCAAATGTTTCCAACAATAGAGGAGTCAGTATAGTAAAGTCAATTAAAAACGGCTTAAAATATTGCCTTAAAATTACACTGTTACAGATTTTCTACAGAAAATATTCGAAACTGAAGGATCATTGCAGTTATTCGAAAAAACTGCCAAAACAAGGATAACTTACATTTACAGACGTCTTATTCTATGTCATAACTCCCCTACTTTGTCCTCTTCCAGTTATCCCTAGTTTTCACTTCTAATCACATTGTCTGCTAATCAACCAATCAACACAATCAGAGAAAATATCCAAGGATGTTTGTCCCATGATGCCAATACCTTTCTTTACTAGGGGAAACTGTCTAACCTGTGACTGGCTCAACAAATAATGTGATCATGGAGGTAGAAGTAGTTTCTTGAGGAGTGGAAACCAATGACACAGTGTAAGACAGCAGCAAAACAAGTTATCAAGTTTATGCATGCATTTTATTTTCCCATTTTTAGATATAATCTTAAAATGACTGTAAAGAAAAACAGCTATTCCAGTGTCTGTTTAAAGACCCATCAAAGTTACCCAAGACTAAATGATTGTACAATGCCAGATCTCCTTTATGTATACTGCGATCACTGGAAACTGTCAATATGGAAATTGTATAGTAGAGGAGAACTGGAATAATGAATTCTCATAGCGAAGGAGAACAGGCACTATGGGAATCAGACTGTAAAAGGAATTGGCAACATGCAATTCTCACTGTAAAGGAGAAATAGTAACATGGGATTCAGACAGGGAAAGAGAATTAGAAGTTGATTTTGGTTATAAAGGTGAACAGGCAACATGAAATGCCCAGGAGTCAAAAAGTAAAATCGTTCAAGAAAGCTTGTCAATATTAATAAGGCGTTTGTCCAATACAAAAGGTATCACAGTATACTGCAATACTCATTAATAATCCAGATTTCTCTAAAAATAATGACTTAAAGTGACACAGCAAATGTCCCAGTGACTTACTCTGTGCTGTGAAGATCTATCTCAAGATGGAAAAGGATTCTATTTAAAGGACCACGGATGTCCTGCAGCTGTACCATATAGGGTCACCCAAGATGGGCAGTTCATTGCAGAGAGGTCAGACAAATTGCAGTCCACTGGAGAACGAACTGGCAACCCACTCGAGTATCTTAGCCATGAAAACCTTATGGATTAGCACACTCAGACAGAAGATGTGCCTGGCAATGGTTTGCTTTATACATATATATATATATATATATATATATATATATATATATATATATATATATATATATACAATAGCACCTTAAAGGTACCTTATCTCTCCTTATATCTCTCTATCCCTATCTGTCCTTTTGTTTCACTCCCTCCCTAGCAGTTCCACAGTAACTCCTCCTCATCTCCTCTCCTTTTGGCCAGATAGTTCTCATACAGGGGTGTCACAATATCTCACAAGATTATCTCACGAGATCGTACAAGATTATCTCAAATAATCTTTCGAGATCCAGGAATGAGAGTAGTCAAAGAGACAGGATGTGAGGGGAGGCTAATGGGGAAATGGATCAATGGATCATCTTGGTTGATTTCTCCTCAACTTACTTGTCATATAAAATGTACACTTCTCTTACTTCTAAGAATTCCTACAGAATAACAGATTTAGTGTGAGGCCATTCTGTGTGGGCGGGGTCTGAGGTCACAGCTTTGTAACATGGCATACTACATGAGAGAGTTAGTGAAGTGTAAATATTATATGACAATAATACTGAGGACAATATAAATAATCTAATTAAAACATATATACAAAAATGTTTGTTTTGCCTAAAGAGTTAATTTAAAGAGCATCAGAGGTCCTTTATTGATTATGTGCTTCCCTCCTCATCCTCAACCTCCCTCCTCATCCTCAACCCCCCCATCCTCAACCCCCTCCTCAACCCCCCTCCTCATCCTCAACCTCCCTCCTCATCCTCAACTCCCTCCTCAACCCCCTCCTCAACCTAAACCCCCCTAAATACCTCCCCCTCTCCCTTTCCCCTCACTTACCTGCTTGTGCTCCGGCCTCCGCTCCTTCTTGACCCGGCGCACATGTGACGTCACATGCGTGCCACGCCATTAGCATATACCGGGTGCCTGCACCAGGTATATGCTAATGACGTGGCGTGCATGTGATGTCACGCATTAGCATATACCGGGTGCCGGCACCCGGTATATGCTAATGGCGTGGCGCGCATGTGACTTCACGCCATTAGCATATACCAGGTGCCGGCGCCCGGTATATGCTAATGATGTGGCGCGTATGTGACGTCACATGCGCGCCTGGTCAAGAAGGAGCGGAGGCCGGAGCAGAAGCAGGTAAGTAAGGGAAAAGGGAGAGGGGGAGGTATTTAGGGGGGTTTAGAATGAGGAGGGGGGGTTTGAATAAGGAGGGGGGGTTTACAATGAGGAGGGGGTTTGAGGATGAGGAGGGGGGAGGGAAAGAGACATGGGGGGGTTAGAGAGACACAGGAGGGTAGAGAGACACGGAGGGGGGGGTAGAGAGACACGGGTCTTTAACATTATATTCAGCGTATAACACGCACACATCATTTGCCCCCTATTTTCAGGGAGAAAAAGTGTGTGTTATACGCCGATAAATACGGTATCTAACACTTCCACTATTTTTTTATTTATTTACATGTGTTCATTTAATTAATACAGTAAATATAATTGGCAGCATGGGCTTATGCCCATTCAGACAGTGCATCATTTTACTTGAGTGCACCCACAACAGTGTTATTATTCTTCATATCCATTTTCTATATCTCAAATCATAATTTTATGAGGATTTATGTATATCAGAAAGTGTTAGGTACACTTACAGACACATATACATTTCTGTGCCTATGCAATCATTATTCTATGGCACAGCACCAGCATCTTCAGGCAGTCTGCTACACACTGAAAATGTGCTGCCCTAGGCCTAGACTTGTGGGCCTAGGCCTAAACACACCTCTGATGGACAGAATAGATAGACCCATCTGCCAACAAATGTATGCTTCTGTAAGGTCAGCTTCTCACCCAAGG
The DNA here is from genome assembly GCA_027410445.1 of Discoglossus pictus. NCBI lineage: Eukaryota > Metazoa > Chordata > Amphibia > Anura > Alytidae > Discoglossus > Discoglossus pictus. The sequence goes on along the minus strand of CM050172.1, from coordinate 57,292,915 downwards.
GGGACAAATGTATAGAATTAACACAACATTATGCTGGAAATGTTGCTGATTAGTGAGTAATATATAAACCTAGCTTTCGTGCAACAAAGGAATTCACCGTACAATGCAGAATTGCCTTCATTTTTGCTTACATAGCTAAAACTAAAGTATTGCGATCCTACAGAGTTCTAGGCTCCAGGATTGTGTAGACCATTGATATAGGAACATAAATCAATGTGAGAGATTTTACTTATATATAATGAATAATGTGATGTATTATACATTAGACAATTACCCAAACCTCAGCGTAATAGGATGAGCGCTTCCTAAAACACAGGCGCTGTTTGGTTATGAAATAATACAAATACACAAGGAATAGAGATGGATGAGGCATATAAAGCCTATTGTAATGTTGTAAATGCTGCTTCTAAATGAGCACACATTGCCAATGATATGAGATATCCACAATACATTAAAATAAAAGTGTAATTTGTATTATTAAGATACAACACTGTAAAGGGAATTTGTCAATGTATTGTCTGGCTGGTGAAAGGCTCTGCATGTTCTCTACTTTTAGGTTAACTATATTTGTATGGAAATGTATGATAATATTTGGACTAAATTTGTAAAATCTGTAGATTTTGCACTAAAAAACATAGATTCAATGACAGATAAGAACCAAAGGGTAGATCTAAATAAATGCTTTGCTTAAATAAACCTCAGCATGGCCTTATGCTCTTTCCAGTTGCAGAAAAGGTCCCATTAAAAAAATTAAAATCACACGTACAAATAAACCTTATTGCAAGTGGAACTGCCCTAAAGTTCATACGGAATTTAGATTTATTTTATGTAAAAATTACCTATTAGATACACCCTCTTAGGTAATAGCCTTATTAACAGCTATCAGTTAATATAGCAGTGGGGATTAATACCAAAATAAGAACGCCCAGATGAAAATAGTAATAATGAAAGAGATATTTAACAACTGGTTTTAATTATTCCATTGTTAAATGTCTCCATCATCATTACTTTTATTTAACACCAGGCTAACAGCCCTATTAAATTGTGATTCTGCAAATTAAAATAAGGGCTCTATTTAAGCACATAGGGCCTCATTCTATTAGCTGCCGCAGCCGTTGCGGGGCCGCAAGGACCGGCCGCAAGCTATTCTGCTATTCTATTCCCTTACGCCGGAGGCTCCGGCAGGCTTGCGGCCCGTGCCTTGCTATCTCTTGCGGCCGCTCGCGCCGGAGGAAAGCCTTTGATCTAAAACGGCCGCAAGAGTTTTGCAATTCAATTCCTCCGGGAAACCTCTCTGCAAGGCTAAAAGCGAGCCGCAGCTTACTTGCAGGAAAGAGGTCTCGCTAGCACCAATTAAGCACATAAAATAGCTTAAATAAAGCCATCCTGCACTTTGCGAAGACTATAAAGGGATTTTAGGTGTTAGAAAAAATAGCACATAATTATCCTATACTCAAATCCGTAAAATATTTTATTTTTAATATCTGTAAAATATCCATGTAAAAAGTCCAGAGTGCTTGGACTTGCCCACGCCGCAGCCGGAAAATAAACAGTTAATTTGAACTTGGGTTTGGGCTGATGTGCAAGCTTGAGAGTGGGTTCCTTTTAATCCTCATGTCCCCCAATATGATCCCTAGCATTTACAGAGCTGTACAGTGCAGGCTTGAATTTTTATATTTCACAGCTTACGGCCGGTTCCAAGATATGCGGCCGGCCGTAAAAGGAGATCCTTGCGGTGCCGTATAATAGAATCGCGAGTTAACTGAACCCCCGCAAGGAATCGCAGCCTTACGGCCGATTTACGGCCGATAATAGAATGAGGCCCATAGTATATTTTTTTTACAGACGTTTTTAGTTAGTGAACTTCTATCCAAAAGCAAGGTCTTCACTAACTAATAACTTCTTTAAAAAAAAAAATGCTGTGTGCTTAAATAGAGCCCTTTTAAATTTTCTGAATCGCAATTTAATAAGGCTGTAAATATTTTACAAAGAAGAAAACAACAATACATTAGTGTAACATATCTATCTATCTATCTATCCAGTACTCATGCTACCTGGTATCTTCCTGATATAAAATCTTGCTGGTACATATTTACAATTTATGGGGTCTTCCATTAGTAACTCCCCTCATGTATAGCTGAGAACCACCAGTCTGCAGCTGTAAAACAATTAGCGTGTCTAAAGTCCCAGGCACCCAAGCACATCTATGGGATATGAGGATCTCCTGTCTTCTTCACTTCAGACAAATAGTGAAACAGGTCCATGAACCAGAGGCTGACTCTTTCACCTCTGGGTGACTTGGAAGAGGGGTCAACATCAATATCCGGCACAGCTGGTTTGTGATGGTGAGTGGGGGGAGGGAGTCTGTACAACAGGTATCTAAACATCCTTGACCACCCGGCTGTAAGGAAATAATTTTTGTTCTGTAGAGTGTAAAATTTTGTTACTATAGAGTGGTTTTAATGAATGAGTTTGAGGTGCATTCAGCCTTAGATTCACTGCATTGGAATTCTGAGTGCGAACAAGTAATACAAAAAAAATATAATATAAAATAAACCACCTTATATCACTGCATAGAAATGCAGAGTGCGCACAAGTATTCAATTATATAAGCATTCAATATTAAACTTTTTATCAAAGATCAGACTTAGTTGATGCATGTCTCCATTCACTATAAGGTCAACTTTGTCTTGTAGGCAGTGCTTAATTTCCAGGCACAATGTTAGAAAGATAGAATGATAGATTTGATAACAGTCAATAGGCTCATTGAATCTACCACTTCCATCTATCAACTTTTCCATAATTAAAGCCTTGGGATGGCCTTATGCTTTTCCCAGGTATGCTTGATTTCCTTAATTGTGATTGACACTACCTCTTCCAGTGTGAAATTAATGCAATGCTTTCCATTGACTAGAGATTTGCTGTGTTAAAGTGGTCTACCTTGGCAATTAGCTTTTGCTGTTGTGCAGCCTGTAAATGATTGTTTGGCCTATTTTCTCTCAGTCATATCTCCCGTCTCCCTTGATGGCCTTATCAAGGTAAAGACAAATACGGATCTGAGGTCTGATACTCTAATCTTTGAAAACAAATTTAAAATTGAATATTGCTATTGTAAATAATTAAACAGTAATTTTATTAATGATAAATGCATAATTAAAACACTTAGCTTTTCTTATTTGAGTATTATCAGGTTTTCACTTTAAGGACAGTCTGATTGTCGTACTCTATACAGTAGATGGAATAGTGGTAGAAAATGGAAATATAGAGAGGGAGCAAAGAAAGGTGTGAGAATACAAAAAAAAGAGGACAAAAAGTCAAAAGAGTGAGATGGAAATAAAGAGGAGTGGAAGATATGGCAAGAGCCAAATGAGAGTAATGGAATAGGCGAGCAAAAACAGAAATGAATAAGAGAGGTGGGATTGAAAGAGCATAGTAACACTGAAAGGTGATGAGTGTGATAAGAGGGAGAGGAGACAGATGGGAAGGAGGAAAGAAAAATGAAAAAGTGAGAGAAAATAGGACAGCAATGAAAGAGGATCATTAGATGTTTTAAATTAAAATCACTTTAAAATAAATGTAGAGCAAATCTCAATAAAAAAAAATTGTAGGAAAGAAACAGTTTTCGAAAGGAGGAAAACTAGGATATGATTCCTCCATTACCCTTATGATGACATTCAGAAGCCATTAATTTCTACTTGAGGTTAGTCTTTGCTGTGTGATCAATCGTGGCTTAAAATGGTGGTTATACACATTTCAAAAGTAAATGTGTGTAAATAGAAGAATGTGGCATATTTATGAAATAAATGGTTAAAAGCATAAACATGAAGACTCCCAAAATGTGGACAATTGTTACAAAGTATTAAAAGTGGTAATGAAATACATTTTATGCCACCCATTTTTGCACAATATGGCATTTGTAGGAAGAAAATGTAAGGAACAATTACCTCAGAAACAAAATAATATACTTTTTAGAAAAATGTATGTTGCTCTTTAATTCTTAAGTTATGTACATCATTTCACCTCAAGTGGTATTTTTAATTTAGAAATGGTTTTAAAAAGATGACAACAAGCTAAATTGGTGGAAATGTAAGAACATTTGAAAACATAAAATATTGAGTTTCAGAAAAAGTGGACCATTGTTACAGAATCTTGAAGGAAGTATAAAGTCGTAAAGTAAATACAGTATGAGCTGCAAATGTGTTCACACAATATGGCTGCTGGAGTTTGTAGGGATATCATTTTGTAGTAATACAGTATTTTTTTAGCAACATATACCTTTCTCTTTTGTTTTTCCCTATGCATGATATTTAATTTTAAGTGGTATTTTAAATGGAAAATAGTTTTGAAGAGATTAAAATAATGGCATTAAATTCTACAACCTAAAACTATGAAAATGTAATAACAGAACAAACATGTAAAATGATGGATTAAAACTATAAAATTGAGAGTCACAAAAACTGAACAATTGCTATAGACTATTTAATGAATTAGGATAATGGATAATAAAAATACAATGTAAGCCAGGCACATTTTCCCACAATATGGCTGCTGGCATTTGTTGGGATATGGATTTGAGGTAAAATTACCTCAGAAACATAATAATTTTGTTTTAGGATCATATATCTTGTTCTTTTATAGTTCTCCATGCACATTATTACACTTCAAGTGGCGTTTTTAATGGATAAATGACAGGTGTAATTTTGTAGGCCTAGTCTTTAACAACGTCCGTCCACATATTGGTATCCTGACAGATTGACAGAACAGGTTAATAAGTGCTTTCCACTTCTCCTACGGGCTAATTAAATATTAATCCACTTGGTGAGGTCAGCAAAAATAACAAACAATTGGCAGAGTGAAATTTGTTTAATTAATTCTCCTGTGGAGGTTTCTGAAGACTTGCTCTCCCTTGACGCACCGGTGACTAGTCGGCAGGAGCAAAGAGTGAATGAAAGCTTTGTTGTAATAGAGGTTACATTAGTCTTCTTTTAACCTTTTCATTACTGTAGAGACCAACAAATTATGTTGTGTAAGCTCTTCTGCCAGCCACAGAATTAAAATGAAATATTTCTTTTTAATCCTTTGTGTTTTAAGCACCAAAAATTCCTGTATTTTCCCCCTTTGCCCCATATTAAAATATATTTGCTAAACAATAATGATAATCTGCAAAAAAACAACTCTATTATTAGCTATTTTCCTAACAAAAAAGGCACCCATATGTATCACTGTTTTCACAAATAAAGTTAATCATATAATCCCTTGCTATGTTTGTATTTTATGTTAACAATTGTAAAAACATGTATCATTGTTCAACTTTCTTTCACAAAATGTTTATGTGATCACTGCAGTACTATATTTAATATATCCTCTTGGCAAGAACTTTAAAAACCTACTATTACACGTTAATGGTATAATGGTGGGATTGCTAGTAAATAATACACAGTATCATGGGAAATGTACCTCTGTGTCACTTCAGTGCAGGAAAGCATGTGGGGGAGTATTTGATTCCCTGCTGATTTTGAACGTTTGTCCACTGACAAAGAAATGACCAGTCTATAATTTTAATGGTAGGTGTATTTTAACAGTGAGAGACAGAATAACAGAAAACTAAAAAATAACAAACCCAAGAAAAACACATGTAAACAATGCTATAAATTGATTTGCAGGTCAGTGAGGGAAATAAGTATTTGATCCTCTATCAATCAGCAAGATTTCTGGCTCCCGGGTGTCTTTTATACAGGTAACAAGCTGAGATTAGGAGCACTTTGTTAAAGAGAGTGCTCCTAATCTCAGTTTGTTACCTGTATAAAAGACACCTGTCCACAAAAGCAATCAATCAATCAGATTCCAACCTCTCCAAAATGGCCAAGACCAAAGAGCTGTTCAAGGATGTCAGGGACAAGATTGTAGACCTACACAAGGCAGGAATGGGCTACAAGACCATCACCAAGCAGCTTGGTGAAAAGGTGACAGTTGGTGCAATTATTCGCAAATGGAAGAAACACAGAATAACTGCCAGTCTGCCTCGGTCTTATGCTCCATGCAAGATCTCACCTTGTGGAGTTTCAAAGATCATGAGAACGGTGAGAAAAAATTATTTATTTTTGTTATGCATTCTACTGTGTTCACAGAATAAATAAAAAAGAGCACTGTTAAATGACAACTGTGAGCCATGTAATGCATTGACAGTTACAGTCACTAATTCATTTGCTAAACACATTCAAAGTATCACTCACCCCACAACTTGCAAAGCATTGCAGAACATCACTTCTCCCCTTTAGAGCTGGAAAAGGATAGATAACATAAAGCCTCTATGACAATATGGCCCAAACAGTGACATAGAGAGAACTTTTATTGCTGGACATGGCAGCTGCTTATTTGCTCTAGGCATTTTCTCATCAGGGCTCCATTCACTTGACAGACTGGCCACAAGAATCAGCTGTATTCCTGTATGACTAAGCTTTCCATCTCATTATCTATGCAAATTATTGATCAATTTTCTTTTTAATTGCTTTTCTACATTATTTTCAAGCCTCTGTAGTTTTGGGGACTTTTATGTATTCTTAATGTTTTGCTTATATACTGCATATCACCTAAATTACCGCCGATACTACATTTTATTAAGGTGATCTTTATTTTATAAACGTTATTTCCCAGTTCTTCAAAACAGCATAATTTAAACCTTTCAAAGTGGTCAATGTTTTTCCATATGATAATTTGGCTAACTAAACATGATAAGAGGCAAAATGTTATTTTATAAAGTAGACATCTCTGGAAAATATGTCTTTGTAAACTATTGAGTACTGCTGAGAGCACTGGCAGGTGCATATGTCAGATTCCTTTTGTGCAGACACAAACTTCCTAATTATTCAAAGTTTCAACATACTTCAGGAAGTTGATCTCCTAACACCAATATGGTAGATTTCACCAAATCATAATTATGTATGTATCATGTATTATTTTAATATTCTAACAACATGTCTTCTATTCTGAAGTGTATATCTTCAAAAGAGTACATTTTAAAATGTGCACAAAGTGGTAATTTTACTATGGAACTACATTAAGCTCTAAAGCATTAGACAGAAAATTACTCAACATTATAATGGCCAGAAAAAAAAACATTTATTTTAATCCTGACCTTGGTTTTTGTGTCGATGCGTAACATGCATCGCTAGAAGTAATTTAAAAAAATAATAATAATACTTAGTGATACTAATGAAGCAAATTGTAAAGGAGAACCCATAATGTGTGTGTTACAGTGATCTGAACTTCAGAGAGAAATCTGAAAGGCAAGAAAATGTGAGACAAATTTTAAAACAATGGGGACATAAAATTAAAATAAAGCTTTAATTAAAGGGTCACTACAGTTTTTTGTCTATGGAACTAGCAATATCTTCTAATAAACTAGATTAACTTATGCGCTAAAGAAAAAGAAAAATTGTATGTACATTAATCCTACAAGCAAAGATAGGTACACATGTTTCCTTATGGAAAACAACAGATTATGTGCAACTTGAACATAGTAACATAGTAATTGAGGTTAAAAAGAGACTTTTAGTACATCGAGTTCAACCTTTTTAGATCTGCTCTGATCCTTGTAATAAGTGAATTGGTAATATAATGGCCAGAAAAAAAAACATTTATTTTAATCCTGACCTTGGTTTTTGTGTCGATGCGTAACATGCATCGCTAGAAGTAATTTAAAAAAATAATAATAATACTTAGTGATACTAATGAAGCAAATTGTAAAGGAGAACCCATAATGTGTGTGTTACAGTGATCTGAACTTCAGAGAGAAATCTGAAAGGCAAGAAAATGTGAGACAAATTTTAAAACAATGGGGACATAAAATTAAAATAAAGCTTTAATTAAAGGGTCACTACAGTTTTTTGTCTATGGAACTAGCAATATCTTCTAATAAACTAGATTAACTTATGCGCTAAAGAAAAAGAAAAATTGTATGTACATTAATCCTACAAGCAAAGATAGGTACACATGTTTCCTTATGGAAAACAACAGATTATGTGCAACTTGAACATAGTAACATAGTAATTGAGGTTAAAAAGAGACTTTTAGTACATCGAGTTCAACCTTTTTAGATCTGCTCTGATCCTTGTAATAAGTGAATTGGTAATTGATCCAGAACAAGGCAAATAACAAACCTATTGAAACGCTGCCAATTTTCTCATAAAAACAAAAATTCTTCCTGACCCCAAAATTCTGATTATCAGGAACCCCTTATCAATACTCCTCCTTCTCTAGTCATCCAACATTACCCTGTATGGCCTTTTTATTCAAAAATATATCCAACCCCTTCTCAAAGTTATCTATTGAATCTGATGTCACAACCCCGTTTGGTAGAGAGTTCCACAGTCTTACTGCTTTTACTGGTAGAGAGTTCCACAGTCTGACTGCTCTCCCTTTTCTTTCCATAAAGTGAAATATGTTTTCTTCTAAATGCAAGTGATGTCCTCTTGTCATTTCCCTCTGACAAAGCCTTATATTGACCCTGGATATATCCCCTCTTAGGTGCCTTCATTTTAGAGTCTAATTTGGTTAGTCTTTCTTCATAACTTAGTCCCTGTGTTATTAGTTCTATTACTCTTATCTGTACCTTCTCCAGCTCTAAAATGGCTTTTTTATGAAGTGGTGCCAAAAATTGCACTCCAAATTCCAAAAAAGGGCGTACTAGAGATTTTGAACCCTATTCTATTCCCTACATCTGAGAGTTACACCGTCAAAAAGTGCAAAGTAAATCTCCCTAGCTATTCTATTCAGTCATAGCTGTATCATTGCCAAAGAACTACTGACGACTATGGCAAACCAGAGATGCAAAAAACGGCAAATTTTCCCCGTTGATTTACCTACATCAGGAATATTACGAGTTGCTTGCGCTTAAAAAAGCTATTCAATTACTTTCTTTATCCCCTTGCTGCTTACTTCTCAATTCCCTCTTCCGACTCAGAAAATACCCCCCTACCCCGATCACCCCATCTAAATAACCATAGGGATGCATTGAGACCCCCATGTCAACTAAAATGCTTATCTCGTTGCACCTATAAGTTAACCCTTGCAGCGGGGTTCCGATCGGACCCCTGGCACCTAAACTTAACCCCAATGTTGCGGAGGTTCATCAAGGGGTCCAAAATGGACTCTCGCGTCACATAAATTTTTGACTCCTTTTGATCTGAGCAATCTGATTTGTCTGAATAATTACAAAATCATATTGAGCAGGATGACTACTGTAAACCCATTCTGATTGGCTGAAATATGATTGACATCTATTTCAACCATTCAGTACACTCAAAAAAATGTAAGCTGCAGAAAGTGCGGCAGGAGCCATTTGCTGCATGGGAGCTTCACCTAGAAGGGGCTATGTTAGTTTAGTTCATTTATTTTTTTTATAGCTGCAGAATATTTTATGGGGGGCTCTTTCCTGGCCCAGAAGATGAGGACCATGGACTTCAAGCTATTGTTAAGAGGACCAGAACGTCTCCAGGACTGAAGATTGAGGACAGGGCATCAATGATTATTGCTGGCTCATCATTTTGCCCAGATAAGTATTTTATTAGTTTTTTTTTATTTTAATTGTAATTTGTCTTTTATTTTAAATTGTAATTCTTTTTTTATTTTGTTCTTATTCTTGGTAAAAAAATTTTTTTTAATAATTTTGGGTTTTTATATTTTTTGTAATTTAGTTTTTTAACTACCATAATTTATTGGGGGATTCATTTTAATACTTTAATGTAGTGATTTTACTTAGAGTATCATGGGGGTCCTAGTGGACCTCCATGGCACATTGTGTATTAATTTAGTTTACCATGGGCTTCCGTGTAGACTCCCATGTTATGTAGTGGCTAATTTAGTTTGCCATGGGGGTCTGTATAATGTCATCAGCAAAAATAGAGACAATACTTTCCAGTAATACTTCTAAATCGTTAATAAATATGTTAAAAAGGAAACCTAATACTGAACCCTAAGGGTGGTTAATCTGTGGAATTCTCTACCAAAGGAGGTGATGACAGCGGATTCGATAGATAACTTTAAAAAGGGATTGGATACATATTTTTAAATAAAAAGGGCATTCATGGCGATAATTAGAGAGAGAGTATTCATCCAGGGAGGAGTCCGATCGCCAGTATCTGGGGTCAGGAAGGAATTCTATATTTTTTTTACCCTTTTGAGACAATTGGCAGTTTCACTTTTTTTTCTGTTTGTCTTCCTCTGGATCAATTAACAATTAACAATTAATCCGCATATTGCAGATCAGAGGAGATCTAAAAAGGTTGAACTTTCTGGACTAAAAGTATTTTTTCAACCTCAAGTACTATGTAACTCTGTAACTATGTAACCCCACTTATCACATTAGTCCAATCTGAGTATGTTTTTTTACAACAACCCTTTGCTTCCTCTACTAATACTAAAGATGGCAATTTTAAGAGTGGTTTTAAGTGTGTATATATTTACAATTTGGGCAATAGAATAGGGCCCATTTTGGCAAATGAGTCTTACAAATTTAGACAGAATGTTTGGCTATTACAGAGCTCAATTCCCTCAGTACCCTTGGATGTATTCCATCAGGATCTGGGGCTTTATTAACATTTACATTTTTTAAGCCACTTTTGGATTTCTTCCTGTGATAACCAATTAATTGGTAAAGGAAGTGCAGCTTTATCTTGTTTCAGTGCAGCTTTATCTTGTTTGCATATACAGAAGTTATTACAATTCTTATATAAATGAAATACATGTAATTTAATAACACGAAACACTGATTTGAATTTACTAACTTTTGACTGTCACTCAGCTCAAGGGATCCTCTCACCAAATCAGCCTACTCTACCATATTGCCTCAACATTGTCCATTCCAACTTCAAATCATAATCTCTTGTTCTTGCATTCCTTTTTTTTCTGGAAGATATTTCCCCACCAAACTTTAATAAATCCTTTCATATATTTGAAGGTTTTTATCTTATCACTTCTCTCCATTCAGTCATTTAAGCTAGTGGTTTTTAACAGCCAGTCTGAGGACCAAGACTGTACCTAAGACCGCAAAGAGAGGTGAGAAGAGCCCAACACTTTTAATTAGTTCACTATCTTTAGTCAGATTATTGATGAATGTATCTGCAGTTAAAAGGTACTCCTCTTAAATGAGTGCAAAACTAAATAAAAATCTGATGTGCTCCATGTTCCAAAATGTTCTTAATGGCAGTCCCCATGAGCATTGGAAGGTAACCAGCCTGTCCCAAGATGAAAATAGTTGAAAGCCAGTGCTCTAAACTATACATATTAATGTATTTCTGTATATGTTATGTTTTAGGCTCCCTTCTTTGAATCCTGCCAAATAAAAATAAATGTGATTATAGTAATGCAAACCATTTTTATGTGGTTTAGAAGAGCATGTTTTAAGCATTATAGTATTGCAAACATATTAACTAAAAAAGTTTTATCTTCCTTGAATCTAACAGGAAATGTTTCTCTGTGCACTGTACATACTATGGTATTAGTGCTCTAGGACCTTCATTAAAAAATAAGCACTCTGAAACATCAAATATCCTCTTTCATATGCATCAAATTAAAAAAATTAAATGTGGTCAGTTTTTTTTATGTGGCTTTGTAAATAACTAAACTTAATAGTGGTCAAGATGTATTAGAATGCAAAAATAAATAAATAAATACACAATCTCTATGTTTTTTAATTTTGTATAGGCATATATTCTTTACTGTGTGGTTCCATTTCCTTTTCTGACCTGATCCTATCGGCTTCTTTCTTAGGAGGGCGTTTCCTTGTAAACTGATGAACTTTCCATTAGTCCTGTTGAAAGCACTAGCAGTTGTTGCTGCCATATTCCCATTGTGCAGACAGAAGCATCTTCTGTATTCAAAGTGTCCTCCCACCTGAAAAAGTAGCATAAATACATATAAAAGGTAATAAATTAGGGTGAGTATATTTTTTTACATCATTTTGTCTATCTTAAAGTGTAATTTTTCATAATGTGTGGTTCTTCATGTAATTCATGAAAAAACAGAGAGAATGTGAACATAATCAAATACTGTAGAACATTTATTGTATACAGATAAAATAGCTGATAAATATTGCACTCCTGTTCATTACTCTATATGCAATAGATAGTCCGACATTCATGTATTTGATCACTCATTCTTACACTAGTAGTGTTTATAATGCACTTAGTTCCAGCAGTTGGAGGTGTATTTTCCAGAGACTAATTTGATACTGCCCAATGTTAAAAAAAACTGCTGAAGAATTACAGGACATCAGAATTAGGGCTAGTTGTGGGAACTAACGCGTTTCACTGTATTCTACAGGTTCAACAGAGGTATGGCCATTAAATCATTGACAGGAGGTATTTATACATTCATTGTAATTTAAAAATAAAGGATGCCACAATCATGGGTTAGTGAGACGGCCTTACGTGTTTCTAGTTATTCGAGCTCGTCATCAGGCATGCTCATTAACACCCTTATTAAATTGCAATTCGTAAATTTAAAAGGGCTCTATTTAAGCACATAGCATATTTTATTTACATAAGTTTTTAGTTAGTGAAGACCTTGCTTTTGGATAGAAGTTCACTAACTAAACACTTCTGTAAAAAAAATATGCTGTGTGCTTAAATAGAGCCCTTTTAAACTTACCGAATCACAATTTTATAAGGATGTAAATCACTGGCAAGGCGTATTTATACATTCAAGGTATCCCACCAATTCTTTCATCATTCATTGTAATTTAGAATTGTAGGATGCAACAATCAGGGCTAGTGGGAATGCCCTTACGTGTTTCTAGTTATTCTACCACTTCATCAAAGACATGCCCATTAAACTATTGATAAGGGGTATGTAAAACTGTCAGAGTATCCCATTCTTTCGTCATTTACTGTTATTTAGAATGACAGGCCCCTTCTGGATCACTACCTTGTCATGGTGAAGGGGCTAGTGTACCTCAATAATGCTGTAAGCTATACCAGGTAGGGTCACCCAAGATGGGCAGGTCATAGCAGAGAGGTCAGACAAATCGTGATCCACTGGAGAAGGAACTGGCAATCCACTCCAGTATCTTTGCCATATGGATAAGCATGACCAGAAACACGGACAGATTGCCTGGCGTGCTGCGTCCATATGGTCACCGAGAGTTGGACACGAATGAAGCACTGAACAACAACAAGAATTGCAGGATGCCACAATCAGGTTCAGTGGACATGGTTTTACTAATTTCTACCACTTCATCAGAGGCATATGATTGACAACAATATTTAAAAATTCAAAGTATCCCATTCTTTCATCATTTACTGTTATTTAGAATTGCAGAATGCGACAATTGGGGCTAGTGAGTTTCTAGCTATTCTACTGCTTCATCAGAATAAAACTCATAAACTGGATGTATTTGTATATTTGAAGTATTCCATTCTTTCATCATTCACTTTAATTTAGAATTCTCAGAAAGTCATAAAAACATCTATAAACATCTATATAATATATCCTCACTATGTAGCAAAAGAACATCATAAAGAGTTAAACATTTTTATGAAGGGTGATACCTTGTTAACTATAAATGAGCACCAGTGTGAGAATGGTATATAGGGAACCTATAGATTAAATCTCCACTTCTTTAATGATTGTACAAAAGTACCGGCTTTTTTGCTGCTGCATTGAATTTTGGTTTCAGACCTTGGGGAAGGGACTCGGAATCTTCATGTTGAGGCTTGAGCTGTGCGTTAATTTTTTATTTATTTGATAGTGGCACTGGAAGGGTTTGGAAAGTGAGTCTAAAGTAATTAGGAACTCTAACTGATGGATTGCACTAGAGGGACCTGTGGATTATTTATCACAAAGTCACTTGCTGGAAAGGTTAGAGGCTTGAAAGTAATTATTTATTTTCCTCCTTCATTTTTTTTCCCTTTAAAGTCATGAAATCAGCTAGGGAAAAATCTTAACTGCCCCTTGAAAAATTATCTTTAACCTCTTCCCTGCTGGAGAAAAGAAAGTACAGCAGATGACATGAAATGATCACTGTATCGTGAAATACATATATATTTGAATCTTTCTAAGAGTATAATTAGGCAGGAATATTGTCATAGTATTTAATTAGAAAAAAAAAAAGTTGATGCATGGTCCTTAGAGGCATCCATCATACGTTTGTAGAGATTTTGTGTGTGTTAGAGGATGGTTTACATTACTAGAAAGCAGGACTTCCTTGCAACTGCTTTCTTCTGTTTGCCAGAGGGAGGAAGGTGTCAAATACTACAAGTTCCAATGATATAGGAACCACTTTTCACTAATGTTTAAAGTGTTAAGCTCTCCTCATTCCTCTTTGTCTCTGAGGACCAGCAGATGAAGACTCAGGCACTGGCACTGGTGCCAGGGTCAGCTCTTGAGATCCACTATCTTAAAGGATACTGTAGCCTCAAATGTGCTATCATGCTTTTAAAAGATCATGGGCTAAACATTATGAATGTGTTTTGTATGCAAACTGAGTAGTCCCTGGTGTAGAAAAATTACATCATATCATCTCTTCCACTTGTCCTGACCTCTTCCATGGTACAGAGTGTCAACAAGACTTAGAATTTTAATATACATCAACATCTCTGTGTTATAGTATCATACTTTTAAATGTATGAAATCATTGCTTTCCAGAAATGTCAATGTCCATTTCACACACAACTTCCATTAATGTATTATGGATACTTTCAGGATCCAGCAATGGAGTCAATATTTTTTTTTTGATTAAAAACTAGCTTTATGACTTTTCTCTGCTTTATTATGCTTTAAATGTTTTTTATTTTTTCATTGTAACGGGATCCATTAAATGCAAGAACGGATTGCATTGGTAAAGTTTTCTGTACTGTTGCAAGATCAAATTGCGTAGTTAATAATATGTGTGGTATTTTTTATTTTAGAGGTTTTTTTCAAAAAAACATCTTACTGGAGAACATTTTCCATATACTGGACTGTTTTTAAATGTGATGGAATTAACCCCAAAAAAGTACTGTATGTTGGACCTATAGTTCACACTTCATGTCTAAACACACACCAGTTTACACATTTCTGTTATTTTTAAACTTTATTTGGTGAAACTTTCAACTACACATACCATTAACCAGTGTCGGTGCTAGAGAATAGAGGGCCCTGGTGCAAAATACATTTTTGGACCCACCCACAAGGGGTTTGTAACAATTTGATTGCACTGGGCTATGCCTGATACCATTTCACTCAGTGAACTTCCCCAAGACCCCTTCCCTATAAAAGCTCCCCTCTCTGTAAACAATCTCTACATAACACCTAGTCCTTCTCACCATCCACCCCACACAGCACCCTTTTCCTCTAAGCATCCATCCTAGTTAGCATTAACCTGTCCTCTCAGCACCCACTTTACATAGCACCCATCCATATTTCCTTTGCTCCTCATCACAGAACCCATCCCCCTGTACTTTGCTGTCACTTTACAGCCCCTGCTCTCTTACCTTTTTCCCTAGTACACATTCCAAGCATGCTGAACTGCTCCACACTGCCACCTCTTGGAGCATCAGTAAAAATGCTCTTTTTGAAACATCGAGTTCTGGCCTGTGGGGTGTGCGCCCAAGGAGGGCCAAGGGCTTGAAAGGAGTCCCAGGGGAGACCTTGGTGGCAGGGGACCCATGGGAAAGCAGGGGGGGGCATGAAGAGCTGGCCAGGGTAAGGGGGCCCCTACACTACAGAAAACAAATGAAATGCAAAAATAAATGTACACAGCACTGGGCCCTCCTGCGCCACTGGTAGATCCGCCACTGCCATTAACAGATATGTAATTCCAAAAAATTAAACTCAGTTTAAATTACTGAGACACTAGAACATGTATTCTCAATGGTTGCTTCAGTTCATTAGTCAAGAAGTTCAAACATTTATTTTAATATTTTTCTGCTGTTTTTTTTTTAAGTTTGCAGAATTTTGGGCAATTAAAAGATCACTGTAATATGATATATAAACTATACTCTTTTAAAATAAATAATATGTAAACAATATGTAAAAAAGTAATACAGACTTTATTAACTTATATATAATAAACGTACTGTTTATTCTGTAATTCTGATTTCTGCTGAGGTGGGAGGAAACTTTGAATGCACAATTTGAAAACGTGGTAGCTAAAACCACTGCTGTTTTAAACAGGACTAATGGAAATATCATTAGTTTACAAAGACACACACTCCATTATTATTCATACATATACATAAAATTCCCTGTGTAGGAAGGTGAAGCAATAATGAGAACACTATATGCGAGCAAAGGAAGAGTACCATCATAATCAGCCCGAAAAAAGAAAATGGAACATTATAGTAAAGAATAATTGCATATAAATGGTAAAAATGTGCAGGTTGTGGTAATTTTTTTGCTAAAAACATTTTTCCCATTATAAAGTGTAGTTATTTAGTTGTAGTTATAATATTATGTAGTTATAATATTTTTTACATTAGTATTATCAATTTATGGTTATTATCAGTAAATATGGTGACTTTTATTCTATACAAGGACTGCAGCCTTTTCCTGATGGAAATTAGCAGAGTGCCACAGGCTGCACCCTATCTCCTACCTGCAGCAGCGTGTGCTGTCCAGATTGCATATGCCATATTCCTGTGTGTAAGCACTTTAATATAACCAGGGCAGACATGCTTGGGTCATTATTAGAGCTGACCTGGGACTTAGCTGGAGTTAGCATTGCGGCTATTATTTTAGATCCCCCCTTATAAGCTAGTGACATGTTATTATGGTCAGTGGGGTTGCACCATATGCAATGACCATGAGGAAAGTGACTACTCCATATCAGCCCCTAATAGGTTCCCTTGGGACTTAGTAACACAAAGCAAAATGCTGTTGTGCAGTTTTCTAGATGCAATTCCATTGGTTTAGTGTAAATTAAAAAAGAGATGCATTAGCCCTGTACAGTGCAAGGTATATAAGTATGAATTAAAGTCTCTAAAATGGTGTATTAATGTGTAGATAAGTGGAACAGCCTTACAGGAGAAAAGGTACGGACAAACAAAGAAAAGGAATATAAGCATGCTTGGGATACACATAGGGCTGAGAGTTAATTATTCCACATTTGTGGGTAGATAAAATGGACAGGCTATATTGGGCTATGTGGTTCTTATTTGCTATAAGATCTATTTCTATGTGAGACAATAGAGAAAAAGACTTATGAAGTACCATTCTCTGCTGAAGTTTGAGTAAGGAACCAGTACAGAAATAGCTCCCCTAAAATTAAGTTCGGCAGTCAAATAAAATAAAATATTAATGGTTTAGACTTATTTTTAGCATTCTGTTTTAATTTAAAAAAATAAATGTTTATAAGAAACACTAATCGTTTGGGATTATTTGGCTTCAAATTCTTCCCACTAGCTTTCAGCTTAGAATCCTTGGTGAAAGTCAGTGGTCCTCAAACTGTGGGTTGCGACCCCTTCAGGGGTCGAATGACGATTTGCCAGGGGTTACCTAAAACCATCAGAAATTGTAATTGTATGTAATTTAACTGTAATTTTACTGTTAGGGGTAGCCACAACTTGGGAAATTTTATCAAAAAGTCACAGCACTAGAGGGGTTGAGAACCGCTGTTGTAAATGATCCAGGTAACAAACGTGAAAGAAACCGATTGGCTGGTAACGTTCATATATGGTGACAGAAAGTTAGGATGTGGTACTTCAGTGAGATTTATAGGGTTAGTATATGCTTTTCTAAGGTTGTGGAAAGACTTTAATTTGGAATTAAATACATTAAATAACAAAAATTGAAAAGAACACTGTATGACAAAATATATTATTTTGAAAACATTTAGTCTGGTTAAAAGTATAATTAGGCAATGATAATGGCAGAAAAATTGTTATTATTAAGAAAGAAATACATTTTGAGAGATGTGATAGACCCTGGAGGCATCTATGACATATTATTGGGAATTTTGTAACTTTCAAATGCTAAAAGCTTCAATAAGATAACAAATCCCACTTTTTTCGTTTCCCTACATCTTTACTCCTCTGATATGTAATTAAGCACATCTCTCAGACTGAAGTCAGACAAAACAGAACATTTTATAAGCAGAAAACAAAAAATATTTTTGTACATCTGCTAATGCTGTTTATTTCCTACTTCACAAACATGTGAAGTTCTTCTAAAACTATATTCTTCCCTTCTGGATCACTACCATGTCATGGTGAAGGAGCTTGTGTACCTCAATGAAGCTGTAAACTATACCATGTAGGGTCACCCAAGATGGGCAGATCATAGCAGAGAGGTCAGATAAATTGTGCTTCACTGGAGAAGGAACAGTCAACCCAATCCAGTATCTTTGCCATGAAAACCATATGGATAAGCAAAACCAGAAACATAGGCAGATGTGTCTGGTGTTCTGTGTTCCATATGGTCACAGAGAGTAGGACATAACTGAATGACTGAACAACAACAATATCAGTTCTATACAAAAAAACATATTTTGATTGTACTAAAATTATAGAGTTGAATATGTAAATGACATTGCCTTATAAGTAAGAAAACAATGATATTTGAGAGATGACATCTTGCCTTGAGGTCAAAAAGAGAATGTCATGGTGACAGTTTTGGCACTGCAGTTAAATTGTTGAACCTATATAATACAATATGCAAGGGCATATTGCAACATTAGGGCAACAGTTAGTTCTTCTCACTCTTAACAATTCCCAAAGTGTCTTTCATGGAATCTTGGTGTACGCTTCAACATAACTAGGGAATCCAAAGGGAAAATTGCATCTATCTTTGGAAAGCAATGTTCAGGAATCATGGAAGCATTTGGAAGGAGCATCTTATTAAAGGTTCACTGTTGTGTTAAAGGACCACTGTGCAATGAAAAAATATATGTTTGAAAATGTTGAGACAGACAAAGAGCATAATTAGGCAAGAAAAACATCATAGACCATTTTTTATAAATTAAAAAACTAAATTATTTTAATGCATCTGTTGGAACCTGGAGCCATTGATGATTCTTTAATGGAAGTTGTGTGCATGACAGGGGTGTTTACTTATCTAGAGAGCAGCGCTTGCATTTTCTGATGCAAGATGCTTGCTTCTGGATCAGTGAGATGGTATGATGTGTTGTTAATTTCAATCAAACTACTTTTTCTAACAATGCCTTCTGACCTTTTCCTGCTCCCTCCTCCCTCTCTGCTCATTTTCCTGATAAATAAAAAAACACCCACTCTAATCCAGCTCTCAGTAAGTGATGTAGCAAAGACAATGTGGATTATTCTGCACATAAACAGAGTCCTCAGAAGTTCTCAAAGCTCTGATTTGTATACCCATGTTAATGTTGTTAGTCTGATACATATTTCACAAATAAGTGCCCTTTTTCTTGAACTGCAGTGGTCCCTTAACTCCTCCATGTTGAAGTCTTCCAAGCTACTTTCCACAAAATTAGATTTCCTCTCTTCTTAATAACACCTTTTTTGTTTTTTTTACTGCTGACATTTTAGAGTGGGAAATATGATAGAAACCTTCAAATATATTAAATGATTTAATAAAAATAAATAGGGATATATTTTCCAGCAAAAAAAGAGCACAAGTTGGTTTGAACTTGGAAAATTTGGGGTTAATGTGCAATAGTTCTTCTTCACAGAAAGGGTAGTAGATAAGTGGAACAGTCTTCCAGTTTAAGTGATAGGGTCAAACACAGTTAAAGGGCCACTGTGGTCAAACATTTAAAATAGCTTCTTTTGAATAACTACACTTGAAAATAATCAACACATTTTCAGAATATAAAAGAAAAACTAGTACAACCTTTAACTTTTTGTTTTCAATTATGCTTTTGTGGAATCTGCCATTTTAGTTTCCAGTGAGCAACTTCCAGAAGTGAAGACTTTCAACATACAGGATGTTTGTATTTACCCAATTGAAGCTTCCCATTAAGTTCTAATGCCTTTTTGGGGGATTAGGATGTAGACCGATCATTTCCAGTCTATTGGCCATTGTTGATTTTTCCAAATGTGTTGGCATAAGGCAAGCAACACTTTCACAGCATCATCTTGTAGAATTTTGCATAGTTCAATTGTGACTTCATAACCTTATGCAGCCTTATAATCAACAATTCATCTTACTTCACTCTCCAAGATGTCTGGCTCCAGCTCATTGGAGAAAATTATTGAGGTCATCACTGCTGTAAAGATCCTTCCTGTATAGATTTTCACTGTATTCCTGGCACCTTCTTCTGTTAAATCTGTACCATTTTTGTCTTTTATCACCCCCACTTTGGCATGAAAGGTACCTTTGAGGTCCCCCATTTTCTTGATTTACCCATTCTGTTATCTTCTTCGATCTCTTTACATCGCTCATTGTAGAATGTCTCATTGTCTCTTCTTGCTATCCTCTGGAATTCTGCATTCAGTAGGATAAATCATTTTCTATCTCCACTACCCTTTGCTTTCCTTCTTTCCTGGGCTACTTTCAAAGCCTCATCAGATAACCAGATTGCCTTCTTACTTTTCTTTCCTTTAGGGATATTCTTTTTTGCTGTTTCCTGGATAATGTTGCAAACTTCGGTCCAAAGTTTTTCAGGCATTCTATCTTCCATGTCAAGTTTCTTAAATCTATTCTTACCTCCACTGCATATTCAAAAGGGATATTATCTATTTTGTATTCTACTTGGTCTGATAATTTTCCCTCTTTTCTTCAATTTAATTTTGAATTTTGCAATAAGATGCTCATAGTCTGAGGCTCAGTCAGCTTCAGGTCTTGTTTTTGCTGATATAGAGCCTCCATCTTTGACTGCAAGTATATAGTCAATGTGATTTCTATGTTGTCCATCTGGTGATGTACATGTGTAGAGTCATTTCGGAGGCTGTTGGAAGAGGGTGCTTGCTGCAACCAGAGAATTATCTTGACAGAATTCTACTAATCTCTGACCTGCTTCATTTTGTACTACATTGCCAAACTTGCCAATTATTCCAGATGTCTTTTGGTTCCCTACTTAAGCATTCCAATCTCCTATGAAGATAATAACATATTTCTTGGTGTTATATCTATGACATTTCGAATATCTTCGTAGAAATGGACAACTTCAGCATCCATGATTGGAGCATAGACATAGATTACTGTGATATTAAATGGCTTGTCTTGAATTCAAATTGAAATCATTATATTATTTTTTGGGTTGTAACTGAGCACTGCTTTGACCACTCTTTAATTGACTATGAGGGCTACTCCATTTCTTCTGCGGGATTTTTGACCACAGTAGAAGATCTGGTGGTTGTCTGGTGTGAAATTATCCATTCCAGTCCATTTAAGTTTACTAATTCCCAGGATATCAATGTTTAGCCTTGTCATCTTATTCTTGACCATATCTAGTTTGCTTTGGTTCATAGTTCTAACATTTCAGGTTCCAATGCTGAATTGTTTTTTTGCAGCAGAGGACTTTCTTTTCCCCTCCAGACACATCCGCAGTTGGGTGTCCTTTCGGCTTCTGCCCAACCACTTCATTAGATCTGGTGCTACTTGTACTTGCCCTCTGCTTTTCCTCAGTAATGTGGTAGGCATCTTCTGATCTGAGGGGCTTATCCTCCGGTGCCATATCAATATGTCTCTGGCTGTGCCTGTCCATAAAGTTTTCTTAGCAATGTTACTGGAGTGGGTTGCAGTTTCTTTCTCCGTTGACTGCGATTTGTCAGATCTTTCTGCCATGACCTGCCCATCTTGCTGAACCTACATGGTATAGCTCACAGCTTCATCAAAGTACACAAGCCCTTTTACCATGACAAGGTAAATTAAGTATACTTATGCATAGACTTTCATTTTAACAGCATTTCATTTTATGGTACAATGGTCCTTTAAGAATGCTTGAAATTATCATAACGATATACAGAAATGTAATTAAGCCAAGCTTTAGATGCAAAGTGTAGATTGCATGAGCCTCTTGGTTCTCATCTACAGAGGGTCGTTTGGAATCCTGGGATATGGTAAATAAATTTGTATCCACAAAGCAGTGGGTGATATGTTTTGAGAAATACTGGTCTAGTTCATTATTGAACGATTCCACCCCCTTTTCTGATCAATCCCTCCCCCTTTTCTCCTCTACACCCGTAAAAATATTGCTCTCATATCTTCCCTTTGTGGTTTATTACTCACTTATGCTACTCATCATTTTTCACTTTCCTTCTTTAAGTTTAACTTGGCAGCATAGCTAAATGGTCTGGCATTTCTTTCTTGGATAATCCTTATGGGCAAAATCATACTGATGCTTTAGGAGATTTGACTTCAGATAAGAATCAAAAGGCCCATCTAGTTTGCTAATTCCATATATCTAAAAATGACTCTCCGGATTGTGTTTGTCTATCCCCAGCATACTTGATTTAGTTAAATTTTTCAAGATTCACTCAACCCCGGGTCGCTAACTGATGACTGATGAAAAGCAGAGGTGATACCTATATTCAAGAAGAGAGCAAGAGCAAATATGTGGAATTATAGACCAGTGAGCATCACTTCTGTATTGGAGAACCTTTTAGAAGGGTTAATAAGGGATAATATACAAGAATAATGGTGACAAAACTAATAAGGGGAATGGAGAGACTAAGTTATTCAGAAATATTAACCAAATTAAACATATTTTCTCTAGAAAAAAGGCATCTAAGATGAAATCATTACGTTATATAAATACATCCAGGGCCAGTATAACGCTTTGTCAAGTGAGCTATTTGTGCCAAGAGGCTTTCAACTGACAAGAGGACATCCTTTGAGGTTAAAAGTAAAAAGATTCCACCTTAAAGAAAGAAAAGGGTTTTTCACAGTAAGGGTGGTTGATCTTTGGAATTCTCTACCAGAGGAGGTGGTGACAGCGGATTCGATTGATAACTTGAAAAAGGGAATGGATATATTTTTAATTAAAAAGGGCATTCAGGGTTATCCTGGATAATTAGAGAGAGAGTATTGATCCAGGGAGGAAGCTGATCGCCAGAATTATTTTTTTTCTCTTTTGAGACGATTGGCTAAGCTTCACTTGGGTTTGCCTTCCTCTGGATCAATTAACAACTAACCCGCATATTGCAGATCAGAAGAGATCTTAAAAGGTTGAACTTGATGGACTAAAAGTCTTTTTTCAACCTCAATTACTATGTAACTGTGTTTACCCTTGCCTCTGGAAGGCTGTTATAGTTACTTACTAGCCTTTCTGTAAATATGTTTTTCATAGGTTACCCATAAACCTTCTGCCTTAAAACTGCATTCTTACATCTATATTTTCCCTGCTGAATTCTATTTTTTTTTTCATACATTTGAAAGTTTTTCTCCTCTTCCTTCTCCCTTCTCTCCTCTAAGCTATACATATTAAAGAGAAATGGAAGGTTTCTGGATTTCACTTGGAATATAATGTACCTAGTATGTATTTAATTTTATGTGCGTGAAGGTTTTGATTTTTTCTGCCAAAAATAATTCAATTTGTACCTGTCTACCCACTGTAGCACATGCAGCTCACAAATACACAGACTGTGATGTGCATTGTTTCAAATTAACCTGTCAGTGACCTCATTCAAGAAGTAAGTTGCAGAATGTTGCCATTGCTGCTTGTTTATTATGAGACACTGCTCTTCATTAGCTGCAGAGGGGAGAAACAATTAGGAGCACACAAAAGTAAATAGATACACAGGTATATTATATTCCTAGTAAAATCCAGAAACTTTTCAGGTCCCTTTAAGAGCATGAATTCTTTCCTTATAAGTCTTCTTATTTAGACCATGCACCATTTTAGTTGCCCACCTTAGAAGAAGGAGATAGATAGCAGATTTTTTAAAGTAACTATTCATAAACTTTTGTTTTTAAATATGTCTTGTCCATTAAAATCAATGCATTATATTGATAGCAAATTGCCAAGTACACCTTCTGTTTTTCTGGGGATCAATGCTAATACAGCTTTGAGACCATGCCATGCTTAATGAGCAATGCAAATATTATTATTCTCCTTATCAAACTGGTAATTACTGCAGCATTATACATGAAACACTAGCTGGCATATGGTTCTTCTACCTCTATATTTTTATTTTTTCACAGGATGGCTCCTTCTTGAGACATACAAATGATATAATAATATAAACAAATAACATATCTATAAAATAGAATGTTATTAATAATGGAAATGCCTGTCCTATAGCGTTTACAAGGTGGTAGTAACAAACCTTTATAGGACTTTGTAGTATATATGCATATTTGATTAAGAAAAATTAAGAGTAATTTGCAAAACAATTGCACCCTGTAGTAACGTATATAGCCTGCATGTTAAAATGTTTATCCATAATGTAAACTGATTCTTATTTTATTCAACTGCTTTGTTGTGTGGGGGAATCCTCACAGGAGCTAAAATTTTCAATATGCGCCATTAAAATCTTTCTGCCTCCTAAAACGCAAGAGCTCTTTTCTGATTTGTACCTCTCTGGGGGCAAGTTCCCAGCTCTGTTTTGGTGTGGGGTCTTGATTTTAAGGAATATTTTTCCTATAGTCTGGGATATACGAAGAAAGAGGTTTATTTGTACTAATTTTCCACATACGTTTACTTTGAAACCTTTAGTGTGTTTGTGTGTGTTTTTTTTTTGTTTTTGGGCAACTTTCCCAAGACGTTGAGACAATATTCACGTTGATTCTCAGCTAATGGTAATAACAGCTTCCTTAGCAGCAATTAAAGGTAGGTTTTGAATATACAAAGCAGCCAGTGACTAAAACAGATGGCAGCTTTAGTGCATCAATGATGTAACCAGTAGAGGGAGCAGGGACACGGAAAAAAAAGCATAGGCCTCAAACCAAATTCTTTAAAATTATGAGGTAATTTTTTCAACATTTTTTGTTTATCTCATTTGGGACATATCAGATAACATCTTGTTTATATTTTGTAGATTTATCTTATGAAAAAGTACAATTTTGAACAATTTTTCATAGACTGAACTTTGAACGCAAAAGGAACATAGAAGGTTTCTGGATATCACTAGGAATATCATTTATCTATGTATTGCTTTACTTTTGTGTACTTAAGTTAAAAGCTCACTTCTTAAATTAATTCTATCCTCAGCTGCTCATGAAGATAGTGTACTTAAGGGAACTTTCTTAGAGTAACCGATTTGCGGCAACATTTTGCAACATGCTGCTTGAGAGAGGTCACCGAGTAGCTAATTTTAAACACTGCATTTGAAATACTGCACCTCACAGTCTGTGTGTGCATGCTCAATAAATACAGAGAGCAGACCCAAGTAGGTAAACATTGCATGGTTTTAGGCAGAAATAACAGAGCATATAAGCATATAATGGACGACGCGGAGGCTGCACAGGCTCCCTGGGTCAGCCTGTAGCGTCACGTGACCCAGCGGAGCCTGTGAGGCTATTAGCCAATCAGGAGCGTCGGGGGGCGTGTCGGAAGCCCGTTTCGCGCCATTGAACACAGCAGCGCGGTCTCCCGACTGGATGGACGGAGGTCTGAGGTCCTGCAGCATTAAAATTACAGTAGGAAGGTTTAATTACTGAGATTTCACCCCAGCTTACCAGCATATAAGGGGATATCACTGTTGAGGCTATCCCTGTCTGTTTTTGTGTTCTTTTCCTCCTCCGTTTTTGTGTCTGTGTGTGTCTCTGTCCCCCTGTGGTGTGCTGTGCCTGTGTGTGTTCCTGTGTCTGTGTGTGCCTGTCTGGCTGCTTGTTGTGCCCCCTGTTTGTTCCCCTGTTAGCTATTTCCATGGATCCAGAGGGCTTAGAGGCCTTACTGGCTGAGGTTAGGACCCGTGCCTTAAGCCAAGGGGTCAGGTGGGTGCAGGACAGGCTGGGACCTCCCATGCCTTCTGCGCTTGGAGCTCAGCACATTGTACAGGAACAGCCTGCGGTGGCTGGTGTCCTAGCCAATCCTGATGCCTCCAGGGAAATTTTTTCCCATCCCACCACTGTAGGGCTGCCAGACCCACGTCCATCAGGTAGCAGAGACACCAGAGATGGGGGGGTTACAGGTCAGGGCGGCCAGGACCCCATACCCCCCAGGCAAGCGAGCGCCAGGACCACGGGCGGTGGGGGTGAGGGCCTAGCAATCCGGCCACCACCTGCCAACTTGCCTAAAGGTCCTAGGCCGCGACAAAGGTCGCGAAACACCCCTCTAACACCCCGCAAGGGGGGTGCAGGGGGTAAGAGAAAAGCCGGGAGTCCTAAAAAGGCTCCTACAGGCCCTCACGGTGCCAAGCAGACGGTCCCTGGGGTTTCCCTAATTAACAGTGCTTCTGGTACTTTACAGGGACGCCCAACTGGCAGCGAGAGGAGCATGGCGACGACGAGAGAGAGAAGAGATGGGGTCATCAGAGAAATGAACAGCCAAGACAGCATGGTCATGATTGATGACATGCCTGTGACAGCGGCAGTGGCGAGGCTAGGACGCCCCACTCGAGCTAAGAAGGCTACGAGCAGGTACAGTCCGCTGCTATTTACGCACACACCGCTAAGGCGTAGCAGAGTAGAGACTGAGGGCGATACGGTTAGGCCACAGCGCAAAGGGTCCAAGACTGACCAACAGCTGGATATTCCAACGCCCGAGGAAGTCTCAGGGGGCCCCCTACAGGGGGCGGCGGAGGCAGTGCTAGCCTACTCCAGCCGCGCAAGCTTAGCTGACCAGGACCCTTCCTCAGACGAGGAAAGGGCGGTATGGGCGCGGGCATGCAGGTCGCGGAGAGCTAGTGACTGTTCTTCTTGTACCCACAGATCTAGAAGGAGATCCCGGTCTAGAAGCAGAAGATCTTGTCGGTGCAGCTGTGCTTGCACCGGATCTGAGAGGAGAAGCCCGCGGAGGGCCAGACGGTCAGAGTCCCCGGAGCGTCAGGAGAGACGCGGGGATACTCCGTTGGCCGTATCTACTCCTAAGCTTCCAGAAGCAGGTGAGCGCTCAGAATTGAGCTGCGCAGCAGACAAGGGTGGTTTTATTGGGTCATTAAGGACTCTATTAGCTGCGCATAACATTGCAGTTAGCGAGCGCGACATGGGAGCGTGGATAGGGGGGCTAGCAAAGGGTGCATGGTCCCAGCCAGCAGCGGTAGTGGCGCCAGCGAGCGCGAGCGAGGCGCTAGCTAGCTTGCGCGCGCCCGAGCCGGTAGGCAGCGCAATAGCAGCAGTTGGGAATAACACTGTGGGGGTTACCGACGCAGCCATGAGGCCCATAGTCCTCTGCTCGTTGGATAATTTGGGTGCACACCTTCCACAGGAAGTAAAGGAAAAGATCTGGAGGAGGGAGTTTATAGAGTTGTTTTCCCTTCTTCCTATGTCTAGGCAAACAGACCTGGCCGAGAGGGGCCCCAGGGAGGGGAAATCCTTTGCTAGGCTACCCAGGACATTTGATACCTGGCTGCAAGCATTTTCTATTTGGGCTTGCGTACTGTGTGAGCGGCACCCTGAACAGAGTTCGGGATTGTTCGTCTACATAGACGAAATTCGGAATGCTCACAAGGTTTATGGGGGTACAGCCTGGTGGCGGTACGATGAGGAATTCCGGCAATACTTGGCCTCAAGGCCAAGTATGGCATGGAGCGACAAAGCGGTGGCGTATTGGCTAAATATCATGACACCCATGAGAGTCACGACGCCCTTTCGGAGCGGGGCCGGTGGAGGTAAGGGCCCCACCCACGCCTCAGGAGCAGGTCTTAAGACCTGTTTTTCGTACAACGAGGGGGTCTGCAGATGGGCGCCTAACTGCAGGTTTAAGCATGCATGCTCAAACTGCGGAGGTGAACACCCCCTGTCTAGATGCAGTAGACCCAAAGAGGGAGGCAGGGGCGAGCCTCCTGCAAAGGGGCAAGACGCCCATACGCCTCCCCGCCATGCTGCCGTGGCTAAAGCGCTACGGTAAATTGGCAGGCACCGCCGAAGCGGCGCGCCTATTGGAGGACGGTTTCCGAGAAGGATTCCGGATTCCATGTGGGGTCGACATTCAAGGTTTTCTTGTCCCAAACCTGAAGTCGGCTAGGGATTTCCCAGGGGTAGCCAAAGCTAAGGTGCTTAATGAAGTAAAATTGGGGAGGATGGCCGGGCCATTTGCGGCCCCGCCCATCCAGGGTTTAGTTGTGTCTCCTCTTGGGGTGGTCCCCAAGAAGGAGAAGGGTAAATTTAGACTGATCCAGCATCTCTCATACCCCAGAGGCCGTTCGGTAAACGATGGCATATCAAGAGACCAGGCTACTGTGTCTTACGAGTCATTTGACCGGGCGGTCGATTTGGTGAGGAGGAAGGGCCAGGGGGCCCTTATGGCAAAAGTGGACATCGAGGCAGCATTCAGATTGCTCCCCGTGCACCCGACAAGCCATCGGTTGCTAGGGTGCTTCGTAGACGGAAGTTACTTCATTGACTTATGTTTACCCATGGGATGCTCGATATCCTGTGCTTACTTCGAGGCTTTCAGCAAATTTTTACAGTGGGTTGTGAGCATCGAGGCGGGGTACAAGAGTGTTACCCATTACCTGGATGACTTCCTTTTTGTTGGCCCAGCGAGAAACGACGCTTGCCGTTTTATGCTGGAGGTGTTCACCGAAATCTGTACAGAATTCGGGGTACCATTGGCCCATGATAAGACGGAGGGCCCTACGGAACAATTGACTTTTCTGGGGATTCGGATTGACTCCTGCAAAATGGAGTGCAGTCTTCCCTTAGAGAAGGTGGAGGACATGCAAGCCGAGATTACGGCGCTGCGGGGCGCACGGAGGGTGACCCTCCGGCGGCTGCAATCAATATTGGGGAAGTTGAATTTCGCGTGCAGAATTATCCCCATGGGGCGGATATTCTGTAGACGAATGTCTTTGGCTACGGTAGGGATTGCGAAGCCGCATCATTTCCTAACAGTCTCTAAGGCCATGCGTGATGATGCAGAGGTATGGGCAAGGTTCCTTGCAGACTTTAACGGGCGGGTGGTCCTTCAAAAGGAGGGCACCACCAGCGCAGAGCTAGACCTGCACACCGATGGTTCTGGACCGATCGGTTGTGGGGCGTATCTCCAAGGGAGATGGTTCGCTGCGGCATGGCCGGGGGAATGGGAAGAGGCGGGTTTACTGCTGAACCCTACATTCCTGGAGCTGTTTCCTATGGTGGTAGCAGTGCACTTATGGGGTCCTTGTTTCAGGGACAGGCGAGTCATTTTCCACTCGGGTAATAAGGGGTTGGTTGAAGCCGTGAACAACATCACGGCGGCATCCGTACCAGTGATTAGATTGCTTAGGCATCTTGTGCTATGTTGCCTTCGCTTGAACATATGGTTTCAAGCAAGACACGTGACAAAGGTGAATAACGGAATTGCTTACGCCCTCTCTCGGTTTCAGGAGGATCGTTTCCGGGAGCTGGCTCCTCGTGCGAACGCCCTGGGGGAGCTCATCCCCGAGGAGCTCTGGGAGACTGGAGCTGTCAGGTAACGAGACTCGTGAGACAGTCTGTTGCCCCAGCGACGTGGAACGCTTATAGACGCGTGTGGGCTAAATGGGATAGCCTAGTGGCACTGGCAGGTGGTGCCACGACGGAGGACAAGAGCGTAGGGATCTTGCTTTGGTACCTGCTGCGGTGCGCCGAGCAAGGCGAATCAAAACCCGTAGTAGGGAGACAGGTCACGGCGCTTGCTTTTATGTTTAAGCTTGCTGGGCAGAGGGACCTTACTAAGGAGTTTCTAGTGCGCAAAGTGGTGCGCGGAATGTTCAGCGGTGCGCAAAGGCCAGATAGTAGGCGGCCAATAACATTTGCGCTGTTGCTGAGATTGGCTCAGGAACTGGTGGTGGTTTGCAGGGATCCCTTTGAATCTCTACTTTTCCGAACGGCTTTTTCCCTGGCGTTCTTCGGAGCGTTTAGGATAGGGGAGTTAGTCGCGAACAGTAGACACGGTTCGGGGGGTCTGCAATTGGTGGATACCTGCCTCAGGGAAGGTACGGTGGTATTGTGGTTGCGGAGGTCAAAGACTGACCAAGTGGGTAAAGGAAGAGAAGTGGTTCTGCATCAGGTTGGCACAGAGTGTTGCCCATATGCATGTGTAGTGGAGTACCTTAAGCAGCGACCGGTGGGACGGTGTTCGCTGCTGGTCCACGCCGATGGAACGGCACTGTCTGTGTATCAGTTTAAAAGAGTTTTAAAAAGCGCACTGCACCGGCTCGGTTTCAAGCAGTCCGACTTTGGGACACACTCATAGTTACATAGTTACATAGTAATTAAGGTTGAAAAAAGACTTTCAGTCCATCAAGTTCAACCTGTTAAGATCTCCTCTGATCTGCAATATGCGGATTAGTTATTAATTAAATTATTGATTAAATAATTATTAATAGTATAGTATTGGAGAATGAATAAAGAGTTAGTCCATCAAGTTCAACCTTTTTAGATCTCTATTGATCTTTTTAATTTGGACTATTTATTATTATTGTTAATTGTTAACTCCTTTCGGATTGGAGCTGCCACTGAAGCGGCTAGGTTGGGGTTGCCCGACGCGGCAGTAAAGCGCATCGGGAGGTGGGACTCAGACCGTTTTCGTTCCTATGTTCGGCCAAATGCAGTGGTTTAATGGTGTTGCTTTCTACTTTCAGGGGAACAGAAGCAACTATGGATTGGGGGCCATTCCTACGTGTACTGGGCCCATAGGTTAGCCGCAGTTACCGAGGAAAAGGCACAACTGGGCTTTCCTGTTACGGACTTACGCGTAAGGTGGTGTGGTATTCGGGGTCTGCGTTGGGCGCAGCTCGACGGCATCTTGGAAACGTACGCGCAGCGTTACGGGCAGCCCAGTCTTATCATTTTTCATGCCGGCGGGAACGATTTGGGGGCAGTTTCCATGAGACGAATGCTAAAGGTGATGAGACGAGACATCGAGAAATGGGTGAAGAAGTTCCCTGGCACGTTCCTTATCTGGTCTGAGATGATCAAGAGAAGATCATGGCGTAACGCGCGCGACCCAGTATGTTTAGATAAGGCTAGACAGAAGATAAACCAGCAGATTGCGAGCTTTGTGAGAAAACAAGGTTTCTCGGCCATCCGGTATAAAGATTTCGAACCGGTCGGCGCAGATGATTTTTTCGCAAAGGATAAGGTTCATCTTACGGAAATAGGGTACGAGTTGATGATGTTGGAGTTTAGGGAGAGTGTTTTGCGGGCTTTGGCTTTAATGTCCAGCAGGGGGGGATCGCAGCCTCGGGAGGCGTCCCTCGCATGCTCCGTGGCGGGAGGTGAGTTGCCCGGCCCACTGGCCTAAGGGGGCGTTGGCCCCACCTCACAGGGCGTGCTTAAAGATAAGCATTGGGGCTTTGGGCAGGGCTCAAAGCGTGAGGTCACTGTTCGTGGCCGGGCTCCTCCCCCAGAAGGAAGGACTAAATTAGTCATCTAAACAAGTTATGGTTGTTTGTTTATATTGTGTCTAAATAAAGCTGTGGCCCGTTGTTTCTCCCAACTCAAGTTGTCGTGTCAGTTATTCCATCAACTAGCCTGAATGGATCATGCATGGGTCATGGACGACGCGGAGGCTGCACAGGCTCCCTGGGTCAGCCTGTAGCGTCACGTGACCCAGCGGAGCCTGTGAGGCTATTAGCCAATCAGGAGCGTCGGGGGGCGTGTCGGAAGCCCGTTTCGCGCCATTGAACACAGCAGCGCGGTCTCCCGACTGGAATCCCACCCACCCACCCTGTATTTTGTTGTTAACAGATGTTATGGTTTATTCTTTTAAAAAAAAAAAAAAAAAAAAAAAAAAAAAAAGTATATATAATATATATAATATAAATAAGAAATGTTGAAATTAATATATATTTTTGGTTAAGAATTCGGAGAAGTGGCTATTGTATGTTGTGTATTGTTAATTTATGTCTGTGCGGCGGGAGGTGAGTTGCCCGGCCCACTGGCCTAAGGGGGCGTTGGCCCCACCTCACAGGGCGTGCTTAAAGATAAGCATTGGGGCTTTGGGCAGGGCTCAAAGCGTGAGGTCACTGTTCGTGGCCGGGCTCCTCCCCCAGAAGGAAGGACTAAATTAGTCATCTAAACAAGTTATGGTTGTTTGTTTATATTGTGTCTAAATAAAGCTGTGGCCCGTTGTTTCTCCCAACTCAAGTTGTCGTGTCAGTTATTCCATCAACTAGCCTGAATGGATCATGCATGGGTCAAGTAAAGTACATACCATTAAATATATAGGTTTATTATATTCCTAGTGAAATCAAGAAACCTTCCATGTCCCTTAAAGTCTAATAGTAACAGTAAGCCCCTTTGAAAAAAAACAACAACTTCATAAATGGAAAATATGTTTAAGAAAGTAAAAAAAAAATGAATACAGCAT
This sequence comes from Discoglossus pictus, assembly GCA_027410445.1. Taxonomy (NCBI): domain Eukaryota; kingdom Metazoa; phylum Chordata; class Amphibia; order Anura; family Alytidae; genus Discoglossus; species Discoglossus pictus. The sequence continues at coordinate 57,260,646 of CM050172.1, read as the reverse complement.
TTATTAATGTTCTGTCCTATTCTGTTGTGGGGCATCCATTATTTTGTCTGATTTGTCACTGGAGATAGAAGCCTAGATGCAGATAAAGCTTTGTTAAAACGTTTTTAGTATGTACATTTCAAGAACTTTATTTCAATCATCAAAATGTTTATAGTAAGTTAAAAAAGGGACTTTAACCACCCAGTCCAAAATGGACAGAATATTCTAAATTAAAGATTTAGTCTAAAATGATATTGTTCTCTTATCATAGCTGCCAATGCTGTTATTCTAATGGCATAGATCACAAAGTTATGAAGTTTTTCCAAAAATACAGTAGTTCTTTAAAATAATTTTCAGTTTTGCATATAATTGCAGATATTGATAATACTGCTAGAAAATATCATTCAATTGTATATAATAAAGTATACAGCCTTAAGAAGGAGCTAACTTTATAGGGTTCATCATTCTTAAACATATCAATAGATTTTCTTAATATGTAATATTTGTTGCAGAGAGAAATCATAGGTTTACTAAATGATGCTTATCTATTATTAAAGGCATCTTAGCAGCAGGGAGATCTTGACGAAACAATGAATATTCTCATTATCACAAAATACATTGTATTATGCAGTACACCTCAGTTACATGACTAATGTCTAGTGGTTGCTTATTTCCATACATGAAACATTTGGATAGTTTAAAAATATGAAGAAATTTGAATGCATGTATTAAGTTTTGACATTTTGAAGAGAACTCTAACAATTCGCCCTTAAAGGATTATGAAAGCATCTGATAGAGGAGAATTAATAGTATATGAAAAAATATGTTTGCATGAAAAAATACCAAAATAAACATTTAAACACTTACCTTGAAGTTAGAAAAATCTATTGTAATTTCTGATATTTTAAAATTAAGGTTAACACCCCCTCCATAATTTGTTTTGGCCAATCCAGTTAGCTGAAAGATTTGAGACATAGCACTATGTAAGTTGCTATGGCAACACCACACAGCATATACAGGAAGCAGAGATAAATCATATCCCAGCAGTGACTGGGAGGCTGAAAACACTGCTCTACAGGTAAATAGTGGGTTAATATTGCTCTCCGGATGCTGCATGCTGATTGGGTGGGGATCAGGAAGTTGTGTAGACACCTATTGGGGGTGTCAGCACAATCATTAGAGGGATTTTTAGATAATAATAAGACTGCTTTTTGCCCTATAGAGTGCAGAAATATATTAATCCAGGACATTTAGATATCCCTTTAAATAAATATGGCCAATTGGCCTGAAGAATAATCTAATGGACACATTACTTACTTTTCTAACAGTCTTCCATAATCCAATATAAAATGTAAGCTCTTTGAATTAGAGACATGCATCCATCCTATATGTTATATTTTTTTCCAGTTATTGCATTTCAACCAATGGCTCTTTAGTATTTGTGTCTGTCTACTGCTTTTGAGCTGTCTTTTTGTCTCTGCCCTTCTCTCTCCTTTACCACATCATTTTCTCATGCCATCTCTATCCCTGCATCATTCTTGGTCTCTTTTTCGTGCCTTTACCTTCCACAGTGTTCAGTGGCGGAACTAGAGAATGAAGGGCTCCAGCGCATTAATATCCATTTGCACATGGCTCCCAACGCCTCAAGACCAACCTCACATAGCACCCATCCCTATTTTCTTTGATCCCCCTAATAGAGAACATACACCCTGTGGTTTGCTGTTATCCGGCCCTTACACTCTATAACCTCTTCCCTGACACAAATCCCCAGGGTGCTGAACTTCCATACTGTCACCTATTGGAGCATCTGTAGAAATGGTCTTTATGAAGCAGTCACAAACCAATTTCCATGTAGGGGTGGTGTGTGGCCAATGAGGCTGATGAGGACTCAGGGGGTCTTGGTGGGACTGCAGACATTGTTTATGGGGTTAATGTTAGGGTTCTAACTGTCCCATGAGGGTCTTTATATACCCTTATGGGACTGATGGGGTTAAATAGAGGCTTATGAGGGTCTGTACAGACCCCCATAAGAGACCGGGTTAAATAGGCTTACAAAGGGTTAAATAGGTCCAGTTAGGGTTTAATAGGCCCAGTTAGGGTTACGTAGGTACTGTTAGGGTTAAATGTACACTGTTAGCATTTAATAGGCCCAGGGTTGGGTTAATGGGGTATAGTTAGGGTTAATAGTGTAGTGCTTACACTTTGTGTCATGAGGGTCCTGGATGACCCTCATGCCACTTATAGTGTTATTACATGGGTTAATTAATGTCCTATAGAAGTCTATATAGTTGAGGCACCCAGTACACTCACATTGTGTGACAAACAGCATTTCAACACTTTTTTATTGCCCCATAATTTTTGACACGCAAGTCGCTAGTATATATATAAAACTGGGCCCACACTGATGAGGCAGTAACCATAAAACAGCTGTCAAAACGAAAACGAGGCTTCAGACGTAACTACACTACAGTAACTCGCAAGAATGAAATAGATACTATACGGAACGTACCACACTCATATTAAACACCATTTTGAGCCCTACTACGCACAAAATGGCGGATGGAATGCAAATTGTAAGCTGGAACGCAAATAGCGCATGCGTATTGCGTTCTAACGGTCTGAGGCACTTAAAAGTTTAAAAAAATACTGCCTGCTTTTCAGAAATTTCTACAAGGTTATAAATACTGCCTACTTTCCAGAAATGTCTACATTTCTACTCAGGTGATGAACAGAGTGACTTCAGAGTTAACTGCTGCTGTTACTTGAGAAGACAATTTTTTCCTAATTTACTACTTTACATTGTGTAAATTTCAACTGAGCGGTAAGCTATAATATTTTACATTTTATTATCAAGACAGGACAAAAAAAAAATTGAACGATGAAAATGTGATTTATGTATAGTGACATGTGCCATGCACATTTATGTGTATAGCCCCTGCAACAAACTGATCTTCAACCAAACTAATTCAACAACTATATTTAAATGTCATTAAAAAATTTAAATTTTAATCACATATATAGTTGTGAGCGTACGGGCCGTTGCTCACGCTTGCGGGCTCGCATAGCGAGCCCGCGGCCCTTGCAAAGCGAGGGTTGCGGGCAAGGACCTCAGTTGCTGGGATGGAGGCTACAGCACTCTAACCACGAAAAACACTTACGGATAATCCGCTAAGACGCATACCACACATTACGACATCGCAAAAATCGCATGCAACCCGCGGACAGGAAAAAAGCAAAAACGCAATAAATACACACAACACATACATAAAAAGCTTACCTACAGCAAGAGGAAGCATCCAGGACCTCAAAAAAACTACTTACACCTTCACTTAACTAAAAATCAAAGAGTTTAGACACTACAAAATTCTCTAAGCAAAAGAAAAAATGGCGGACGAACAAAACGAAAACGAGGCTACAGCACTATAACCACGGAAAACACTTACGGATAATCCGCTAAGACGCATACCACACATTACCCGCCATTAAACGACCTACGGATAATACGCGAAGACGCATACCACACATTACCCGCCATTTGACGCTACTGCAAAGCGAAGGCGCTCCTTGCCAGCAACTGCGGACCTCGCAACATTTACGTAGTTACGAAAAGAAAATACGGACACGTTACGACCCATTACGACCTCGCAAAAAACGCCCGAAACCCAGGCACATCAATACATGTAAAACACAATAAATACACACAACAAATTCATAAAAAGCTTACCTACAGGAAAAGAGGGCACCCAGGACATCGAAAACTGAAGTTACGCCTCAATTTAACTTAAAATAAAAGAGTTTAGACACTGAAAAATTCTCTAAGCAAGAGAAAAAATGGCCGCCGAAAAAAACGAAAACGAGGCTACACCTACGTATTTCCCGAAAAAGACATACGAGATTTGAAAACAAGGACCCAACTCGCAAGACCCCAAAAACATTACAAACACAATAAATACACACAACAAACACATAAATAGCTTACCCACAGGAAGCTGGTGCACCCAGGACCTCTGCAAGTAAAGTTACACCTCAATGTAAGTACAAATTTCGGAGTTTAGACACCCGAAATTCAACTAAGCAAGAGAAAAAATGGCCGCCGAACAAAACAAAAAATAGGCTAAAGGACCCTAAACACGCAAAACACCACCAAACAGCTAGGGATATTCCAAAAAAGTCGTACGACATCCAAAACGAAGGACGCTAAATTAGCCACAGCCGCATAACACACATTAGCCGCCATTTTAGAACAATAACTTTTACACAGAAGTACACAGCTACGCTAACGGATTTGCCTCGCGCACGCACACTATTACACTGCACACATTCATCACGCTTACACAGCAGCTCCACACCACTAATGCTGCAGCAACATCAAAACAGATTGCCAGCTCTTCAACACAATGCTTCCTGCAAATATTACTTCAAAATAGGTAAAGTATATTAATTTATTAATGTATTATTTATTTGATTACCATACACCAGCATTAGCTCACTTACAATTTCATTGCCGTCATTTTTTGACGGGTAATATTCTAGTATATATATAAATGTGTGTATAAAGTTATATACATATTAAAAATGTGTCACTATATATAATAGTGTATGTTTATTATGTTATCATGTATCACATGGCTTGGTCACATACATTCCAATTTATATCTATTATTGAATTAGATATACACACTGTTCATGTATTAATCATGTCATCTATAACAGACACACATACACAGTAACCCAGGGTACAGTGTGTGATCCAGCTGTTCGGAAGTATTTGCTTGCAATCAAGTACAGTGACTTTTTAACAATTTAGCCGTGCTAATGACTATGGGGCCAGATATTTTCCAAGCCTGTTCAGACTGATTACTTGGAGAGCAGAGTATGTCTACCAATTACCCAGGCAATTAGGCAACTAATTAAACACTAACCATCAACAACAAAAAGAGAGGGAATGAAATAGAGAGAGAGATGGATAGCTTTATTTTATATACACAAGATTATTTGTAGTCTATTTAGCTTGCTGCTTTAACGAAAAACTAATACTAGAAAATCAAAGGCCTTCTAAAAGCTTAAATTAAATAACTGCTTGTGTTCGCTATCCCATTGGATTTTATTTAGGCAGGATTTACAGATGGTAAAACCTGGGAGCAATTCATTCTGTTATTCAATATTTCCTCTTGCAAACCAGATTGCCTTATTTTATTCAGTGTAAGGTTGACCGCTGAATATTTTTGTGTTGTTTTTTGCAGCACAAATAATAAATAGATTATAATTAAGATAAAGGAGTAAAGATATATTATGAATTAGAATATGAATTTGCACAGCAGCCAGGAATGAGCAAATATAGTAGCTGATTTACTTCTTTTTGTTACCAATTTCAGGGCAGCAAATGTATACAAAAGAAGACAAACAGGAAGTGACCTTGAAGCCATATTGGTTCTTGTTAATACTGGACGGGCTGTATACCTGGTAGGAGGGCCACGTGACCTGGCAGGACCAGGAGTATGGGAGAGAGGGGTGGCTAGCTGCGGGGGGAGCCACTAATAGGAGTTGGCGCCATTTGGCCATTATGCCCCCAGCTAGCCAAGAAATTACATGTGAGGACTGTCTCCCTTGCTTCTCTCTCTCCTTTCCTCTCTACTCTCTCTCCGCACTTGGCTCAGGCGCTGTGGTCGTGTGCTGACCCTGTGCCGGGGCCTGAGTGTATCATGGCTGGCGCGGGAAGGGCCGGTAGTGGGTTGGATCCTGAGCGCGGCTGGCAACATACCCGCCGTTGCCCGCTCAGGAAGAACATCCCTAGATGGTCCAACCCCTCTGGGAGTTGAGATATGTTTCTAGCGGGCATGCCACACAGCGCGCAGGCGCTGGCTGACTGCAGGGAGACTGGAGACCAGAATCTTGGCAGGAACGGGAGGTCAGGGTCTGGGGTAGGCAAGGCATGGTTCCTCTTCCCCTTCTCCCCTGTTGCCCGTTTGGGTAGCTCAAGGAGTTTTTTGGCCTGCATCCAGGCCCTCATATGGAGGGGGGCCTAGGGCCTCCCAGCTTTTCTTACCCCGGGCCCGCGGCTTGGGTGGATCCGGGCTGGCGGGGGATAAGATTTTGAGCACTGTTGGCAATCATTTTCCACTATTGGTAAAGGCTGGGGTGGGGGGGGGAGGCATCCCCCTCCCTCCCCGCTGGAGGACTGGCCTCTGTGCCGCAACACCAGTTTTTTTCCCTCTGCAGGTTCGTTGTTCGGCGGGCTGTGTCCGATTCCAGGGGTCATTTTGATGGGTTGGCCGGGGTCTGGAGTGGATAGCATCGGGGGTGCCATTAGTTCTACGGTGTAGCAGGCGTGGGCTTCAGGCCTGGGATCTGAGGCATTTCCCCCTTTCTTCCATGGTCATTCATGACAGGTGGCCTTGGAGCTGCCGTGATGGTGTACAATGCTTAGTGACCCTGGTAGGACCATAGTGTCATATGGGTTAGGGGTTATTAATTCCAGTCCCCCATCCTCATTATATACATGGAGCATATAACTTGCGCAGTCTCAGCAGCTCCGCGGGTACTCTTATTAATTTCGGGCTTTGGGGCCTGGCGGCTGGCAGACTAATGTCAAGCCTCCACAGCGTCTCCTAATTCCCTTATATCATTAAAATTCCCATAGTTGCAATATGGCCGGTGCCAAAGGGTGGGTTTAGCAGTTTGCTTTTTTATGCTACCAGTTTATAGGTTATACTTTCAAAAACGGTGACAAGGGCGTAGGCGCCCACTTACCACTGTTTCTAGTATGCTAATTCAGCCATTATGGTTTGTTTTACAGCCTGTGTTTAATCCTGCGAAATATAGCAAGCATAAGCAATAGTAAGCCTGTTAGAGGGGCGGTTTTCAAGATTTGGTACTTCAGGCCCAGTGTCCCTTCATAGACATCAGTCCCTTAACAATTTTTGCACTGTTAGGCAGCAGATCCTCATCGGTTTAGGGTAGGACGATTTGGCGGTGCTTTTTAATTGATGCATGTCTCGATCTGGGGTAGAAATCCCGTAGCACGGGACGGAGCAGCTAAAGCCCGCTCAGTATCACCGTCGAGTCAGTGGGCCGGTCCAAAGGTTTCAGCTTGCGGCCCAGTATGTCCAGGGAGGGGCTTCCTAGCCATTGTGGAGTTAGTGGCGTAAACCTGTTTCCTTTCAGGGGTAGACTGTTTCTACATGTCTCTAAATTTCAGGTTCGATGGATATGCGTGGTAGGGATCCTTTTGTTCCAGCATTTTGCGGCGGCGGTTATCGCTTTGGAGTGGGTGTGACTTTGGACCTGCCGTGAAGGTTATGGTGAGTGTATCCTAATCCGGGTTTTGTTCTTCTGGGTAGTTGTCACTCCTTGGATCATTGCAATGCTGCAGGCATGCAGAGGCCGAGGTCAATTTCCCCCTCCCATCGTAGCTTTCGGGGTCTCGGGTAATGGAGGTCCGACTAGACGGGTTTTGTTTGGCTGTCATTGGATTACTGGTCTCCTTCAGACTATGGGGGGCAGAGGCTGTGGTAAGGTGTCAAGTAGATACAGTTATTGGCTTTGGGGATCTTTCAGGAGTATGCCCCGTTTCCCTTGGGGGCTGTACGGGAGCAGTTAACCAATGCTCGGATGACAGGACGGGAGTCAGGGCATTTTCTCACAGTTACGCATTTATTTTACCCAGTACGGCAGGTTGGACGCGCTTGGGCAGTATGGTCATGGAGCTTACAGTTTAAAAAGAATACGGGTATCAGGCTTCAGTACAGGTTGGATGATGGGTCATTCCTAGTGGGCACGTCAGATCGATGCCCATACTGGGAGGACGGGTTGGTGTGCCCGGCGTATGTGTGGGTCTGTGTGTGGTGAACGGACATGGTTGAAGTTCTCAGTAACCAAAGACCAAGAGGAGGATTCCCCCAGTGGTGGGGCATCGGGTAAGGGGCCTGGGCCTTCATAAACAGGCCGGGCTGAGAGACATGACGTAGGAAGATTGGTATTACAGGTGGAGCAAGTTTTTTCTCAGGAGGTATGGCAAAGGGATGGAAGGCAATTGGTAGCCTTTCCAAAGGGACGGAGATACCACTGTGGGGAAAGAGGTCTGTGGAAAGCACGAGGCTTTGTGGTTCTTTACAGCCCTCTCTCCTTTCGGCAGGTAAGCTGGTGGTGAGAGGTTGGCCTAAACAGACAAGGCGCTGGTGACCTCAGGTGTTTGGTCGTGGAATCCTAAGGTGATCAGGTGACCATGTGGCCGCGGTGGTCCGAGGGGAACCAGGTGGAAAAGGGAGGTAGTTACAGTGTCCGAGGTACACTGATAGCTCTCCTTTTAAGGTAATACGGTTCTTGGACCTCAACGCGTGAGTTGGTTGATGCTGTTCCTTACGGGGAAATAGGTGGTTCCCTATGAAGATGATTCTGCAACTTGGCAACATGTGATCAGAGCCGGGTAGACTCCGTGGTGGAACATGGTACCCACTGGCTTTGTGCATGAACAGAAACTGTAACAGCCGACGGGCTGTTTTGCCCCGCGGCTTGGAGAAGGGAAAGTCGTAGTAATTGATGGATATCCGAACATTGGACCAAGCAGGCGCTTCGCCTCAGGTGCCGATCCATGGCCCCAGCTTGGGCGTGTGGCACAGGTCAGATGGAAGTACGATCCATCTGTTATGAAGATGGGAATGTCATCAGTGGGATGAGCAGGTGGCGAGTGGCACTAGTGTCGCCTACCTTGGAAGTGCTCCATGTGATGGTATCATCCCTGGTAATACACCAGGGTAACCGCAGGTTTTATCAAGGGTAGAAAAGGATCAAGCTTGGTAACAGCTGCCAAATGGGCTAGCTTAGAGTGTCGGTTGGTGAAGGGCCAAGTAAGGCCCGTAGAAGAAGTAAATAGGCAAGCCCAGAAGTAGTTTGCTGGAATTATGATAAGAGTTTCCGGCTTAATTATTCATGATTTTAGCTGGTCGAGGTCATGAGTAGGTTAAGTTTTAGTGCTAGGGGCTAGGGAGGTAGGAGGCTGGCCATGGTGTTTTTTGGGGGAGTCGCATGCCGCAAGGTATTCTGCGGCCTTCTCCGTGTGGGTGGTGAGGTGAGTCGCCGGGACAGTGGTAAAGTGGGTGTGATCCTACCCTACGGGGGTACGGATGTTCCATCACGGTAGGCCCTGGGAGAGGGTTCAGGGCGGAGAGTGTACTGTCTCGGGTCAGGCTCCTCCCCTCACTTGTTTATGTTTACTTAATTAATGGTATTGTTGTTATTATCTGATTTTGGGTTTACCAATAAACGCTGTGGCCAGTATGTTACCCCAAAAAGTGGTTGTGTCTAATTATTTACTTAGAGGGCTCAGGAAGTGTTTTGTGCAAAACTAATTATTCAGGGAGCAAGTTGTGCCCAAAGTGTCATACGGACATACCCACTTGGCCGTGCGCAGGTCATGGATGGGCTGTATATCTCCCCAGGCCTCCTGGCGCTGGTAGGAGGGCCACATGACCTGCCAGGCCAGGGAGTATGGGAGAGAGGGGGTGGCGAGCTGGGGGCGGAGCCACTAATAGGAGTTGGCGCCATTTGGCCATTATGCCCCCAGCTAGCAAAGTAATTAGATCCCACCCATGCATCCCTAATATTTAGAACATAAGTGTTCATTTATTGTAAATGTGGAAATTATGTGTTTATGTATGGTAAATTGGAAAATATGTATTTATAATTGTAAATTAAAAATAAATAAATACATTTAAAAATGGAAAAAAACAAAAATGGAAAATAAAGAAATATAATAAGTCAAGTTTTGAGTTACATCTGTTTACGGCATTAGCAGTTGTGGTATAGTCTTAGTTTTTTCAGGTTGTATTATGATGTTTTCTATTTGTTGTCTGTCACAGCGGGGGCTGGTGAAGGGAGTCGCCGGGACAGTGGTAAAGTGGGTGGGATCCTACCCTATGGGGGTACGGATGTTCCATCATGGTAGGCCCTGGACGAGGGTTCAGGGCAGAGAGTGTACTATCTCGGGTCAGGCTCCTCCACTCACTTGTTTATGTTTACTTTATTAATGGTATTGTTGTTATTATGTGATTTTGGTTTTACCAATAAACGCTGTGGCCAGTATGTTACCCCAAAAAGTGGTTGTTTCTAATTATTTACTTAGAGGACTCAGGAAGTATTTTGGGCCAAATTAATTATTTAGGGAGCGAGTTGTGCCCAAAGTCTCATACGGACATACCCACTGGGCCGTGCGCAGGTCATGCACTAGTCTCCTAACTGCAGTTTCATTAAAAAAAATAAAAACATATTTTCAGTAAATAACTTCAATTAGAAAAGTTCCTAAAAATCAGTCCAGTTATCAAAACAATATGTAATTTAAACCCACTATATTTTTTGACAGTTCTTATAATAGATGAAATTCAAACAATCCATTTACTTCTCATTAACACTTTTAGGAGATCCTAGTTGCACCAATCCCCAAAATTAGACACACAATCAAATTGAAACAAAAATAAGGTACAGAGCCAAGGAAATTCAGCTCCTATAACAGCCACATTAAATTCCAAGCCCATAGCGGCAACGTGAGAACCGCAACGGATGCGGTCTTGAGATTTGGTAGACTTACCAAGCTATTAAATTAGACCATGGAGCGAGTTACGGACCGGAGACGCAAGCCCATAAACCATTCTTCAAAAAGTGTTTCATACTATTGAGGTCATCCACCCCATCTGGTTCAGATCAATAATACAATATAATATAATTTAATATACATTCATAATTACAGTATCTCATAAAAGTGAGTACACCCTCACATTTTTGTAAATATTTTATTATATTTTTCATGTTCAACACTGAAGAAATGACACTCTGCTACAATGTAAAGAAGTAAGTGCACAGCCTGTATAATAGTGTAAACTTGCTGTTCCCTCAAAATAACTCAACACACAGCCATTAATGTGTAAACCGTTGGCAACAAAAGTGAGTACACCCTAATTGGCCACCATTATTTTCCAGCACTGCCTTAACCCTCATGGGCATGGAGTTCACCAGAGCTTCACAGGTTGCCACTGGAGTCCTCTTTCACTCCTCCATGATGACATCACAGAGCTGGTGGATGTTAGAGACTTTGCACTCCCCCACCTTCTGTTTGAGGATGCCTCACAGATGCTCAATAGGGTTTAGGTCTGGAGACATGCTTGGTCAGTCCATCACCTTTACCTTCAGTTTTTTTAGCAAGAAGTGGTCGTCTTGGAGGTGTGTTTGGGGTTGTTATCATTTTGGAATACTGCCCTGCGGCCGAGTCTCCGAAGGGAGGGGATCATGCTCTGCTTCAGTATGTCACATTACATGTCGGCATTCATGGTTCCCTAATGAACTGTAGCTCCCCAGTGCTGGCAGCACTCATGCAGGCCCAGACCATGACACTCCCACCACCGTGCTTGACTGTAGGCAATACACACTTGTCTTTGTACTCCTTACCTGGTTGCCGCCCCACACACTTGACACCATCTGAACCAAAACAGTTTATCTTGGTCTTATCGGACCACAGGACATGGTTCCAGTAATCCATGTCCTTAGTCTGCTTGTCTTCAGCAAACTGTTTGCGGGCCTTCTGGGACGACAGCCATGCAGACCAATTTGATGCAGTGTGCGGCATATGGTCTTAGCACTGACAGGCTGACCCCCCCCCCCCCCCCTTCAACTTCTACAGCAATACTGGCAGCACTCATACGTCTATTTCTCAAAGACAAACTCTTGATATGACGCTGAGCACATGCACTCAACTTCTTTGGTCGACCATGGCGAGGCCTGCTCTGACTGGAACCTGTTCTGTGAAACTGCTGCATGGTCTTGCCCACCGTGCTGCAGCTCATTTTCAGGGTCTTGGCAATCTTCTTATAGCCTAATCCATCTTTATGTAGAGCAACAATTCTTTTTTTCAGATCCTCAGATCTGAGTTCTTTGCCATGAGGTGCCATATTGAACTTCCAGTGACCAGTATGAGACAGTGTGAGAATGATAACAACATATTTAATACACCTGCTCCCCATTCACACCTGAGATCTTGTAACACTAACGAGTCACATGACACCGGGGAGAGAAAATGGCTAATTGGGCCCATTTTGGACATTTCCACTTAAGGGTGTACTCACTTTTGTTGCCAACGGTTTAGACATTAATGGCTGTGTGTTGAGTTATTTTGAGGGGACAGCAAATTTACACTGTTCTACACTGCTACTTTACATTGTAGCAGAGATTCATTTCTTCAGTGTTGTCATATTAAAAGATATAATACAATATTTACAAAAAAATTGAGGGTTGTACTCACTTTTGTCAGATACTGTATATATAAACAACCTTTTTTGAGTATCAAACTCCTAGAAGAAGTAATGTCATTTGGTTTTAGCAAACGAGATAAGTACCAAGGTAGAACAATGAGTACCAAGTTTGAGTAGCAAAAATGTTGAGTTCCAAGGACGTTGATAACCAAGAATCTACCAATTTGGTTTCTGGTAATCATTTTCCATAGATTGGAGGAGATTTTGAATACAGAGGAAGATTCGTACAATGAGAATGTGGCAACTAAAACAACCAGTGCCTTCAACAGGACCAATGGTCTAGGACACCCACTCCTTAGAAAGTATAAGTAACAATGGGTTGAGAAAATAAAATTCATATAGACAGTAAAAGCTAATTGCGTATAAAAGATAAAAATGTATTAATTTTTTAATTTATTTATTGATTTCTAAAAGATTCTTTCCATTATTGATGTTGGTTATTCAAAAGACCATATTGAAAAATGGGACCACAGATTTAAAAAAAAAAAATATGGCCTTTTGTTCTTTTAACTTCAAAGTGAGACTATAATATTTGTTGCCACCACTCTAAGGTGGCCTTCCTAATTTTGTGGCAGAAAAAACAGCAAGACCATTTTAGAAGCTTCTGGGTTCGTTCCAATGATATAAGTCCTCTGCATCCAGCTTGAATATTCAGTCTGTGGTATGAGACATAGCCTTATTTTGATAGTTTCTCTTAATATAGGAGCATGAACACTTTACAGTTTTCTGTTGAAATGAGGCATTTCTTACAGCGGAAAGCAGTAGCCAGCAAGAACTCAAGACCCTCTGGATGTATCCGGAGTTTACAAACCATAGCCACCGATCCGTGTTACTTAATGGACGCCCCTGCTGCTTAGGATGGCTGGAAGACTGTTCCAGGTGACTACCAACCAGGACTGAAGGCAGCTTATCCTCCAGAGGTTCTGGAGACACGTGGGGACAGACGTTACATTTCTTTCATACTGAGACCGTTGATTAATGACGCTGCATGTTCACTTCCTGATGTGGAGTAAGTCAGATTTTGTATGATCCGCTGGGAATAGCATTAGAAAACTGAGTGTTACTGTATTTCATAAATATGTCTATGGCATAAGGAAGGTTGTGTACCAAAACTGAATATGGAAAACTCAGGCTTTCCACTTACCACCAACACAAATAAGCTAATGGTTTCTTCTTTTTGGTAATTAAAGAAAACTAATGTTTATCAACACTGTGGCATTCTATTATTCTAGTCTTTAAGAATTGTGGGAGGCTAGAATAAATCTGCAAAGACTGAAGACCGAGAATTTGACTCAACCGATCGCTGATCTTTGAACCTCAACTTGTTTGTAGACTTTCTGTGATTGGGACAGCTGTTTTGGATAATTCCATTAATTTAGCACTCACCCATAGAGGATCCAAGTGTTTAATTGATATTTATGCTAATTTATACTATATTAATTTTATAGATAAACCCTGTTGAGCTGCTATAACTCATGCATGCTTTACACAACTGTATTCACATCAGCCTTCTGAGCAAACTGAGTTTAAAGTAGTTGTCTGGGACAAGGCAACAATTTCTCCTTGGATACTTCATGATTGTGAAGTTTATCAGAAACTGATAACATTAGCAGCTACGTAAGTCTTGAACATAAATACATTTTAAACAAAAAAGAAATAGTATTTGACTTGCTGCTAACTTGGAACCAGAATGGCTTGTTTGTCTTACATATCAGTGGAGTGAGGCATTGTGGAAGGAGGTAAAATGGAAAAGATTTCAGTTATATCATTTTACATTTTAGTACACATGCCCCTTTCCCCACTTATGCTCAGAAGCAGACAAGCTCAAAGTCTAATTTTTGATCCTACAAAGCTGTAAATTCTTCTCTAATAAAACTTTTTTTTCAAATTACAAATTAGCTATATGACATTTTCCTACATATTTATGCTTTTAGTCAGTCAGACTCCAAAACTTCAAAATATATATTTGTTTCATCATACATTGCTTGTTGAACATATGTGCAAGGGGTTCTAATTTTTTTATCAACACTGAAGATTCACTGGTATGCTGGATGTACTTACCACAAGGCTAAAATGTAATACTAACTAGGCCATTGTAAGAGAGAGATTCTGGCAACTGTTTTAAATGCTGTGGATTCCCTGTTAAACCACAGTGTTTATAGTTTATTGTAACCTATTCATCCACACTTCACCTAATGCCATCTTGAAGCTAATTTGTTTTGTTAGTAACCTATTATTATAAGTATTGGCACCCAATCAGCACATTGTGTTACCATTACCAATACTGCAATCAATATGGCACACTGGCAACTTGTATTCACACTATTCCACTTAGTCAATCATTACTTAGTGGAAATATATGTAATGACACAATTTATTTTAGTTTACAAAGGGCTTGCCATTGTTTTTTGTTCATCTCAATATGACCACTACAGGGCAGTTTAAGTGTTTCCATGTGTTGCTCACCCCCAACACATGGCCTGAAATAATCAAGGATAGTCAATGTTCCATACAGATGATGACATGGCAACAGCTTCTGCACACGAGGTGTGAAAAAATAAATCAATGGGCAATTCCGTTTTGTGAGCTGATGAGGCTTTCAGAGATTGAATGAAGATACATCATTATATAGACACTTTCACAACACAAAGTTCAACAAACCTACCCTGTGAGTACAAGAGTCAAAACCTATTCAATAGATGTATGGTTCCTTGGTATGTTTTACCTTTGAGGTCCTTATGTAATCTGGAAGCAGGTCAACTGTATATTGTGTATCTCCTTAATTGTAGCTTTAAAAGTTGTATTTTCCAAAAAGCCCAAAAAAGCTGTGAGCTAGGGTGGCAGGATACTAATGGATAGAAGACATCAGGGTTCTACCACAATAATATCTCATCATATATTTAATATTATTTTTTTCATTCTCCTCAATTCCTATTCCCACTTCCACATGCTCATCTTTTAGCCTGTCTCTTTCTTTAAGTCATTTTGCCCCTATATGCTATTTTTTCACTTTTTCCTTATTTCTAATATTGCTAATATACATCCTCTCAACCACATGTTCTTCTTTTCTCTGCTCCCAATCCCCTCCATCCTTATTCTCATCAAACTGCCTCTTCTGATCGGCCCCCACATGCTCTCTTCCCGTCTCCTCCTTTGTTCCCTATACATCTCATATAATCTTCTTTAAACTCTTTTTCCTTTATATCAGGCCTGGCAATCTCCTCAGGGAGATTCGTAAATTGTGTTTTAGGTTGGTTCAATGTTTAATTCCAACCCTTGATAATTCCGACTCTAGGAGCCTGAGAAATATCTGACACCTCAAAACCACTAAGACTGAATTGTCGGCATTTGAACCTGCATCTTCACTATCCTGGGAAGTAAAAGTTTGGCCAAATCGTGATCTATCGACCCTGTCAACAGTCCTCTATTCAGGGTCACATTTGTATAAGTTTTGATCTAAAATGAGTCTTCTTTGGAATAGAGAGTTGATGAGTTGGGTCTGAAAATATTTTTCATTTCAAAATGATGTCAAGTGAGGTATCAACCTGACTTTAAAGAATCACAATGGTGTTCATACAATATTGTTTCATTTGTTTATTTCATAGCTGAGTAGCAATAAAATCAATGTTTGAAGAAAAATATTAAAGTTTTTCAACTTACACTTGAACTTGTAAGTCTGCTTATCATCCTTATTAATGTGTGGGAGAGTTTCTGTCCAAGGGGCTGCCCTTATAGGATTTAACTGGTGCAGTGTCCTCCCAAATTAGAGTTAATTGTAGGATCTCCTGCCTTTGTTGCAAAGTTACTTAAACATCTGTAAAACACATTTTTCAGAATTATGTTTGTATTATTTAATACCTGCCCCTTCGAATCAGGACATTCCCGTTCAAAAGAAATGTTTACGGATTCTACAACACTACTATCATCCCAGCTAATGTAATATTGTTGACAAATTATTCACTGGCTAAAGAAACATTGGCAAAATAAATGGTCGGTCCGGGCAAATTTTAAAAGATTACTTTAATGGCTAGACTCTGAAATTGTGGCTTAAGACTTTTTGTTTATTTGGGTACTCCATTTTATTACCCTATAAATTGTCTGCTTGACTCTTTGTTTTCTTGGTTCTCTTTTTAGGAAGCCTTTTCTGTGTTATTTAGATACTTGACAGTAAACATTGCATCTATAACATCCAAAAACAAGAATAAAATAATTATTTGCTTAGACTGAATATATTGCTAAAATTAAATTACGGTAAATAATAAATTGTACATGGACTATTTATGAATTTTGACATTAATAAACCTTCCTCACAATTTTCTAGGTTTAGCATGATTTCACCTACTTCAAAATCTCTTACCAAATTATATATATGAGTCCTATTTATTAGGTTCTACTGAAGTTTAAAGTGTTTAATTTGGCAAACTTATTTGCTTAGAAAGCATTCTTGGAAGTGGACTCAACCTATATAAAAACAGAACAACATCAAAACATGCATTGGACTATAATTATATTGGAAGTCATTGATTATTATGAGTTGACATATTTAGATTTTTTTTTTACACAATACAAAGTTTCCTTTGGGTGCTGTTGGGTTATGGTACAACATAGGTCACGGAATGCCATGGAATGCCTAACTTATACCATAATTTACTTTTAAAGCTTTCTTGGTGGACAGCTCATGATCCATCTAACTTCTACTGTCAACACTGCTCTTCCTCAATCAAGTCATGACATCTGTGTTGACTAGTCCACACACGCTAACTCACTGTTTTCACTACAAGCCATTCCTATCCTTACACAAATACAAAGCCTTGGTTAATACCATCTGTTTTCAACATGTCCCTGTCATCATCTAACAGATCTGACTTGACAAGAGAACAGGAGCTCCAAAACCTTATTGATGTTTTTTTCATTTCTTGTTTGATATTATACATCAAAAAGCAACGCATCTCTATCTTTTTTTTATTCAATTATTATTATGTATTGCTTTTTTTGTCAAGCTATACATATTAAAGTCATGAATTCATTCTTTCCTTCTAAATGTTATCTTGTACACCATGCACCATTTAAGTTGTCCTCCTTTGAATTTAGCTTAAAGTCACATTGGTGGAACATAACTGTTCTCACACCAGTCCAAGTCAAGCAGTGTTGAGATGTCATCTTCTCTTTATAGAATAGGTATTGTAAGGATGTGGATGTAGGTGTTTCTGAAACTGTACAATGTGGTTGAATAAAACTATTGTACATGTTGTCTCTTTATAAATATACATGATTTTGGTGGTAATGATAGCAAATGGGATATAGACATGGCCACACTTCATGTGAAGAGAAGATGGATTTTGAGAAGCAAGGACAATAGGAAAGTATCAACACTGATCGGGAATAGGAAATTAGGGTTAAGTCCTTCACAATATAGTTGTGGTTTTTAATATGGATAAATAATGTAATGATATATCACATAAACATAGTTTTAGTATTTATTTCCTCCATAATACCTATCAACCATAACCTTAAGGGTAAGTGTAAATGTAACAAATTACAGAACAAGAACAGAACAGAACACTCTGCTAGACCATTAAGAGTATTACACGGAGAGAAAATAACAAGATATACATAGAGAATTTAACATAAAACATAGCTTTTATTAAGAACAATTAAAAACATTAAACATATAACAAATATAAAATAAAACCGCTGTCCCCAAAATCTTTATGCCTAAGATGAAGCTCCACACGCGAAACATGCATGTCAGGCTGCTGTTTGTTCCAGCTGCCCCCTTGATATGACGTCATCAGAGACAAAACTGCATTTCTAGTGGATTGAATGCCGGCAATGAATAGGAGAGTATTTGCATCCATGATGCTTACTGTTATAATCATTTGTCAAATTATATGTATGTATACAACTATATAAGTGCATATCAATCATTATATTCAAGGTTACTCACTTAAGGAATTTATGTATTTTTTACTTTACTTTATACACCTGTTTTAGTTTGAGTGGATAAGCTTTTTTCTACATACCGTATTGGTCCGAATATAAGCTGCACCTTTTTTCCGATTTTTTAGCTTGCGAGTTAAGGGTGCGGCTTATATTCTCGACCGTGAAAAAATGACAGTCGATTTGCGAGATTTGAGTTACGCATGTGCGGCTTATATTCGGGATCACAAAATCAATGCCTATTTGCTCGTTAAGGGTGCCAATTTGAGCGTATGGGACTAAATTGTAGCAATTGAATACCAATTTCCGGTTTTAGCGATTCTAGCATCCTGTAAGGCCTGTAACCTGCAAAAGAAGTTACAGTACATGTTAGAAAGCCTGTTTCTTGCAATGGCTGATCACTTGGAGAGAAAAGCATCAATAAGCCTAGGAGTGAGGCGTAGTTATAATGCAAGTTTCAAAATTGCAGTTGCTAATTATGCAAAGACATCAAGCAACAGAGAGGCTGGAAAAAAATATGGCTTGGATGAATCCAATGTGCGACGATGGGTTGCCTCAGAGGAGAAATTGAAAAATTCAGTTTCCACCAGAAAATCTTTCAGGGGACCAAAACAAGGCAAATATCCAGAACTTGAAGCTGGGGTTTATTCCTACATTCAAGATATGAGAAAAGATGGGATGCCAATTTCTCGTGAAGTAATCCAGCTGAAAGCCTTAGAACTTGCAAAGACCTTAAAAATAAATAAGAGGGAATTTCGCGCAAACATTGGTTGGTGCCGTCGTTTTATGCGGAGAAAGGGTCTCGCTCTTCGACTAAGCACTTCATTGGCACAGAAACTGCCGGCAGATTTTGAGGAGAAACTGACTAGTTTCCAGCGGTATGTCATCCAATTGCGGCAGCGTCACTCATACCCATTAGTCCAGATGGGCAATGCTGACGAGACCCCAGTATTTTTTGATATGCCAAGCAATACAACAGTAAACCAAAAAGGGGCAAAAAGTGTCTTTTTAAGAACAACTGGTAATGAAAAACTCAGAATATTGGTGATGTTAGCTGTCACTGCTGACGGAGGAAAGTTACCCCCCTATGTTATTCTGAAGCAAAAAACTTTGCCCAAAGAAAGCATTCCTGATGGCCTAGTGATTCGTTGGCAGGAAAAAGTCTGGATGACAACTGAACTGATGGTCGACTGGTTGTCTGTAGTTTGGAACTGCAGACCTGGAGCACTGCTCACTAAGAGAGCCATGCTAGTCTTAGATGCTTTCAAGGGTCATCTCATTCCTGAAGTGAAGACTAAAGTTGCTGCACAGAAGACAGACCTTGTTGTTATACCTGGTGGCATGACTTCAAAGCTACAAGTGCTTGATGTCATTGTCAACAAGCCATTCAAAGACAACCTATGCAAGCAGTATTCAGATTGGCTTCGGGAAGGGGATCATGCTCTCACACCATCTGGCAAGATTAAGAAGCCGTCAGTGACACTCCTGTGCCAATGGATTATAAATTCATGGTCAAGTATTTCTTCTAACTCCATCATCAGGGGGTTAAAAAAATGCTACGTGGCCAAAGCATTGGATGGTAGCGAGGACAACTTGCTATGGGAGGAGAATGAAGATAACAGTGACAGTGATGAAGTGAATACTGGTGACGAAATCAGTAGTGACACCAGTGATGACTGTGAATAGTAAAAAGTTTCCTTGTTACCTTATGTTTCATGTTTCCTGAACTTTCTGTTGATGTTACCATAATATCGGCAACCTGCCTAAAGAGTTACAGTATAATATTTTCCAAATACTGGATACCGTATATGGTACAGTATATGTTAAAATAAAATCACTATTTATTCCCTAAATCTACTTGACTTTTGTATTTTTCTCTCCAATTTTAAGGGTGCGGCTTATATGTGAGTACTATCTTTTTTATTTTTTTTCCCCTTGCATTTTACAGGTGCGGCTTATATGCGGACCAATACGGTAGATAGGAAAACTGACCAGAGATTTGTTACCTGTAGTTGAAATGTATGGGCAAGATTCCCCAAGGTAATTGTTTCTCTACAACCTTACAGAACCATTGTAGTTCAGTTAAAAACTTCATATTATGTATGTAACAAACTAACAATATAGCAACAGTGTATGCCACAAACATAAAAGTTGGAGCCTGAGGGGCTGTGGTTATCTTACCTATAAGTGGGGGAGTAGGGAAGAAGGAGGGGGATTTGTTGATCTTCTAGCAACATCATTTGACCCCACTCCACTTCTTCCACACATGCTCAGAAGCTGGCAGTTCCAAAGATAACTGCAAGCTCTGCTCCTGCAGAAATGTATACACACCTCTCACAAACAGAATGCTCTGTTGAATATCATAAGAATATTGCATGTTAGTAAATAAAATCCTCTGTATCTAAGCTTTGGAAAATTAAAATTAAAATCCCATCTTCAATATTTTCAGCAAATAAAGCACCACATTTTATTTAACTATGTCTCATTAACCATTTCAAAGTGGCATTAACTTTCCACTTTTAAAATATAGATTTCCCTGTGTTTAAGTTTCCAAAGGACCGTGATATTCATTCAACCGATCACTGGCGTTCCTTAAATACATAGGAATATTTTGCAGGAAAAAAATTCTTAAAAAAACTCCCATCAGGGATAAAAAATATATAATAATTTAAATTAAATGAATACTTTCTGAAAGACAAAAAAAACAGTGTATAGCAGCTCTGCCCTGTGACATATTTAATATTTATTGCTTTGTGGATAGTTTACAAAAACAGAGGGTCTCGGCTGGAACGTGAAGCTGTCTATACAGCTGGAACTCTGTTCTGGATGTTAATTAAATCTAACCTGAACACTGTTCCATAGAGAACAGATTGTAACTGTAAGAGGATGTTAATGTGGATTTTAAAAATTTATTATAACGGAGGTAGGTTATAAAAACAGCCATTTTTCCTTTCAACACTCTATAATGTCAGATTTAGAGGTCTGTCTCTGAATGATATCCCAGCATTGTCAATGCTATCTATCACTCTCCCACCAAGAGATCCAGCCAGACACAAGGGTGATTTATTTAACATGAGTAATATATAGTTCTTTTTTTCATTTTCTCTTATAAATTACATCTGGGCCCTGCACACCTGTTGTAGTGCACAGTAAGCACAGAGTAAGTGATTTTTTTCCAATGGTTTCACAAGGCTTCCTATAAAATAAATGTTTTGGTATCATATAGAAGGAAAGATACACTTACAAGGGAAGAATGTTATGGTAGAAATGATATCCCTGTGACCTTGGATAAGGAATGTTATCAGTGCTATCATAATATTGCCTTTACAGGACCATAGACAACATAAATACATATGCATACTGTATGAAGTTAGGTTAGAGGCCTAGGGTAGTTCAAGAAAAAGGGCACTTATTTTTGAGGTATATAACCATAGCAGCTGTGTAAGATATAAACATGTTGTTTATGAGAAAATCTATTTCATGGGTGTATGAGTGAAGAAAATACTGTATATAGTATAAAAATACCACATAACTGCTTCTCTACACAAAAACACACACTTTTAAAAATCTGGAGCTGGATCATGAGGGTGTATTTTTTTTATCTGTTTTGTGCTTTTTGTGTAGGTCAGATTTATTTTAAAGACAATCGAATAGGAAACTGACACTAATTCACAAGCTCTTGTTCCCATGGTGCTGTCAGATAAGGTGGTGCTAACTGGAAGAAGCCCATAGTGGGTGAAACACGTAGAGACATTGCTATTATGGTTGCTACTGTAGCACCAACACTAACATCATCATATTGAAACACTGCCTCATCAGGAAATACAGTGTTATAGCCAATGTTTTGTCAAAAGTGACACCCTCATTTGTATAACTATTCCACACAAAGAATACTAAAAACCTCAGGAATGGTTTATGTTAAAAAAAAAGACTACTACAATATTCAATTCATTTTTCATGCTCTTTAAGAACAATGGATAAATGCATTTATCACTACTGCTCTACAATATCAGTACTTAAATTCACATAAAAAATGTGATTTTTTAAAATTGATTTGTACGTCACTGTATTATGAGAGTTTTTATATAGAGGTAACTCTAGACATTCGCAGGGGTTCCATTTCTGGGGTTCCTGTGAATGCCAAAAATAGGCAAATATCGAAAGTTGGATAAAACCTTACTTTAACCGCCAGACGTCCCTCAGGAAGGGGCCAGAGATGGGGGGAACTCACCCGAGAGAGAGGCTGCTTTCCAGCCAAATGCAAGCACACAGGATTCATTTTTGGGTGGGGGGATAAGTCTTAGCATTCCCTCGACCCTCAATGTGAGCCATCATGCAGACCTTGCATCAAAAAGCGAGAGGAAAAAAAACACGGATGTCAAATTCGTGAATGCGAAACCTGCAGGTGTAAAGAGTCGCCTGTACCCTGTTATTTCGTCAAATGTCTGCAGAAGATGAGTCTGCAGGTGCTGAAAGGATCACCATGAAAAAGTCATTAAGGTAAGGGTGAGGGATAGGCTTAGAGATATGCCTAAAGGGTTTTATGGATAATTTAATATGAGCATAAAAAAACATTTCTAGGTTGCCCCAACAACAAAACTTCACTGTGAAGGGAAACTCTTGAAGACATCAAGTCTCTAGCCAATGGATATTGGCATGCTTTGTGTCTAAAAAGTTTGCAGCTGCCTGCTAGATAAAGCCACCTTCCCACATTTACATTAAATGGAAACCAGCAGCTAAGTCTTAACGTTGACAATAAGTTTAATCATGAAAATTGGTTTATTTAAAAACTGAATATGAATTTTATTAATAATCAATGCCAGGTTAAAAGATCTAGCTCATTTTTTAACAATACTCCTTTAAATCTAACAGCTCTATACGATGGTGCAGAGCAGTATTCAAGAGTTCAGTCCCTTTAAAAAGAACTTGAAATTTTGGTGCATATATACAAGATGCTGAGACTGTCTCCTGAAGACCAGACATTCCTCCCAACTCTGTGACAGAAATGAATTGAGCGTATGAAGGATGTGTAGGTTTAACACTCCTTAACTCACCATTCTCTGTTCCCAACACACTCTAAGACTCAAATTGTTACCCCTTACCGGCTATTTGATGATGCTGTATAATTGGCCACGTTCTTGGGCTTAGCGATACCTGCTGGACGCCATCAATTACTGAGCACTGTGTCTGATTGGGTTTGTTATGTAGAGCCAGAGCACAGTGACAAATTATTCAATAGTCAAAGGTGGTATCTACGTCAGGCCATTTTATTTTCTCTCTCCTCGTTTTAACAGGTGGTCCCAGGGGGGCTATGTATTCTGAGGCACCAATATGTGACTCACAGTTCTTTTTATTACCTTGTCAGCTTTTCAAAGTGTATTAACCACTTAAAAGCCATGATAGTCAAGTATTTTAGGTGTTTACAGTATCCAGGATGAATATTTTACCTGGAATATGTAGGTCAGGTTAGAATATTTTATTACAGGCAATAAACAGAGTTTAATAATTTGTGGACAGTTAACCTATTTTCGAATAAAAACAATAGACATTTTTCAGTGCTAGTCGGAGACAGAAGAGTTATAATCTGATTTACAAGGTGGCTAGTTAGGAAAACCAGTGGTTTATCTTGGGAAAACTGCCAAAAATTCTATACAATGTAGGTGCCTGTAGGAGTGAATAAAAAAGCCAAAAATATATATTGTTGGTCAGATAACCCTAGTTTGGTCAGATCATAGTTACATAGTTACAAGTAACAGGTTGAAAAAATACTTTTCGCCCATCAAGTTCAATCTTTTTAGATCTCCTCTGTCATACAATTTGATATGACACAAATATTGCAATGTTTGTGATTTAATAAAGTTTATTGCGTTCAATGATCAATTTAGAGACAAGTATACGCCTTGTGCAGAATTGTGCAGTTTATTAAAGTAATAGTAAAATCAAGAATAAACAATTGGATGTATTTACTTATAAGCTTTAATGTTTAGATAGATGATAATATAAAATCTATCTTATGATTATTACAGTCTCTGATCAAGTTTGGTTAGCGAACTATCTTAAAACATTATCAGCCCTATTAAATTTCAGCCTCGTAGATACAAGGTTTGTACTTAAGCCCTACGTGCTTCAAATTCTGAAAAGTTACTAAGCTATTAAGTTAGCCCTGCTGCGAGCAACGTGTGAGCTACGCAGCACGGACGTCCGTGTCAAGATGTAGAAACTGTGCATGAGGAGTGACAGCCTGAACGGGACCTCCATGGCAGTCCTACATACAAGCCCTGCCATGGGAGGTACTCCAAGTACCCCCCGGCACCTAAAATGAACCCGCCTCTATGCTGGGAGTCCCCATTGGGACCCCTGCAGACCCCCCCACCTTAACCACTTGCAGCAAGGGTCCTGGATCGGCATAGACCAGGCACCCGCTGCATTTAAAAAATAAAAATTTCTCTCCGCGGCTCCTTAAAGGACCCGCGGCACACCATTAGCCAATCCCAGCCGCGGCGCCTAAAATTAACCTCACTCTATGCTGGGGGTCCCTATCGGGACCCCCAAAGTGTCCCCACATTAACCACTTGCTGCGGGGGTCCATAGGGACCCCCGCAGACCCCCCCACAACATTAACCACTTGCAGCGGGGGTCCCGGATCGGCATAGACCAGGCCCCCGCTGCATTTAAAAAATAAAAATGTATCTCCGCGGCTCCTTAAAGGGCCGCGGCACCTAAAATTAACCTCCCTCTATGCTGGGGGTCCCCATCGGGACCCCCAAAGTGTCCCCACATTAACCACTTGCTGCGGGGGTCCATAGGGACCCCCGCAGACCCCCCCACAACATTAACCACTTGCAGCGGGGGTCCCGGATCGGCATAGACCAGGCCCCCGCTGCATTTAAAAAATAAAAATGTATCTCCGCGGCTCCTTAAAGGGCCGCGGCACCTAAAATTAACCTCCCTCTATGCTGGGGGTCCCCATCGGGACCCCCAAAGTGTCGCCACATTAACCACTTGCTTCGGGGGTCCCGATAGGCATCGCCCCCTCTGCATTAAAAAATTCAAATTTCCCACCTCGCAAATTCTTAAAGGACCCACGCTAAAAAAGATTAACCCCTGCCGCTGGGGGTACTATAAGTACCCCCCCTCCCCAGGCACTTAAAATGAATGCCATCACTCATGGGGCTCTATACAGAGCCCCATGATCACTTAAATTAACCCTATAACTCATGGGGGTCAATATAGACCCCCTAAGCCCTTAAATAACCTGTCACTCATGGGGGTCAATACAGACCCCATAAGCCCTTAATTAACCCTGTCACTCATGGGGGTCAATACAGACCCCATAAGCCCTTAATTAACCCTGTCACTCATGGGAGTCAATGCAGACACCCAGAGGCCCTTAATTAACCCTGTCACTCATGGGGCTCTATACAAACCCCCATGAGCCCTTAATTAACTCTATTACTCTGCGGCTCTATACTGAGCCCCATGAGACTATAATTAAGCCCCTCAGTCCAAAAGGCGTTAATATACACCTATATAGGACACTATTAACCCCTAGTTTAACCCTACAAGTGCCATGACGGTCCTCCAGGACCCTCATGACAAAGTCTAAGCACTACACTACACTATTAACCCTAACTATACCCCATTAACCCATACTAAGCCCAATCTAACCCTAACCGGGCCTATCTAAACCTAGCTGGACCTAATAACCCTAACTGGGCCTATTTAACCCCATCTAGCCCTATTTAATCCCATCACTTATGATGGTCTATACAGCCCCCCATAAGCCTCAATCTAACCCCATCCCTTATGGGGTCTATACAGACCCCCATAAGCCTCTATTTAACCCAATCAGTCTCATAAGGGTCTATGAAGACCCTCATAGGACAATTAGAAGCCTATTATTAACCCCATAAGGTCCTCCAGGACCCTCATGACACTAAGTACAAACACTACACTACACTATTCTCCCCCAATAAACCACTAAATCTAAACTAACCCCCTCTACCCTAACCTATTAACCCTTACCTACCTAACACTACCTACCTAACCCCCTATTTAAACCCACACCCTACTAATTACACACAAAAAAACACCTATGTTACCAAAAAAAAAAACTAAGGTACAAAAAAAAAACTAAGGTACACAAAAAAGGACATTACAAACCCCCCCCCCCCCCACTACAAAAAAAATAAAAAATAAATATCACAAACCCCCACGCACTACATAAAATAAAATAAAAATTACACACCTACAAAGAAAAAGGCATACACCTGCAGCCGGGATTGGTTAATAGTGTAAAATATTTAAATGCAGCAGGTGCCTGAATGATGTGAATCGGGGACCCCCCGCTGCAAGGGGTTAATGTGGGGAGGCTGTAGGTGTCTCTATAGGGACCCCTGCAGCATGGGGATGTGTTTAGGGAGCAGGGGGGAGCATCAGACGACTGTGTCGGGCTGCTTCGAGGCAGGACGTATAGGCTTTAGGATCCTTTGATGACACTTTTTTATTCTCGTAGGGGAGTCGCTAGATGAAATATATTGATTAACATCTACAGTCTGGAATGCGGTGCTAATTAGCTTTTGTTCTGTGACCACTCCCAAAATGGTAACAGAAGGATTGTGGTAATTGGACTAATTTATCTCCATTACAAATAAGAAAGTCAAACAAGTTTATACATTACCATGTATAGGATTTCAGGGTAACACCTGTCTCATTTTAGGATCCCTTCTCAAGATAGTCTGAAGTAATCCTTTTTGGTACTTTTCTTTGTAGCACAGAAATTGGATAAAGACAGATACAGTAAAGTATCTTAGACAGAATGTAAGAGGGAATATCTTGATGCCGGAGAGTTGTACACAGAAATTGTACACAGACAGGACTGTCAGACAAACCAGCAAAAGACAGCCAAAGCCACATTCAGAAAATAGTAATAGAAGATGTACCGACAGAAAAACAGGAAAGACTCCGAGCCTCCTCTGCCTATTATATAAACTGTTTCTTCCTCATTGTCGCAAAGGTTGGTTTCCACCAATTACAATAGGTTACTCCCTGTTCGCATGTATATGCATAATTATAATGTGTTGATAAACATGTTGTGTATATCTGTTTCTGCCCGCAAGAGAGCAGTCTGGGTACATGTATTAAAGTTAATTTATTATGAAATATATGTGACCTGGGTCCTAGATTGTGTCTGCCAACAATTTTTGGTTAGAGACTAGGCCATTGTGCGTTTATCTACACCTGTTGTGATAAGACCCTCAATTAGAACAATTGGGAATTTAAGTCAAATGCGTAGACCTTAGCATCTTCTATCTTGCATGTTACATTCTCAAGGTCTCTGCTAAATGTCTACCATAACAAGCATTGGCTCCAATCTTGCCTTGATTTGTTTACTAGACTCAGCAATTTGATTTGTACAAAGGAAAATGATTTGAGCCCTCATGTGTTAAAAGAGTATACCATAAGTGTGTCTGTATGTGTTTACAATGGTAACAGCAATACCAAAAAACAACCATATAAGATAGGCAGTATACGTTGTGGTCTTTTTACCCACAAAAACCCCAGTGCTTTGCACCTGCTGCACTTACTGCTACACAAGAAGGGTATTGTATATAGAGGTATAGGAGGACTATGGATATATTCAGCCCTGAGGGTTTAAACAAAAATAACATTGTTGTCTTTTTATTTCTGTTTGTGATGTCAGCTCGGGTTGATAATGCTGTTATATGCAGTATAGGCACCTGTATTAAAGGGACACTTTAATGGTGTTTTACACTTTTACTAAATGTAAGTTAGTAAATAAATAGGATATATTGAAGATGATGGCTCTAACATTTTTTAAATATTTCTAATTGTTAATAGGAGTTTGAATGAAAGAATATTAATTCACATTAAGTATGTACAGGTTTCAGGGAGAGCAGAGGCGGGGCTAGTGAATGGAAGGCCCCAGTGCAAAAAATGTGGGCCCTTTCCAGCATGTATTTACAATAGTGAAACAAATTACATTTAGGTGACTCTGTTTGTGTCCTGGGTACTTGTATCATGGACAGCTAGTTCACTTGTTCTTTTCTTACTTAAAAGATCATTGCAGTTCACGAAAAAAATGAAATTTGTTTTGTCAAGTATATACTAATTTAACGATATTAGCAACTGTGTAAGCCGTGGACATGAAAAATGTTTTGGACAAATCTGATTTTTTAAAGGGGGAAGACCTGAACCCCCCCCCCCCGACACAACGCTATTGGCCAGTGCCTTGCAGGCTGTGCTGGGTCACATGACGCTACGTGCTGACCCAGGGAGCCTGAGCAGTCTCCGCGTCGGGCACTATCCCTCTTGTCCATGTATAGCTCACACTCACATACACACACATTTACACATAATGTTATAACAGTATATATGTACACATCAAACATATTCACACATACACTATACCCCTCATACACACAGATCCCCTGGCCCATGTATAACTCACATGCCTCCCACGTGTCTCTTCCTCCTCATACATGGACCATGTGCAGGCTGACGGAGTTTAGAGACCCGAAAATCACCTAAGCGAGAGAAAAAATGGCCGCTGAACAAAATGAAAACCCGCAAAACACTACCATAAACACGCAAAACACCACCAAACAGCTACGGATATTCTGAAAAAGCCCACCAAACAGTTACGGATATTCCGAAAAACTCGCACAACATAGAAAACGAATATTACGAAAAATTTGCACGACATAGAAAACGAACGACGCTACATCAGCCACGTTATATACACCAAACACCCTCAGCTCTCGTACAATTTCATTGCCGTCATTTTTTGACGGGCAATTCGCTAGTAATTAATTAAAAACATGTCTTAATGGCAGGGCTCCAAGGGCCCCCATAAAGGTCAGGTCAAGGCCTCGGTGCACTACACCGGCTGCACTGGTGGTAACTCCGCCCCTGTTCACTACATTCCTCTGCACACTGTCAAAATGGCTACTATAGTGCAAATATCATGCATTTAAAAGATCATAAATAAATATTTTTGTACTAAGAAAAATTACATTAATTATAGACAGTGTAGGATTGTTTTCTCCTCATCTGCCCAGAAAAAAAGATGGGTTGTGAGCCTTATGGGTGTGTGATCTACAGCCAATTTATTATTGAGGGCTGCCATTGTCTTGACCGAGCTGCTTGTTTGACATGCTTTGTTAACATGTAGGGGTTTTGTGAATACTGAGTCTGATTGAAGCAGATTCAAATTTCTATGCATTCAAACTCTCCTCCCATCGGTAGAAGCAGATCAGCAAAGTCATAAATGGAATCTCCCTCTTAATTGCACATAAGAGTTTAAATAAATACAAATCTGTCTTTGTTAAAACAAAAATTTGTTTTGCATTGTTCAATTGCTTCCGACTCTCTGTGACCTCATGGCCCGTAACACACCAGGCACATGTTTGTTTTGAGGATCATGCTGATCCACTTGGTTTTCATGGCAGAGATGTTGGAGTGGGTTGCCAGCTGCTTCTCCAGTATGCCACAGCATGCAGCTCCTGGTATTCCTTGGTGGGTCTCCCATAATAGTAATGGCCAGACCCAACCCTGCTTGGCTTTAGGGTGGTATGACATCTTGGTTCCCTGACTGGAATCAAACCCAGGTCACAGTGGTGAAAGCCCTGAATCCAAACCACTGGACTACCAGGGAACCCAAAAAACATTTTACCATTATCAAATGTAGCTTTTCAAAAGAGCGTCCTATAAATACAAGACTGCAATGCTCATTTAATGACCGTGATTGTTTGAAAAGTCATAAAGTGAATATATGTAAACTATATGTGAAATGTCCTAGAGGGAGTTTCTCAGTTTGTAATATTGCAGATCACTCAAATAAAAGCTTTTGTAATCTTGAAAACATGAATACATGTATTTATTTAACCAACTCCTTAATAGCAATACCATACAGTGCACAAAGGGAATAATAATAATGAGTGCATATTTATAGCTTTATTTTTTTTAAATTCAGTTAGAGTATAGTGCTAGTCATTGCAAATATATAATGTACTAGCGACTTGCCCGTCAAAAAATGACGGTCAATAAAAGAAAGTGTTGAAATGCTGTTTGTCACACAATGTGAGTGTACTGTGTGCCTCAAGTAAATTCCTCAAAAAGCAGGAAACTACATTACATAAAATAAGAAAAACTAAAATCTCCATAAATAAAAAATGTACATTACAGAACAAAAAAAAAACCTAAGTCACTAAAAATAAAAAAAGGAACATTACAGAAAATAAAAAAATACATTACAACCCCCCTCACCACAATTTTTTTTTTTAAATTACACACCTGAAAATGAAATACATATAATACATACATATAATACAATACAACACAATTAAATAAAATACAATACAATACAATTAAATAAAATACAATACAGTTAAATAAAATACAATACAATTAAATAAAATACAATACACCCCTATGTAATATACATGCCACTATCTAATATACATGGCACTATCTAATATACATGCCACTATCTAATATACATGCCACTATGTAATATGCATGCCACTATATAATGTAATATAAATCCCACTATGTAATATACAATACTATCTAATAATACATCCCCCTATCGATCTAATATACAATACATGCCATCTATATATATACTAGCGTATTGCCCGTCAAAAAATGACGGCAATGAGATGTGTATGTTTTTAAAGTTGTTAGTTATTAATATACTTATGGAAATGTAAGGTAGCTAATGTTATTTTCTGTGTACTACTGAAATATAGAATTCAAATTAATAAATGAATATACGTATTTGTATGCATTGTGTTGAAGAGCTGGCAATCTGTGTTGATGTTGCTGCAGCATTAGTGGTGTGGAGGTGCTGTGTAATCGTGATGAACGTGTGCAGTGTAATAGTG
Source organism: Discoglossus pictus (assembly GCA_027410445.1). Classification (NCBI taxonomy): domain Eukaryota; kingdom Metazoa; phylum Chordata; class Amphibia; order Anura; family Alytidae; genus Discoglossus; species Discoglossus pictus. The sequence continues at coordinate 57,229,523 of CM050172.1, read as the reverse complement.
TGCATGCGCGAGCCGAAACCGTTAACGTAGCTGTGTACTTCCTCATTATCCTAAAATGGCGGATAATGTGTGGTATGCATCTTAGCGGATGATCCGTCCGTCGTTTAATGGTGGGTAATGTGTGGTATGCGTCTTAGCGGATTATCGGTACGTGTTTTCCATGGTTATAGTGCTATAGCCTTTGTTTTTTCTGCGGCGCTCATTGGCAAAGTACTACGGTTTAACAGCTCGCCTCGCCGCGCGAGGTCCGCAGGGCGATGATCGCCTGCGGCGCTCATTGCTAAGCCCGCTAAATTACTATGGTTTAACAGTAAATATGGTAAAACAGTCAAATGACGGTCAATAAAAATTAAATGTTGTGAAATTTGTTTGCCACACAACATGACTCAGCTACATTTGTCCCTTTTTTTTTTTTTCTTAAAATAAATACACTTTTTTTTTATTTTACTTTTTATTTTTGTAACTTTGAACTTATATTTCATCAAATGCGTTGTTTTAGGCGGGAAATCCGATGTTGCGCGAGACAAAGGCGTTAAATCTGTGTTAATGCGTAAATCTGTAATTGCGTTTCGTAAAATGTACTCGCTACTGTCTTCTTACTCATTGCGCGGTTAATCCGTATCCTTTATCTCGTTGTTTTTCAAACACATACGTCTGTGGCTGTGTTTTACGCAGTTCGTAGTAGTATTGTCTCGTTTTCATTTTTTTGGGCGGCCATTTTTTTCTCGCTTAGTTGATTTTCGATCTTTGTAACTCGTCTAAATCGATGTAAATTGGAGTTCCAACTCACTCCCAGACGTCCTGCCTGGTTCCCCATGCTGTAAGTGACCTTTATTTTATTTTTTAGTGTGTATTTAGTTTTTTTTTATTGTTTTGGTTCCGCCGCTTATCTCGTAATTTTTTTCATCTTGTATTTTTTTCTAAGTGCTACGGTTTAACGGCTCGCCTCGTTACGCGAGGCGAGCCTGCAATGAGCGCCTGCGAAGCTCATTGCCAAAGTGCTACGATATAACGGCTTGCCTCGCTGTGCGAGGCTCGCCTGCAATGAGCGCCTGCGGCGCTCATCACTAAGTCGTACGCACTACGCAACGCAGCGTGACGACAAATCGTAGTTAGACAATTATAATATGTGATATAGCTACCCTAATTGTAAGCTACAATAAAATAATTAAGACCACTTACCTTTGATATGTTTCTTCAGATCAGCAACCTACAGTAAAAAAGATTCAAAAAATTAATACAACACGTTTACATGAAATACCTAAACATTCTAAAAATTCAAAATATTCTAAACATTCTAAACATTCTAAATATTCTAAATATTATTCTCACCTTTCCAGCATGTCCCGTTTCAGCATGTCACGTCCCAGCATGTCACGTCCTCCATGTTCCGTCGTCCATCTTTGCTTGTCCGGCGATACTCCTGTCAAAAAAAAACATTACATTAGTAAACATAAACTACATTTAAATGAACACAATCTACATTATACTTACCTTTCTGCGATGTCTCCAGCCTCGTCGCATGAAGAAAAAAAAAAAAAAAACGACACACATCCGCCCTGGCGGATGTCTCCGACGCTAATGACCTTCCTATGGAGTGTTCCAGAATAAAATTGGCAATGGCGGTTTCTGATTGGCTGAAAAGGCTGTCTATCAAATTCAGCCAATGAGAAGACCCCATTTGTGAACCAATGAAAAAAGTATACACCCCAAAATACAACGGTGATTGGATAACACACCTGTCCATCTTTATTTGAACCAATCCTAAGGCTTTATTGCCATCAGCCAATCACAATGGAATATACCCCCACGTACTGATTGGTGAAGACATCTGCGCCTTCCCATCGGCTGTAATATTGATTGATATTAACAATAGCCAATAAGAATGCGCAAATCCTTCACCAATCAGTACGTGAGGGTGTATTCCATTGTGATTGGCTATTGTCAGTGCAACCAAACAGAATGCGCAGAGGCTCCAACCAATCACCCTGTGGGGGTGTATTCCATTGTGATTGGCTGAAGGCATCTGCGCCTTGTGATTGGTTTATATAAAGATTGAGAGGTGCATTATCCAATCAGAGTGGGATTTTAAGGTGTATCAGTTTGTGATTGGTTCACACATTGGTGCCTCCTGATTGGGTGAATTTGATAGACAGCGTTTTCAACCAATCAGAAGGCGTCATTGCTTATTTTCTTCCGGAAAATTCTTCTGGTGCCTCATTAGCGTCGGGGATGTCCGGGAGTGCGGATGTGAGTATCTATTTTTTTACAGGGCGTGGCAGAAGAGGATCCGGAGGAGGCCGGAGACATCGCGGGTAGGTAAGTATAATGTAGATTATGTTTATTTTATTCTGATGTATGTCTATTAATGTTGTGGTTTTTTTAACAGGTGCCGCGCCGGAGAAGGATTTAAAGAATGCCGGACGGGACATGCCGTAAAGGTGAGTAGAATATTTAGAATGTATAGAATGTATAGAATGTTTATTTTAGAACTGTAAACGTGTTGCACTAATTTTTTTTTTAATTTTTTTTTTCGTAGGTGGCTGATCCTAATTGACATCTGCAAAGGTAAGTGGTCTTAATTATTTTATTTTAGCTTAGACTTAGTTAATATATAGATAGCATTTATTGTATGTTAGCTAGGGGTATGCGTTTTATATAGATAGCATAAGATGTATTGTATATTAAATTGTGTTATTTATTTAGATAGATTGGGAATGTATTATTATATAGATAGCATGTATATTAGATTATGCTATTTATTTAGATAGATTGTGTTATGTATATTAGATAACGGTGTATTGTATTGTAATTGTATTGTAATTGTATGTATTTGCATTGTATGTATTTGTATTGTATGTATTTGTATTATATGTATTTGTATTATATGTATTTCCTTTTCAGGTGTGTATTATTTTTTTCTGTAGTGAGTGTAATGATTTTTTTTCTGTAATGTTCCTTTTTTTATTTTTTGTGACTTAGTTTTTTTTATTTTGTGTAATGTAGTTTATTTATTTTTTGTGAGTTAGGTTTTTTATTTCATGTAATGTAGATATTTTTTGTGTGACTTTAGGCTTTTTTATTTTCTGTAATTAGAGTGGTGGGGGTTAATAGGGGGTAGGTAGTGTAGATGTTAATAGGTTAGTGTAGAGGCTGTTTAGTTGATATTTAATGTTTTATTGGGGGGTCTAGTGCAGTATAGTGTTTATACTTAGTGTCATGATGGTCCTTGAGGACCATCATGGCACTTATGTGGTTAATATAGTGTTGTAACAGGCCCATGATGGTGTTAATATACCCTTATGGGACTGATGGGGTTAAATAGAGGCTTATGGGGGTCTGTATTGACTCCCATGAGTGACAGGGTTAATGAAGGGCTTATGGAGGTCTGTATTGACCCCCATGAGTGACAGGCTTAAAGAAGGCCTTATGGGGGTCTCTATTGACCCCCATGAGTGACAGTGTAAATTTTTTTTCTTTTACAACGGGGCCTTTAAGACCCTTTATGGTCCTTTAAGGACCTGTAACGCGGGAATTTAGAATTTTGATTGCAGCGAGGGTCCCCGATCGCGTGCAATCGGGACCCCCACTGCGATGGTTAATGTGGGGTTAATGCAGGGCTCGGATCTTATCTGGGATCACCTGCGGTTAATCAGGGTTTCCGAGCTTATCTCGGATCCCTTCTTGGGTAAGTTGTAGGTGGCTTAACGGTCCTGGGTCTTTGAGCCTCGTTTTCTTTTTTTTCGGCGACCATTTTTTCTCTTGCTTAGGGGATTTACGTGTGTGTGAACTCGGGAATTTGGACTTAAATGGAGGTGTAACTTCACTTTCAGAGGTCCTGGGTGCCCCCCCTTGCTATGGGTAAGCTTTTTATGTTGTTTTTGTGAGTATTTGGTGTGTTTTCACTGTTTTTAGGTGCGCGCAGTTCCGCCCTTTTTAGTGCATGTGGGTGTTGGTTATGTTAAGGTTGGTTCTGAGGTAATGCAGGTTTCTGTTGTGAGCCTTGTTTTCGTTTTTTTCGGCGGCCATTTTTTCTCTCGCTTAGGGGATTTTCGTGTGTCTGAACTCGGAATTTGGACTTAAATGGAGGTGTAACTTCACTTTTTAGAGGTCCTGGGTGCCCCCCTTGCTATGGGTAAGCTTTTTATGTTGTTTTTGTGAGTATTTGGTGTGTTTTCACTGTTTTTAGTTGCGCGCGGGTCGGCCGTTATAGTGGGATTCTTAGTACGTGTGGGTGCAACAGAGTATTTGGTGTGTTTTCACTGTTTTTAGTTGCGCGCGGGTCGGCCGTTATAGTGGGATTCTTAGTACGTGTGGGTGTCTGTTACATTAAGGTTGCCTCATTCCCTAAGTGCTTTGCGAGGACCTGCATTGCAAATGCGGCCCCTCGCTTCGCTCCATGCCAGCAACTGAGGCCCTCAGCCGCGGTGTGTGTGTGTGTAACCGGGTGTGAGGCGCCTTTGAGATTTTTTTTTTTTTAAAGTTGTGTGTGTGTTAACAGAGCCGACGTTGGAGCCTCCACCTCTGCAAATGCGGACCCTCACTTCGCGAGGATCCGCATTTGCAGGGACGTTGTTTTTTTTTGCCGGGGAGGTTGGGTTTTCTTTGTTAAAAAGTCGTGTGTGTGTGTTAACACAGCCGACGTTGGAGCCTCCACCTCCGCAAATGCGGACCCTCGCTTCGTGAGGATCCGCATTTGCGGGGACTTTGGGATGCTCCACCACCGCAAATGCGGCCCCATGCTTCGCGAGGACCCGCTTTGCGAGGGACGCAGTTCTTGCGGGCTCGCTGCGTGAGCCCACAAGCGTGAACAACGGCTTGTATGATCACAACTAAATATGTGATATATAACTTGAAACCATGCTATTGCAATGTATGATAGAAAAAGCACTTTCTGCAAAGACTCTATGCTCAAAACAGGGCCGTCCATTTTTGGTTGTTAATACTGTATTTTTTATTGTTTTTATCCCCTGTATAGCGCTATGGAATATGTTGGCGCGTTACAAATAAAAGCTAATAATAATAATACAATAAAGAAAATGGAAGCGTTTATCTTTAAATGGAAAGAAAACAAGCATTAAAATATGTTTATTTTAAAGGAACAGTATGAATATATATATATAGGTGATCACTACACCAGCTGTGAAGGAAAAGATTACTCAACAGTAAATTATATTTTCCAAATAACTCTAGTACCATTGTTTGAACAACAGAATCACCTACCTGAGAGCTGTGTCCACAGCCTGATTATTTATGGTGTGAGGTGGAGGGACGGTGCCCTTGTTTTTCTTGTGCTTGTAAACACAGAAGGATCATAAAACAGCAGGGAGATTCCCACTGAATCACTCTGTATGAGAAAAAAAATATTTACACACAGTCCATAATGTCTGCACTTTACTGTCTTGTGGCAGAGGAAAATTGAGGTACATTTTAAACAATAAAAGTTAGTAAAAGGCAATTTTTTCTTCATAGAAACAATATGTTTATTAAAAAAAACTGTAGAGAATTGCATCTGCAAACATTTACAAAAAAATCCTGGAGCTGGCAGTGTGGTTCTCTAAGAGAGATTTTTACATTCAATAGAAAAGAATCATTAAGAAATTTAGAGAATCTGGACAAAATCTTTTATATATAATAATGTAAATAAATGAGAGCATACTTGTGTGTGTTTGCATCGTTCAGTTGTGTCCGACTCTCCGTGATCTCATGGACAGAGATATTCATGATAGAGATACTGGAATGGGTTGCCAGTTCCTTCTCGTTTGGGTCACAACATACAGCTCCTGGTATTCCTAGGTGGTCTGCCATCCAAGTACTGACCAGGCCCAACCAGGGTGGTATGATCTCTTGGTTCCCTGACTGGAATTGAACCCAGGTCGCAGTGGTAATCCCCTTAAGTATGCATAAATATTGCTATATTGGTCTGTAATGGTCCTGCATTCAATGACTTATAAAATTTAAAAAAATTATCAGCCTTATTAAATTGCGATTCAGCAAATTTAAAAGGGCTCTATTTAAGCACAGAGCATATATTTTTTACAGAAGTTTTTAGTTAGTGAAGACCTTGCTTTTGGATAGAAGTAGTCTATTATAATATTATTTAAGTACAAATACAATATAATATCATTTGGATCAGCAGAACAGCTTGGTGCAACAGAGGTCCCTACTCTTACAATTTAATCACATATATAGTTCTCATCCCTACTACCCTGCATTCGCGTTGGTGGAGATGAGCACCATAGGTGCTCATCCCTACGACCCAGCACAACTTATGCATCATTCATACGACCCGCGGGACTACAGATCAACAGAAAAAAATGGCATTTAAAAAATATGGCCCATAACACTTTGCAATAATCCGGACACCGCACAAAATCCAGACCCCACTAAAAATCTGGACCCTGCAAAAATACAAATTTAACGGTTCAACTGCGGCACTCGAGAAACAAAAAAATTAGTAAAAATATTCCACAAATTAACTTCAAAAGTAACACACAGTACAGGGGGAGAGTCAAGATGCCTGTGAATGAGATTGCAAGTTAATTTGTGCCATATTTCGCCTTTTTTCACAAACAAAAATCGCCTAAGCGAGACAAAAAATGTAGTCGGAAAAAAACGAAAATGAGGCTACACGACAATTAAACACGCAAGACACTGCCAGGCACATAAGACTTTTATCCAGGAACGTACGAGGTACAAAATACACTATTAAGGAAAGCGGGACTTCGAAAAAAAACAATCCAAGGTCAAAAAAATACCAAGTTAATGGCCGAACCGCGCACATCAAAAAAAGAACAAAAAACTAATACTATAAAAAAAACATTAAAAAAACATCACATACAGCATTGGGGGGGGGGGACAGCTAGGACCTCTGGGACTGAGGTTGCACGTAAATTTAAACCGAATTTGCCTAGTTTCGGAACTCGAAAATCACCTAAGCGACCAAAAAAATGGTGGCAGAAGAAAAAAAAGAAAACGAGGCTACACGACCCCTAACCACGCAAAATACTGCCAGGCACATAAGACTTTTACCCAGGAAAGGATAATGTACAAAATACACTATTACACAGGAACGACGCCATTTTACAACACTAACTTGCAACTAATAACATTACCATTCTAAAATGCTGCTTTACCCAACTAAACAAACGGTTTGGCCTCGCACACGCAGCTTATCTATTCTGCACACATTGCTGACACTTTCTCCTCAGATCAGCAACAGTCCAAATATACATTGTATGCTGCAGGAAAAACAAAATAGATTGTTAGCTCTTCATGATATTGATTGATGGATATATTAATTAGAAATAGGTAAAGTATATTAATTAATTAATTAATTAATTATTATTAAAAAAAGATATATATAAAAAATAAAAATAGCAGAGGAGAGGCTCGCAATGAGCGCCAAAGGCACTCAGCGGGGGCTTGCAAAGAGCTCCAAAGGTACCAAAAGCCTTACATTGTGTGGCAAACAGCATTACCTGCCTCACAATTTTATCACCGTAATTTTTCGACGGGCAATCCGCTAGTAATAATAATAGGATTTCATTTATGCAGAAAAAGCCTAGAAAATGTGAAGTTCTAAACTAATTATTTCTTATTAAAAGTAGGGAGGTTGAAAAATAATAGAGATAGATTATAAGCATTATATACAGGAGAGTAGGTGGAACGGAGCATTTAATTTTTGAGATTATTCTGAGTTGCTAATGACCGGCCAGGCTATGACTCCACTTACTAAATACAGAGACAAGGACAGTACAAGAGCCCCATCAATGCAGCGTGTCCTGATCCTGATGAGCGTTGCAGATAGAGATTTAAAGCATTAACAGTCATCAAATGAAGGCTGCACATTCATATCCACACGCCATAAAGAGCAGGCAGGTTTAATGAAGATTTGTAACACAGTAAAGAAGACGAGGGGCTTGTGATCTCAAGTCTAATAGGGTGGGGAGATTGCTTTAATGCTGGTCACTAGTGATGAAGCGGCCCATGGAAATATAACTCACGAGGCTTGAAAGAGTTAAAGGGACACTGGTCCTATTTTTACAACATAACTGCACAAAATAATAAGCAAACTGCCTCAGAAAGTAAAAATAATAATAAAGTCGTTAAAGTGTACATATATATAAATATAATTACAATTGGATTCTATTAAAAGTTTTTATCGGAAGTGTTGAACAGTTGAGCTTGAAAGAAGAGTATGTTAAAGGGGCATTAAAAGCATTTTTTTCTTTTTGGATCTGAAAGAGGTATATAATAATGCACCTCTGTGTGTTTTCTTTTTTTTTTTTTTTTAATGACGCTCTCAAAGCAGGAAAAGCTGATTCAAAGGTTTACCTGATCTGGGGGCTTGCCACTGTCAGCCAATGTGCAGTAGTATAGATGTATGTGTCATTCTTGTCGACCAATGAAATCTACAGATGTAGATTCTATTTGCACAATGGAACTTTGGCAACTGTTGCTTTTTTAACTGGACCACTAGAAAGCACATTAGTTTTCTACAACACAATAAAGCGGTGGTTCCCAAACCTCTCCTCAAGGCTCTCCAGACAGGTCGGGATTTCAATGTAACAGTGTGTGAACAATTAGTATTTAACAGACAATGGAGCTTCTAATTGCCTCACCTGTATTCACAGTGTTACATTGAAATCCCGAAATGTCTGGGAAGCCTTGAGGAGAGGTTTGGGAACCACTGCAGTAAAGAACCAAAAATATGTTACTCATTACCAAACTTGGATCCAAAAGACTGTAGAGAAGTTATTTTTTATTAAAAATTAAATGTTCTGAAGTTTGAAATGTTTTTCATGGACAAGAGCAGTTTTTGAAAATGCTAAGAAATTCCCATCACATATATAGTTGTGAGCATACGAGTTGTTGCTAAAGCTTGCGAGCTCGCATAGCGAGCCGCGGCCCTCGCTTTTGCCGAAAGGCGCTCCTTGCCAGCAACTGCGACCCTCACAATCTTTACGTTGGAACGCAAAACAACACGACACAGCAACTGCGACCCTCGCAAACTTTACCTCGCAACGCAAACAACATACGAGACACATTACCACTCATAACGACCTTGCAAAAATCGTCCGCAACCCGCGAACATGAAAACATTTAAAACACAATAAATACACACAGCACATACATAAAAAGCTTACCTACAACAAGAGGAAGCATCCAGGACCTCAAAAAAGCAACTTACACCTTTATTTAAGTCAAAATAAAAGAGTTTAGACACTAAAAAATTCTCTAAGCAAGAGAATAAATGGCCGCCGAACAAAAAGAAAACGAGGCTACACCACTCTAAACACGCAAAACACCACAAGAAACACGCAAAACACCACAAAACACATACGAGACACGTTACCACCCATTACGACCTCGCAAAAATCGCCCGCCACCCGCGGAGAGGAAAAAATCAAAAACACAATACATGATTTAAATTTACATGATTTCATAAACACTTCACAAGGGAGGTACCAGTGGTTGGGACACGGCAACATAATGGGGCTACACTACCTTTTCCAAATAATTGCTTTACGCAGGATGAAATCCAAAAGAGGTTGGAAAAAATAAATGTTAATAAAGCCCTGGGTCCTGATGGAATACATCCACGTGTACTAAGGAAACTAGGTTCTGTAATAGCCAAACCATTATATTTAATTTTTCAAGATTCACTCAACACAGGGTCTCTACCAGATGACTGGAGAAAAGCTGATGTGATACCTATATTTAAAAAGGGAGCAAGAGCAAATCAGGGGAATTATAGACCAGTGAGCCTCACTTCTGTAGTGGTGAAGCTTTTAGAAGGCTTAATAAGGGATAATATACAAGAATATGTCTATTTGAACAGGATTATAAGTATGAGTCAACATGGATTTATGAGGAATAGGTCATGTCAAACAAATCTAATTAGTTTCTATGAGGAGGTTAGTAGGAACCTGGATCAAGGCAACTCAGTGGATGTAGTCTTTTTGGATTTTGCAAAGGCTTTTGATACAGTGCAACATGGGAGACTATTGTGCAAACTAAGAGATAGAGGAGTTGCCGTACATATCTGCTTATGGATTGAGAGCTGGCTAAAAGACAGGAAGCAAAGGGTTGTTTTAAATGGAACATACTCCGATTGGACTAATGTGGTAAGTGGAGTTCCTCAGAGTTCAGTATTAGGTCCTCTCCTTTTTAACATATTTATTAATGACTTAGAGGTAGGATTAGAGTGTGGTGTCTCCAGTTTTGCTGATGACACAAAGTTGTGCAAGGTAATTAAATCAGATAGTGATGTGCTTTCCCTCCAATGGGATTTACATAAAATTGAGGAATGGGCATCTAAATGGCAGATGAGATTTAATACAAATAAATGTAAAGTTATGCATCTGGGAAGGAAAAATAGCCATGCAATTTATGATCTTAATGGAGCAAATCTAGGTGTATCAGATATTGAAAGGGATTTGGGAGTGCTTGTGGACAACCACCTAGGTAACAGTGCTCAAAGCCAAGCAGCAGCTGCAAAGGCAAATAAAATATTAGCATGTATTAAGAAGGGTATAGAAGCCAGGGAAGCAATTATAATTCTGCCACTATACAAATCTCTAGTACGCCCTCATTTGGAATATGGAGTACAATTTTGGGCACCACTTCATAAAAATGACATTTTAGAGTTGGAAAAGTTACAGATGAGGGCAACAAAACTAATAAGGGGAATGGAGGGGCTAAGTTATGAAGAAAGACTAACCAAATTAAACTTATTTTCTCTGGAAAAAATGAGTCTAAGAGGAGATATGATTACCTTATATAAATACATCCAGGGTCAGTATAAAGATTTGTCAAGGGAGCTTTTTGTGCCAAGAGGTTTTCAACTGACAAGAGGTTATCCCTTGAGGTTTACAAGTAAAAAGATTCCACCTTAAAGAAAGAAAAGGGTTCTTCACAGTTAGGGTGGTTAATATGTGGAATTCTCTACCAGAGGAGGTGGTGACAGCGGATTCGATAGATAACTTTAAAAGGGGACTGGATTTATTTCTAATTAAAAAGGGAAGTCAGGGTTATCATGGATAATTAGATAGACAGTATTGATCCAGGGAGAAGTCCGGTCACCGGTGTCTGGGATCAGGAGGGAATATTTTTTTTTTTTATACAACAAATTATTTCATAGTTAACCCGCCTATTGTAGATCAGAGGAGATCTTAAAAGGTTGAACTTGATGGACTGAAAGTCTTTTTTCGACCTTAAATACTATGGGCCTCATTCTATTAGCGACCGCAGCCGTTGCGGGGCCGCAAGGACCGTCCGCAAGCTATTCTGCTATTCTATTCCCTTACGGCCGGAGGCTCCGGCAGGCTTGCGGCCGGTGCCTTGCTATCTCTTGCGGCCGCTCGCGCCGGAGGAAAGCCTTTGATCTAAAACGGCCGCAAGAGTTTCGGCCGTAAGAAATTCCTATTTGCAATTCAATTGCTCCGGGAAACCTCTCTGCAAGGCTAAAAGCGAGCCGCTGCTTACTTGCAGGAAAAAGGTCATGCAGGCACACAATTAAGCACATAATAAAGCCATCCTGCACTCTGAGGAGACTATAAAGTTATTGTAGGTGTTAGCATTAATAGCACAACATTCCCCTACACTCAAATCCGTAAATAAAGTTTTATTTTAATTTATGTCACATATCCATGTAAAAAGTCCAGAGGGCTTGGAGCACCTCAGACCCGCCCACGCTGCGGCCGGAAAATAAACAGTTAATGTAATCTCGGATTTGGGATGATGTGCAAGCTTGAGAGGGGGGTCCCAATAATCCTCATGTCCCCCATAATGATCCCTAGCATTTACAGAGCTTTACAGTGCCATCTTGAATTTAATTTTGCATTTAAAGATTTCTGAGCTTACGGGGATAGCCTTGCGGCGCCGTATAATTGAATTGCAAGGTAACGGGAGCCCTGCAAGGAATTGCGGCCCCGCATCTCCTACGGCCGATAATAGAATGAGGGCCTGGGTATTTTTTAATGATCCTCCATCTCTCCTGACAAATTAATTATTTTTCACAGTGTTGGCGATAAGCCAAAAAAAGATTTATAAATAATAAAAGTCACAGAGAGATTTAAATGTTAAAGATTTTTTCATTAATCTAATCTATACAAAATTTAGCATGTTCTTCGTACTTATCACAACTCACTGTGAGAGATAATTAATTCCATGAGATAAAGGGATGACTTTTTAATGTAATTTATACTTAAAAATACACAACATTTAAGATTAAATATCTGACTCTTCAACTTAACATTTTTAATAGCAACAAATTTTAATTATATCTACTACAATAATTTGGACACTTGCTGTGTCATCTTAAACATCTACATTCACAGATATACAAGTTGAGCAATAATTGGAGCCCCCTAAAAAAATCCTTAATTACCTCCCACCTGTAAATGTGAAATCAGTTTTTCCCAGCTCTGAAGATGCTTAAACAATGAACTGCTGATAAATTAAACACTAGATCCCCTTTGGTCACAGGAAGAATGAGAGTAATAAGTAAGAAAGCACCCATCTGTAAAGCTTCCTGATCCACCTCACTCATGAATCAGGGTTTTCACCTCCTGTTGGCTGTTCAATAACTATCTATGGGCTCCATACAATTTGAGACTCGCAACTCAATCACAGACAGCCGAATGCAAGTGAGTTGCAGGCTCCCGTTCGTATCCGATTTCGGTGCTATTCAATTGCTCAAGGCAGCAAGTTACGGGCCCCAAGACAAAAGCGTAACTCATGCAGTAGTTCAAAGCATTTCAGGACGGGAACATAATCAATTAAGCAAGCCTGTAACCTCCCATTTCAAATCAGCCAATAGAAAATATATCATAATTACGGCAGAAAAACATGGAGGTTACATGTTAATCAATTAGGTTTGGGGGTCCGATATGCGATCAGACTTGCAAACCCTCAAAATAAAGAATTTTGAAAATGAATGCCAATACTGTTCTAGTCCATGTGGGTGGCCTGATATGTATTAACTCATTGATACCTGAGATCGATTTAACCCCAAAATGACAGATAAGAATAATTTGTATTTCCTGACGATTTGCGAGTTTGAGACTGTTGTGCAATTAATTCTAATGTCTATCATTGCTTTCCCCATTAGTTATAGTGCAGTAATGATTTCTTACAGTTCTACGAATAGGTGTTTAACGACCTTGCGGGTCCTCTTTAGCACTCGTAGGATTTTCTCCTTCATTTGCCATTTATGGGTATGAATACATTCGCGGGCTTGGGGAAATTGAACAATTGAATATCGATTTGCGATTTTAGCCTTGTGACAGTAACAGATCAAAGGCTTCTGGAGGCTGTAAGTTACGAGTTTAACCATCACCATTTATTCAAGCTCACCAATTGAATAGCAAAATAGCTTGCAACCTCACTTACGGGCTACCGGATCTAAAAATCGATCAATTGAATGTGGCTCTATGTTTCTGTTGATATGTCTGTCTGTCTATCTCTTCATTAGCCATCTATCTACACATCTATAAAGGAATGTAAAGGATTTATATCAGTTAATGTGACTATTTTCTATAAAAGTATTTAAAAAGAGAATTGGATGATATTTTTACTATTTATCCACCCTATCACTTATAGATATACAGTGGACAACAGCCAGGACCCCCACCCAAAGAATAAAACCAGAGACAAAATAAGGAAACAATAAGATTATAGAGAGAACAGATACAAAAGAATAAAATAGGGTGTGAGAATATTAAAAAGGGAAGACGCAGATGGAAAAATTATGAGGTAAAGAGAGTGATTGTAAAGGAAGATAGTACCAGACAGACAGACAAACAAACAGGTAGACAGACAGATATGTTATAATTAAAAACATATAAGGTTATTATTTAGCAATTTTGTTTTGTTCAAATTTCAACAAAAAGCAATGTTTTTATATTTTTCTTCTTTTGTGCGTCTTGCTCATCAGATTTGTTTTGGTTTTAAGTGACTTTTTGGGTAATAAATCAATAGCTGTATTATTTTTATTACATCATGAATACATGGGCTGTTGTAAAAATAAGAAGATAAAATGTTAAATATATATCTTTACTTGTCCATTAAATCCTCACTAGGATAAAATACCCAACAAAGTTTTTGAAAAAACGAAAAACTGTCCAGACCTCAACGTGTGACCGTGATTATTTTAGTGTTACTCAAACTCTGCTGTGGAATTTTTAATCATTTTTACCCCCTTCTAAAATTGAAGATAAGAAAAATGTTATTTTTTAGAGCACAAATCATGAAAGCAGATCACACAGTGATCTCAATGGGGAATACCAATGGCCAAAGAAGAAAATATTTTATAAATAATATACGTACAGAGCACACAGGGGAGAGACCTGCAGAATACCCTAATCTCCTTTATTTGGATCTAATCTGTGTATGTACAATGGTGTGATGCATGAATGGTGGGCGCAGATAATGTCTACAATATTTATATATTCACGCAGGCCTCTTGTACAATTACACAAATCAAACTGTTTACTGGTTCATGGGCAAGGTGAGGAGTTTATATCTGATGTATTAATTTGCTAGGCCATATAGTCTACCTCTAAACCAGGACAAAACATATGTTAATAAATAAACCACAACATATAGCATTCTGCAGAGTTTGTGCAGAGTATTATGCTAATTGACTAAACCTGTAGTAGTGGGCTAGCTTATCTAAATTTTATGCCCTTTAAAGTGATACAGCAATGGTCCAATTTATTGCATAAATAAATGCGCATATAATATATATATGAGAGAGAGAGAGCGAGAGTAAATAAATAGTACATTTGTGTTCACATTTGAATGTCTAAAACAAGATAAAAATACTTACTTCCTGCTCAGAATTCCAAGAAATACAGCTATTGCACTGCATTCTGGGAACCTGGGCAGGGGCATGCAAATGTTTAGCTCTTTAATCCAATACCATTTCAAGCATGGCTTCTTTTAGGCATACGCCTGCTGTATTACACAGCTATAAGCAAAGCCCAGGATGAATTATGTACAAGACAGGAAACCCACCCACAGATAGCTGTTTCGAGGTTACTGCCGAGCCGGTACCTAGCTTGTGTAGTAGATTTTGTGGTGAGGTAGTTTACCACAACAATAATTTAATTTATGATAACACATTTTTTTTTAAAAGTATATATATATATATATACACGCACCAAAATAAGTATAACATAAATCCTATAAGATAGAAATGCCCCAATGATTTTATTCCAAAAGTATTGGCTAGAAGTACTCTATATAACCCTTCTGGATTGCTACCTTGGTGTGGTGAAGTGGCTTGTGTACCTCAATGAAGCTGTGAGGTCAGACAAATCGAGGTCCACTGATGTGCCTGGCATGTTTCGGTCCATAGGGTCACAGAAAGTCAGACATGACTGAACGTCTGAACAACAAACTCTATATAAAGTGATGCACAGACACTAGAATATATTGATCTAACCTTGAATACTAGAACGGTGTCCTGGTATAATGTTTGTGTGCGCACTCTATTATAGTATAGTGGAAAAATACTTATCACATTTAATAGTTGTCAAACTGCGAGACGTCGTCACGCTTTGCAAGGTGCGTACGACTTAGGCGCTCATCAATGCGAGCCGTTAAACCGTAGCACTTAGCCGATGAGCTCCAAAGGCGCTCATTGCTGCGAGACTCGTGAAGCGAGGTGAGCCGTTAACACGTAGCACTTGGGCGATGAGCACCGAAGGCGTTCATCGCCTGCGAGCATCGCATAGCGAGGCGAGCCGTTAAACCACTACAAAGCGCGGGACTTAGCCGAAAAAAACGTTATAAATGCAAGATCGCCTTGCTGTGCAAGCGGTTCACAACCGCGTGACTTGGAAAAAAAAATATGAGACGTGGAACGAAATACACCCCCAAAAATTACAAAAACATCACAGACAGCATGGGGCAACAGCCATGATGTCTGTGAGTGAGCTGCTGTGAGTGAGCTGGAACGCGAATTTAACTCGATTTAGATGATTTTCGCCACTCCTCACGCTACAAAACGGTTTACATTATGTGTCAAACAGCATTCCCATACCTTGAAATTGTATTGCACCGTCATTTTTGACTGGCAAGTCGCAAGTTGATTATATTAATAAAAAAATAGACTTCACTCTCCACATACAAGCTACATTCCCCAATCCTGGGTAAATACATATTAATAGTTAAACAGATAAACTGAACATATCACAGATACAGGAAGTGTTGGCTTACACTAATGATTTCATAGCATGCACAGTGTGCACCAAGAGCACCATCAGATGTTCTACAGAACTATTTGATAGATTCAGCCTATGAGTTGATATCAATCAGCTTGGTCAAGTGCTGAAAGATCACAATGTTTTATATGCGGACCAATGGCAGCTAAGAGCATTATAGTCATTTAGTAAGGTGCGTGTGCATAAAAATCATGCATTTTAGCTAGTAAAATAGTTAATTTATTCATATACGTATAGTTCAGCGTTATTTAGCAATCCACGTATCACTTGTATTTACCACTTCCATGGCTGTGCTGCAATACCAATCCATATAGCCAATTTACAGTGGTGGCTCAATTCTCTCACAAAGGAGGTGGTGACGGTGGATTCAATAAATAATAAGTAGTTTTTCAACCTTAATTACTAGTTCACATTGTTTATTTAAATTTAGTTTTTTAGGAATAAATATAATATAATAACATAATATATTATTATATTAAATATAATATTATATATAATAATGTATTATATTAAAAGGTCCTTCCTCTCTTCTTGCAACTTTATCTCACAAAAAAAAAAAAATAGAGGTGCTCAATCAGAGAACAAGCTAACCTTAATAGGTTAGTTCTATGGACATGGTAACCCACTCTGAGAGCAACCTCTTTTAGCTCACTTGTGCCCTTCACAGGGAGAAATATCCTGTAGTATATCAGTCTGGTCTTACTCACTAGATTTGCCCAGCCCTGAAATACCAGGCAATTCTACCCTGAACAGGAGAAACAGCAAACCCCAGACGTAGGTTTCGGCCATCATTGGGCCTCGTCAGTGAGGTGTAGCTGATAACTCCCTAAGGCACAGTGAGCAAGGGATCCAAGTCTGGATTCCTCTATCACGCTTAGTGAGACTAATCCCTAAGGGTCATTTGAAAAAACAAAATAGAGATGCTAAATCAGAGAACAAACTAACCTTAATAGGTTAGTTCTATGGACATGATAACCCGCTCTGAGAGCAACCTCTTAACTTTATTTCACACGCTCTCACAAGTATGTAAGTAATAACATAAACAGTGGTGTGAGTCATGAACATAACAACTTTTTAGCAAAATCAGTCAGAGGAGATCTAAAAAGGTTCAACTTAATGGACTAAAGTCTTTTTTTAACCTTAATTACTATGTAAAAAAATATATATATTTTAAGATTCTTCTTATAAAGTACCTTCGGCACTCATTACAGCCGTTTTCAAAGTCTTGCGAGCCACGCACTGAGCGCCAATCAGCGCTCATCTTGAGCCCGTCAATGACAGGCTATTTCAAAGCATTGCGGACCTCACGATGAGCGCCTTTGTCGCTCGTCGTGGGCCTGACAATGAGTGCCTTTGGCGCTCATTGCAGCAAAGTTGCAGCAAAGTTGTGCCTTCAGTGCTCATTGCGCATGCGCATGCCCGTAACTTTTAACATAGTGTTACCGACAACCTCGCAATTACGACAATTATTATATGTGATAACAACCTTTGGTCATTGAAAGGGAGACTGATCGAAAAGTTGGTTTACATTAAACAGCTCTGCTCCATATTTCTTATTATCTATACCATCCATTGCTAGCTTTCTCTATCCTCCTATTTGCATATGTATTGTGGCCATGTTGTATGGAAAAAAACATGTTTTTAGTGTCACCTTAATTGTTTTCTACCTTTGATCAGCATATAAACTTGTATCAGATAGTATCATTATTGGCACAGTTTTAAATCCCAATGTTTTAATAGCCAAGGCTGAGTGGATATTTTATCAATAGTTTCAACATTTGGGGGAATTTATTTAAAATCTCCAGTGACTAAAATTTGCATCCCTGTATTTATTATGCACTATTTCCTAGGGTGAAAATGAGATCACAGCACTTGTTACCTCAAAGTAAAGTGTTTTTTCATGTAATAGAAATAAATGTTTTCCTTTTACAAGCACCACTGTGTTATATCTATAACATGCTCTCTTGATGTGATTATGTGCAAAATAGTTTTATACAATATATTATAATAAATAAATACATTTTTTATTTGTAACTATTGTACTCCATCTTGTTTTAATGGCAGAATATATTTATTTTTGGTTTCATACAGGGTTAGACACCTGGGATTGAAAAATTGCCACAATCAATAGCCACATGATAATATATCTGAATAGAAGAGCTAGTGGGATAGTTGTGCCTTCTACTATATGAAGACTAGCAGTCCAAGATGTAATTCCTCTTGACACAAGTTGTACATGGGTGTGTTTCGGCCTAGGCACACATTCTCAGGCCTAGGGCAGCACATTTTCAGGGGCAGTAAGCACTCGAAAATCGACTAAGTGAGAGAAAGAATGGCGTCAGAAAAAAATGAAAATGAGGCTACACGACCCCGAACCGCACAAAACACCTCCAGCCACATACCACTTTTACCCAGGAACGTACAAGATCAAAAATACACTATTAGAAAGGACGGAAAATGCTTGTGAGCCACGTAACACATTGACAATCGCTGCCATTTTACAACACTAACTTGCAACTAATAACATTCCGAATCTGAAAGGGCGCTTTACCCGACTAAACAAACGGTTTGGCCTTGCGCACGCAGCCTTTTTATACTGCACAATTGGCACATTGCTGACACTTTCTCCTCAGGGCTGCAGCAGTCCAAATGTACATTGTATGCTGCAGGAAAATAAAAAGAGATTGATTGCTGGATATATTAATTCGAAATATGTAAAGTATATTAATGTATTAAGTAATTAATTAATTATTATAAAAAAAATATAGATATAAAAAATGAAAAAACTCTAAATAGCATATTTTACACTGCCGTTACTTCATGAATACGTTAATGCTTTGCACTTCCTGATACATTTACTCATTCCAAATTAATTATTAATGTACTTAACGTATTTATTAAGTATTAATAAATAAAAAAATAAAAATGTATACTTTCCACTGCACTAAAAATGTTTTACTTTTTACACTCCACTCCACTTACTGCTCATTGGCTGTCAGCGATAGCACTCTCAAAGCAGTTAAATATTAAAATCACTTTATTATGCTCTGAGACCTGAAAATATTTTCTTATTTAAACTGCACAATTTTTTTATATTTAACACTGAAGATGATCGTTGCAAAGCACAAAACTTGAAGGATACGAGGGGAGAGGCTCGCAATGAGCGCCAAAGGCGGTCATTGCAAGACATGTGATGAGTGCCGAAGGTGCTCAGCACAAGGCTCACAGTGAGCGCCAAAGGTCCTCAGAGCTTTACATTGTGTGGCAAACAGCATTGCAATGGCTTCAAATTGTATTGCCTGGTCATTTTTGACGGGCAAGTCACTAGTATATATATATATATATATATATATATATATACAGTATATATATATATATATATATATATATATATACATAAACACAAATCTGAATGGCATAAGCCTAAATATACACATAAAGTTGTATGTTAAATTTAAGATATCCATTAAAATGTTTTTATTCTCATGGCTTACACAGCTGCTAATGTTGTTAGTTTCTTACTTACTTCACAAACATGTGAAGCTTTCCCAAATTATAGTGGTCATTTAATATAACTTGCACTGATTATGTGACCTCTGCAGGAAGAGGATCCAATTTACAGCACCTGGATACTTTTAACTTTAACAGCCCATAAAAAGGGAAAGTTACGGCATCACAAGAAATCAATTTGTTCTAGGAGTAAAGATTTAAAAAGCACAGCTTGGCTGAGGATGGCTGGTGGGAACGGAGAGGGCCAGAGAGAGCTTTGTTTACCCTTGGAGTTTTCCCACCATTAACTGGAGACTCAGAGAGTTGTTTGCATTATAACAGCATGAATTCATCTGTTTGTACTCAGCATCTTGTGCATGTGCACCGCCGTCCTCACTGACAACACAGCCAGCATTGGAGGAAAGCAATGCTGAAAACACAAAAACTGCTTTATAAGATCCTATCTGCTTTCTTTTTAAATTTAAGTGTTTGACAGATTCACAAAAAAATATGATATTTTTAATGTATAATTCCAATATTTCAATTTTTTAAATGATGACCCCATGCCCAGTTGGCAAACCATCCCCCCCCCACCCCCCCTGGGCCTAGGCGCACCACCCCCCTTAGTGTGGACTGTAGTCATGTGTATCCTTCCCCTAACAGATCTTCTTTTTTGCCCTGGCAGAGAATCCCCAATGACATGATGGGATTCCCTGCCCCAGCAAAAAAGAAGAGAGAATATTTTCGGGTAGGGAAGGATGCCACTGATCAGTATACAATAAGGGGGGGGGCTAGTGTGTGTAACGGGCCCTGGGCAGGGGGGGTTGGTGAGCTGAGAGGGCTCAGGGGATGGGAGGGTCCACTACACTACAGAAAAAAAAAGTTTAAGTACATAGCTCATATATAAAGCAAATAAAATATTAGCATGTATCAAGAAGGGTATAGAAGCAAGGGAAGCAAATAGAATCCTGCCACTATACAAATCCCTAGTACGCCCTCATTTGGAACATAAAGTACAATTGTGGGCACCACTTCATAAAAATAACATTTTAGAACTGGAAAAAAGTACAGAGAAGGGCAACAAAACTAATAAGGGGAATAGAGAGACTAACCAAATTAAACTTATTTTCACTTATTTTTTCTGATTACCTTATATAAATTTATTAAGAGTCAATATAAGGCTTTGTCAAGTGAACTTTTTGTGCCAAGTTGTTTTCAACTGACAAGAGGACATCCTTTAAGATTTCATCCTAAAGAAAGAAAAGGGTTCTGCACAGTGGTTAAACTGTGGAATGCACAACAAAGGAGGTGGTGACAGCGGATTTGATAGATAACTTTAAAAAGGATTGGATAGATTTCTAAATAAAAAGGACATTCAAGATTTCTAAAATAAAAAGGATATACCTGGTTAATTAGAGAGTATTGATCCAGGGAGGAGTCCGATTGCCAGTATTTGGGGTCAGGAAGTAATTTTTTTTTCTTTTGAGACAACTGGCAAAGTTTCACTTGTTTTTTTTTTTCTATTTGCCTTCCCCTGGATCAATTAACAAATAATAATTAGTCTGAATACTGCAGGTCAGAGGACATCTTAAAAAGTTGAATATATATATATATATATATATATATATATATATATATATATATATATATATATATATATATATATACACAGTGGTAGCTTGGTTCTCATCCTTAATCCATTCTGGACAACAGGATGAGTTCCAAACAGATTGAGTTCCAAACAAACATTTCCTATAGGAATCAATGTAAATTGAAATAAACTGTTCCAACCCCAGATTTTTTCTCATTTTAGTTTGAAATGACCTTAAAACTAAACAGGCATAAATAAAAAACAATAAGTACAACAAATAATACCAGAAAATTTAACTTCACTTTAACCATACTGAGAGGACTTGATGGTGGCAATGTAGAGGAGGAGAAGAAGGAGACAGGTTATTGCTTGGAATCTACACATTGGTTCTTGTAGGCACAGGCTACACTTTGATTCTTGTAGACATAGGCTACACTTTGATTCTTGTAAGAACAAGGTACACTTTGGTTCTTATATGCACAGTCTACACTTTGCTAATCATAGGCATAGACTGCACTTTGGTAATTATAGGCACAGGCTTCACTTTGATTCTTTCAGGCACAGACTGCTTTTAGGCTCTTGCATAGACTGCTCTTGGGCTCTTGTAGGCACCAACAATGGTATGCCACAGAACAGAACTTTATTCCACATCCTGAAAGACTGGATGATATGTGACACAACTCGTCGACTTCTGAGTAAGCGTGAAGTTCTGATCAAATCTTTCCTCTGTGAGAGGCATTGATTTCTGAACAAGACAGGAACCAGAGCAGACAAGAACCAAGGTACCACTGTATATATACATGTAAAGGTATCACTATATACTGCAATACTGATTATTCATCTAGATTACTGGACACTCACGGCTACTTCAATCCTTATATCTATAAATATTTAATTATGTAAATATATATTTAAATCACATATATAATTGTGAGCGTACGGGCCGTTGCTCACGCTTGCGGGCTCGCATAGCGAGCCCGGGACCCTCGCGTAGCGAGGGCTGCGGGCAAGGGCCTCAGTTGCTGGGATGGAGCTCCATCCCAGCAACTGAGGCCCTTGCCCGCAGCCCTTGCCCGCAACCCTCGCGTAGCGAGGGATGCGTGCAAGGGCCTCAGTTGTTGGGATGGAGCAGCCACCTCCTCCCCACAATGCCCCGGTTCGCCGCCACTGCCAGTAGCCGCACCATCCCGGGGCCCGGCAATCCAGTTGTTGGGATGGAGCAGCCACCTCCTCCCCACAATGCCGCCACTGCCACTAGCCGAACCCGCCAGACGCCGCCACTGCCAGTAGCCGCACCATCCCGGGGCCCGGCAATCCAGTTGTTGGGATGGAGCAGCCACCTCCTCCCCACAATGCCCCGCGCAGGGCCGACGCCGCCACTGCCAATAGCCGCACCATCCCGGGGCCCGGCAATCCAGTTGTTGGGATGGAGCAGCCACCTCCTCCCCACAATGCCCCGCGCAGGGCCGGCCTGGGGAACAGGAAACACCGTGGATCCGCGGACTGGAGCAGGCCTCAGAGCTGGAGGAGCCGGGCCTGGGTAGCTGACTGTGAGTGACAAGGAGATAATGGGGACTGAGGAACATGTGCAATCACTGAGACCTGCCATATAAACTAATTATACACTGATCATTAACACCATGTGTATGTATATAATGTGTGTGTGTATTGTGTGTGTGTGTGTATAGATATTGTGTGTGTGTGTGTATTGTGTGTATATATTGTGTGTGTGTGTATGTATAATGTGTGTGTGTGTGTGTATATATATAATGTGTGTGTATATTGTGTGTGTGTATAGTTTGTGTATATATAATGTGTGTGTATATTGTGTGTGTATATATAATGTGTGTGTATATTGTGTGTGTATCAACTGCGGCCCTCGCGAAGCAACTGCAACCCTCGCAAACTTTACGGCGCAACGCAAACAACATACGAGACACGTTAACACACATTACAGACTCGCAAAAATCTGCCGCAACCCGCGGACATGAAAAAATGAAAAACACAATAAATACACACAACACATACATAAAAAGATTACCTACAGCAAGAGGGAGCATCCAGGACCTCAAAAAATGAAGTTACACCTTCATTTAACTCATAACTCATAGTTTAGACACTAAAAAATTCTCTAAGCGAGCGAAAAAATGGCCGACGAACAAAACGAAAACGAGGCTACAGCACTCTAAACACGCAAAACACCACAAAACACCTACGGATATTCCACTACAGACGCATACCACACATTAGCCGGCATTTTAGAACAATGCGGAACTACACAACTTCGATAACGGTTTCGTCTCGCGGACGCACACTATTACACTGCACAAATTCACCACGCTTACACAGCACCTCCACACCATTAATGCTGCAGCAACATCAAAACAGATTGCAGCTCTTCAACACAATGCTTCAAAATAGGTAAAGTATATTCATTTATTCATTTGTATTATATATTTCAGTAGTACACACAAAACAACATTAGCTACCTTACAATTCCATTGCCGTCATTTTTTGACGGGCAATTCGCTAGTATATAAATATTTACTAGCTCTGTCACTGGCTTATAGTTATCCTCATGTGCTGGTAGTTTATGAACATGTGGAAGGGAAGAATTAAAAAATCTCCAGTGATATAACAAATTTCCCTGTCTCTTCCTCTCTCTTACTTTCCCACCCTCCATCTAATATATTAGATGGGTAAAGAACCTTAGACTCCAAGCTATCAGGAAGTGCTGAAGCTAGACAGGATGGAACTTTCTATGTAAAATGTTTTTATGACCATGGCTTGCACAGCTGCTAATGTTGTTTGTCACTTACTTCAGAAGAATTTGATGTTTTTTCCTGAACTATAGTGAATTTTTAATGGGCAGGCCAGCCACACACAACTTTGCAACTCACTTGGACATCTCCCAAGCAATATTTTAGTTAATTCCAACCACTCAATATGACAGCCTAAACATTTTGCAGTCTCTGAGGCCTGGCCACCTTACCTGTATTCATGGCATCCTCAATTACTTATCTACTATAACACACTCCATGCTGGAACCAGCGGTTAACTCCATGAATGAACAGTCAAAAAGTATTATGCTCACTCATTCCCTACAGTCTTACCTATGGAATCCACTTTATATAAGGAACTTGCACCCTCACTATACAAGTTCTCCACCCATGCACACCAATTACAGACAGTTTACCCATTGGCTGTAGCCCATCTAAAGAAAAAGACACACAGCCTAAAGTATCCCAATCAGTGGCTGGATCAGCATGATGAAATTCATGGAGGACCCTTGGCATCAAAAACCCCTATACAACCTAACGTTGAGGAGGTGTTGGAACCAATCATTGTAATTATGAATAGAAGCTCCTAACCATACCTGAAAAACTCAGTCATATTATTAATAAGAACTCCGCCATTCACAAGAAAACCACTGATCTAAAAGCATTGGTGACCTAGCAAGAAATTAAAATGGCAGAACTGTAGCATAACAGGTCACCATGGACAAAATTATCAAAATCAACTGTAAATAAACTGGAAGATTTGGAAAGACAGTGCCCTCTAAATCTAAAGTAACTAGCGAATTGCCCGTCAAAAAATGACGGCAATGAAATTGTAAGGTAGCTAATGCTGTTTAGTGTGTAATAATGAAATATATAATACATTAATAAATGAATATACTTTACCTATTTTAAAGCATTGTGTGGAAGAGCTGTGAATGTGTTTTGATGTTGCTGCAGCATTAGTGGTGTGGATCTGCTGTGTAAGCGTGCTGAATGTGTGCAGTGTAACACTGTGCGTGCGCGAGACCAAACCGTTAGCGTAGTCGTGTACTTCCGCATTGGCGAGAAATGGCGAGTAATGTGTGTTATACGTTTGTATCGGAATATCCGTAGGTGTTTTGTGGTGTTTTGCGAGTTTCTTGTGGTGTTTTGCGAGTTTAGAGTGCTGTAGCCTCGTTTTCGTTTTGTTCGACGGCCATTTTTTCTCTCGCTTCGTTTTTTTTTTAGTCTCTAAACTGTTTTATTTGAAGTAAAATCGAGGTGTAAGTTGTATTTTTGAGGTGCTGGGTGCTCCCTCTTGTTGTAGGTAAGTTTTTTATGTATGTGGTGTGTGTATGTATTGTGTTTGACATTTTGTAATGTTCGCGAGTTGCGTCCGAGTGTTGCGAGTCCGTAATGTGTGTGAACGTGTGTCGTATGTTGTTTGCGAGTGTCGTAATGTGTGTGTCGTACTGTTTGGGTTGCGACGTGAAGTTTGCGAGGGTCGCAGTTGCTGGCAAGGAGCGCCTTCGGCGCTCCATGCCAGCAACTGCGGCCCTCGCTTTGCGAGGTCCTCAGGTGCTGGCATGGAGCGCCTACGGCGCTCCATGCCAGCAACTGAGGCCCTCGCTTCGCGAGGGTCCTCAGTTGCTGGCATGGAGCGCCTTCGGCGCTCCATGCCAGCAACTGAGACCCTCGGGCAGTGCCCTCGCTTCGCGAGGGCCTCGGCTCGCTACGCGAGCCCGCAGCGTTAGCAACAACTCGTACGCTCACAACTATATATTCTAAAGTAATAACCACTTGAGCATAATGACTGGACTGCCTAAATCTGTTTGAAGTCAGGCACCTACACATTTGCTATAAAATAAGCACATTGATGTCATAAATTGTTTCAAACTGTTTAAAAACAATTTATTAAACAAACATAATATTCTGTACTCATACAATTGAAAATGCTTCTGTCCTAGTAGAAGAGTATTTGAGTCAACTTCATATATAGGTAGATCAGAGACCCGTTGGTATATCTTGTAGATATTTCTACAATAGTTTATACCACAATAGGAACATTCCCTTGTGTCTCCTCCCTCGCCCCTGCCCCTTTCTCTTAGTCTTTCTGTATCTGTCTATCCTTCATCCCTACCTCCCTCTTCTTTCTTCTCAAGTCCTCTCTCCCATTCCTCTCTCTTATCACTCACTTCCTCCCTTTTTTCCTCCCCCTCTGTCTCTCTTCTGTCACTGTTCTCATCTTCTCTTTCCTTCCTTCCTTCCCCTAGCTTTTCTCCTTTCCTGTCTCCCCTTTATGACCTGGTTAGCAAAGCCTTGAATTGTAGAGACGAGGGGAGGGTAAAGTTTAAAAGAATGGAGAGGGGAGGGAGAGGAATGGAGAAGGGGAAATGATGGGAGGAAAGAAGAAGAGGTTTTGAGAAAATAAAGAAAGTTAGGGGGATGAGAAGAGAGACAGAGAGTGGAGAGAGGAAGAGCATCACAGAGAGTAGCAGGGTGACAAACTGGAAAACTGACTTTAGAATTTTAGACGTCAAATCTGTAAACAGTGTTTAATTATTTTAAAAAGAGTATATGTTTTTATTAAATATAATCTTCAAAAGCAGTGTTTGTGGTTTTGTGGTAATAGCAGCCCGTTAATTGGATTTTATTTACCATTGTCTTGTTGACTGTATCCTAATGAAAAATCATCTTTTGGGTCAGTAGGGATCTATTACATTTGTATGAAACAAATTAATGTGTACTGACTTAACACTTTTTTAAATTGTATTTCAATTACAGTGTAAATCTATTATGAATATCTAAGTGATATTAAAAATCTTATTTAAAGAGATAAAGAAACATGTTATTATACAACAAATTTAATTATTAAAGCATATCTTAGTATTTATTTCCTTGAAATGTGTTTCTGTTTCATAAATGAGCTTGAGACAGAGAAATGTATTAAAGAATTAGAACCAAAACAAAAGGTAAATTATAGTTTGACTGAAAAAACGTGGCTATATGGACTTATTCTATGGTACTTCCTGACATGTGACTTGCTTTCCGCAAAATCTTTTCTTATTCAAGTTACTTCTTGTATCTTAGATGCTGCTGTGTCCTGGCAATAGTCTGACAAACTACGGGGTACCTTTGCAATTTCAGGAACTTTATGGTTATGTGAAAAAGGGTCTGTTATTTTTAGAAGTATATACATCAGTCACATCCTTAGTCCTAACATTAAAATATTAAATGACACTGTTATTTAAAAATATGAAACGGATATGATTCCAACATTTAGGCGTTCATCGCAAGGCACGCAAGACTTTGACATTTTTACATGACGGAGGCTGCAATGAGCGCCGAAGGCCAGCAAGACTGTGCAAGACATTGCGGCCTGGCCTTTCAGGATCCCTCTAAGGGTCATCTGTTTTGTCATGGTTGTTATTTGCCCGAGGACGCTCCAACGATGAAGGATGGAAAAGTATTAAAGGCGTTCATGGCGATGCCTGCGATCAGTGCCAAAGGCCGTAGGACTTTGGCGCTGATCGCCAGGCATGCAAAACCAGCTAAGCGAAGAAAAAAATGGTGGCTGTAAAAACGTAAATGTTGCAAAGGCTCAAAATGAGGCTGAAGCCTGTAAAACTTAAGGCGCTTATCGCAAGGCACGCAAGACTTTAGCACAGAAAGAGTGGAGAAAGACACAGAGGGAGACATAGGGGTGAGAGAGGGGGGAAAAGAGACACAGGGGTTCAAATAAGGGAAAAACACAGGGCAGGGAGAGGGGGGAGGGAGAGAGGGGGAAACAGACACATAGAAGGGAGAGTGGGAAACAGACACAGGGGTCAGAGAGTGTAGAGAGCGAAGGTGCTCATCACTGAGCTCGCGATTAGCGGCAAAGGCACTTAGTGAGATGCACGAAAGTGGCAGCTTGGAAGACGTCTGCAATGAATGCTCATTTCAGGGCTTGCAATTAGCACCTCTGGTGCTCATCGCGAGGCTTGTAAAGAAGAAGGGTGGAGAGGCTTGCAATGAGCGCTGAAGGGGCTCATCGCAGGGTTAGCATTGAGCGCCGAAGGTGCTCATTGTGAAGCATGAAAGTGGCAGGTTGGCCGAGGCCTGCAATGAACGGCGAAGCTGCTCATCGCAAGGCACGTAAAGTAGAGGGTGGGAAAGACCTGCAATGAGCGCCAAAGGAGCTCATCGCCAGGCCGGCAAGTTACAGGGGGGAGAGAATTGCATTGTGTGGCAAACGGCATTGCCAGCCTTCACATTTTATTGCAGTCATTTTTGATGGGCAAGTCGCTAGTCATTAATAATCAACATACGATCTCTACCAGATGACTGGAGAGAAGCAAAGGTGATACCTATATTTAGGAAGGGCGCAATAACAAATCCAGGAAATTATAGACCTGTAAGCTTCACTTCTGTAGTGGTAACGTTTTTGGAAGGTTTAACAAGGGATAGTATACAATAATATGTCAGTTCAAACAAGATTATTAGTAGGAGTCAACATGGACTTATGAGGGATAGGTCATGTCAAACAAACCTTATTAGTTACTCTGAGGCAGTCAGAAAGAACCTGGATCAAGGCAACTCTGTGGATTTTGTCCTTTTGGATTTTGCAAGGGCTTTTG
This sequence comes from Discoglossus pictus, assembly GCA_027410445.1. Classification (NCBI taxonomy): domain Eukaryota; kingdom Metazoa; phylum Chordata; class Amphibia; order Anura; family Alytidae; genus Discoglossus; species Discoglossus pictus. The sequence continues at coordinate 57,200,830 of CM050172.1, read as the reverse complement.
ATACAGTGCCACATGGGAGACTATTGTGCAAACTAAAGGATTCAAGAATTGCTGTTAATATCTGCTCATGAATTGAGAGATGGCTAAAAGCCAGGAAACAAAGGGTTGTTGTAAATGGCATATACTAAGATTGGAATAATGTGGTAAGTGGAGTTCCTCAGGGTTCAGTATTAGAGGTCCTCTCCTTTTTAACATACTTATTAATGCTTAGCAGTGGGACTGGAAAGTAGTGCCTCCATTTTTGCTGATGACACTATGTTGTGCAAGGTAATTACATCAGATAATGGTGTACTTTCCCTCCAATGGGATTTGCATAAATTAGAGAAATGGGCACCTAAATGGCAGATGACATTTAATATGAATAAATGTAAAGTTATGCATCTGGGAAGGAAAAATAGCCATGCAATTTATATTCTTAATAGAGCAAATCTATGGGTATCAGATATTGAAATGCATTTGGGCATGCTTGTGGACAACCACCTAGGTAACAGCGCTCAATTTTGGGCATCATTACATAAAAATGACATTTTAGAGCTGGAAAAAGTGCAGAGAAGAGCAAGAAAACTAATAAAGGGAACGGAGGGGCTAATTTTATGAAGAAAGACTAACCACATTAAACTTATTTTCTCTAGAAAAAAAGGTGTCTAAGAGATGATGTGATTACCTTATATTATAAATATATCCAGGGTCAATGCAAGGCTTTGTCAAGTGAACTTTTTGTTCCAAGAGGTGTTCAACTGACAAGAGGACATTCTTTGAGATTAGAAGTAAAAAGATTTCACCTTTAAGAAAGAAAAGGGTTCTTCACAGAAAGGGTGGTTAGTCTGTGGAAAACTCCTGCTCTAATTATCCAGGATAACCCTGAATGCCCTTTTTATTTTTGAATATATCCAATGCCTTTTTAAAGTTATCAAATCCGCTGTCACCACCTCCTTTGGTAGAGAATTCCACAGACTAACCACCCTTTCTGTGAAGAACCCTTTTCTTTCTTAAAGGTGAAATCTTTTTACTTCTAATCTCAAAGAATGTCTTCTTGTCAGTTGAAAACATCTTGGCACAAAAAAGTTCACTTGACAAAGACTTGTATTAACCCTGGATATATTTATGTATGGTAATCATATCCCCTCGTCCCTTTTTTCTAGAGAAAATAAGTGTAATTTGGTTAGTCTTTCTTCACAACTTAGCACCACCATTTACCTTATTAGTTTTTTTTTAAAATCTAGATATCACCTTTGCCTTTCTCCAGTCATCTGGTAGAGACCCTGTGTTGAGTGAATCTTGAAAAGTTAGATATAATGGTTTGGTTATTACAGAGACCATTTTTTTTACGATTTACCTTCTTCTGGATCAATTAATAAATAATCTGCATATTGCAGTTCAGAGGAGATCTAAAAAAATTGAACTTGAAGGACTAAGTCTTTTTTCATCCTTAGATACTATGTAACTCTGCAATCTGAAAGTTAAGTTTATTTATTTGTTGGCAGAAACTGCATTAAACTATAGTTAAGGTTGCAGCGCATCATGGAGCATCATAAGACTGGATAAACATAGGACATTGGGAAGTTAAGGTTCCACGCAACCTTAATGTGCCTCACTCCTCCTGCAAAGGTTTTTACATAGTTACATAGTAATGGAGGTTGAAATGACTTTTAGTCCATCAAGTTCAACCTTTTTAGATCTCCTCTGATCGGCAATATGCAGATTAATTGTTAATTGGTTATTTTGCTTGTGGTGCATGGGGTGGGGGAGAAGACATCACTGAGTCAGTTAGTACCTGTACACATATACTCTAGCTCCACCACTGGTTTACATGCCTGCTTGAGCAAGAAAATCATCTGTGACATTGGGTGACATTATCATTCATGACATCACATACGAAATAAATGACATAAGTTATGACATCACTCATGACATAACATATAATATTGACAATGACATCATCCATGATATCACTGATGGCATCACACTAGACCCCCTATGATGTCACTTGACAATGCATTGACATTCATTAAATGTTAAAATGTGTTTTACATTTCCTAAAACACTGACATATCAAGATACATATTTACACATATAAGCCAACACTTTTTAAGGTCCTATAAGGCCTGTAAAAACACAGACATAGCTCCAGCCAAATAACAATAAAATTATTATTATTGTTTATTTGTAACGCACCAACAGTACACTTACTGTTAAGAAAATCTAGTTATTTATGCAAAGAATCATTGACTACAAAAAATAGCAGTGTTGTATTAATGTATGTATTAAGTAAAATGCATTGTTATATAACTGAAATGTAAAAAAAAAAACGGCTTTTAAAGGAGATATTTAAACATAGAGTTTTAACATTTATTGCTGATAAGTTTAAGAAAAATATTTGTAGTCATATATATTAATTGAATTATCCTCATTATTAATTATTAATTATCCAAAACTTGAAACCTAAAAAAGATAACAATTCAACTATATGTAGAATTATAAGTGCATTAAGTGACATCAAAGGGGGTCTAGTGTGATGTCATCAGAAATATCATGGATGATGTAACTTTTCATTTATAGACAATGTCATGATTGACTTCATAGCTGATCATTTGTGATGTTATGAATGATGTCACTTGTCACTATCTGGTGAACCCCTATAGAGCCCTTTCTATATCAAATGATTTCCCCCTCCATTGAACCACTGTAAATATTTTACTGTTTCATTGGCTCTCGCCCCCTTTACTGAACCATGGCCTCCATTCAATTCAATTACTGAAGCCTGTAAAATAGTTTGCTATTCAATTGGCGTCTTTTAGCTACCCGCAAACGATTTGCGGGTAACAGGCTGAGAATTCCAGTGGTTGTTAAAATCGTAACTCCAACCCCTCTAAGTGTTTGATCTTTCAAGCCTGCAAATGTTACAATTGCTAAAATCGCAAATCTCTATTCAGTTGCTACTATTCCCCAAGGACACAATTGCTTTCAAACAGGCAAATGGCAAATGCAGCCAAATATATTACAGGTTCCAAATAGGACTTGCAAAGGGTTTACAGACTAGTTTGTAACACTGCAAAAGACAATTAAAACACACTACTAGACTTTAAAATATGGGAAAAGCAATGGAAGACATTAGAATGCATTGCACAACAATTTCCAAGGGACAAATAGGCCTTAAAAAATATTTTATTTTCTCATATGTTGGAATGGTCATGCATATGCCAATATGAAGTGTGGCTGCTACATGCATAAAGCAATTAAAGACACACTACTTGATTAAATTGGAACACAAAAACATGAAACTGCATGCCATACGATCCCTTTCCCAATCACAAAGTATGTGGGGTCAGGAAGGAATATTATATTTTTTTCCCTATTGAGACAATTGGCAAAGTTTCACTTTTTTTTTTTTTTTTTTTCTGTTTTCCTTCCTCTGGATCAATTAACAATAAATCTGCGTATTGCAGATCAGAGGAGATCTAAAAAGGTTGAACTTGATGGACTAAATTATTTTTTCAACCTAAATTACTATGTAACTATGTAACTATGTGGATGTCCCAAAACCCCAACCATTGAAAACACACTGACACAATGATAAAGGTATAACAAAGCTTTATTTCATACACAGGGCACACTCAGAAATGTACAAGACAGTGCATTAATATCATGGGCGTGGTGTGTGTGGATCCCGGGAAAGACCCTACCAGGGTCACATGTGGTCACTACACCACTGCCACCAGAATCTGATGAAAAATGGATCATAAGAAATCACTATATTTAATCGAAGTAACCATTAATGCTCATAGCACTTACTCTTGGTTATCATCTGCTCCATTGAACAGAGGCTTAAACCTCTGGACTATCTCATTCAAACCAGTTTCACACATACAGTGTGTTCCTAAAACAAAAATCTGAAAAACGGTGGCCAAAATAAAAAAAGTCGGAGGAGGATAAAAAAATAAATAAAACATGCATGTACAGTACAGTGCTAAATACTGGACCTGTAACAACATATCAACTCACCTGATTTCCATCTGCAAGCATTACTAACCATTTGCTAGTTCTCAGGATATCTTACTGGCCATGACCATTAATAATAATGTTTCATCTCACAATAAATGCTTACTCTGTGATCAGAGTCAGTGGTCCAGGTGTACTATCACCTTTTCCATCTGATATTTTTAATCAACATTGATATCACATCCATCAGCTATACAGTTGTTAGCACATGTTAAAGCAGCCAGATTCACTATTACTTACATTAGACACAAGAATCTGTTCTCATACTGATATTGAGGAGATGATCACATGCTTTACTAGTGCACGTATTAGTGCTGGCTTTCATTAACATGCCATTGTGAGACTTTACAAGTTCACCGCCATAGCGGTATTAGTCTATATTTAAGCTAACAACACTCATATCTGGCTATATGATTGTATATTGTAATATTGTTGGAGCTACATTTTAAGCAGGGCTGTCATTGAAGGAATGTCTATCTGAGCGGCACTGGGAATATCTTACAATTAATTAATTTCCTTGACAATGCTTGCAGATGCAGACGATGCTTTCATGAGCCTGAATTGTGCCTAAAAAAGAAAACCATAGCCTGCAAAATAAGGCCTTAAAAAAGATAGGGACTGCACCATCTCTTCTCAACAGCATTACTCAGTGACCATCAATTGGTAAAATGTTAAACAGAACCCTACATGTCCACAGAGAAGAGGATCATGGACCATGTGAAGGGGGGTAGCCAACTGTGTACAAAATATCACCATCACATAGGCTAGGATCCTATACTCTGTAGCCAGGCTAGATTACGTTAACATTGTCACTGAGGGGTGCTGTTGAGAAGGCAAAAAATATGTGCAGCCCCTACATCCTCCTCCGCCTTGCATCAGGGCCCCAATCCCCTGTTGGTGGCCGTCATCCCCCTGGTGGTGGAGGTGGTGGGGTAGGGGGCAGGGATAGGCATCCCCCCAGGAGGCAGAGGCAAATGCAGTGGCGGTGCTGGTTGCAGTGGTGGTGGCAGAGGTATGGGGGGAGGAGAGGAGCAACCAGACTGCAGGCGCGCAGGGGAGGCCTCTGGGGTGGAGGAGGCGGGTTTTTATTTGATCTAGAGGAAGGCAAACAGAAAAAAAAAAAAAGTGAAACTTAGCCAATCGTCTCAAAAGGAAAAAAAAAGCGGACCTCACATCCCTTTCCGCTGTGCCTACTGCTGTTACTGTGGCAGCTACAACCTTGCAGGATAGCGGGGTGCTCATGGATGGCACAGAAGAGGACCACATTCTCCTTGTGCTTGTAGTTCAGGGGCCTGTGTTTGCCTTTAGCCTTTTGCCCTTCCGACTGTATATGCCCCTGAGGCCTGTCCCTCCTCTACACTACCACCCCCCTGGGATCAGGCTCCTCCCCCTCTATCCCTGATCTAGACGTGCCTATCATTATGGGCACCTGGCCACGCCCCACCTCCTCTCCTCCACTCTCCTCCTCCTCTTTTCCTCCTTGCCTCTCCAGTCCTTTCCCATCCTCTCTTCTCCCTCCATAAAATAAAATAAGGATGAATCAAACAAAATATGTGTGTATATATTTGTGAGGTAAAAAAATGTATGTTTTTTGTGAATTAATAACTGTTGGGGTATAGGGTGGAGGATATAGGGTGGGGGGTGTGTATGTAGTGACCTAGCTATGTGTGTTATTTACTCTATGTATATTTGTATTATGTGTTATCAGTAAATATGTGTAATCAAAGTTTAAGTGGTAAATCGTAATTTGAATAGTATAAAAGAATAAAATCGTAAGAACCTGATTTGAAATGTTGCCTACTCTCTCTCTATCTGCTCAAACCCCAATCTTGTGCTACTTTGTGAGAATCTACATCACAGTGGGTGTGTGGAATGCAGCTTTATAATCTCTCTCTGTCAATCATTTTCCACTAGCTCGCTTTCTATTGGCTCTGAGGCCTGTGTTGCACTCTGTAACTATGGAATTGGATTGTAACTGCCGACCATATTTAGTCCAGCCCACTAACAGCTTGTGGCTGTGGGAAGGATTTCGGACCTGTAGTTGCTGCCTTGTTCAATTGAATCGATCTGCAACTGTTGACATTTTCAATTGAATGGAGGCCCAGGTACAACATTTTATATTTAATTTGCTTGCCCCTTCTACTGAACCATTATATCAAACAATTCACATTTCATTCATGTGCCACCTCTAACACCCTTACAAAAGAACCACCACTAAAAAATGTCACCTGACCAAAATTCACCAATCAAACTGCATGACATCTGGCTTTAGGTCACATGTACAAATCTCTACTGTGCATGCTCATTACATTAAAAATATAAACTATTGTATCTCAAAAACATCTGAAGCTATCTAGAAAAATCCAAAAAAATACGGGAGGTTTCTTCATATGCATTCAGTAAATTTTCCCTAGAAGTGAGCAAAAATCTCTTTGAGAAAAAAATAATAATAATTTTAGCACTCCAAAATTCAACAGAAATTAACTGTTGTTTGGGTGGACAGAATTCCATGAAAATTGCCAAAAAGAAATTCAAGCAGATAGGTAAAACAAATTTATAAATTTATAAGCAGATGACACAATGAGTTTATAATGGAACGTTCAATAGCATCTTAACTATTACAGCACGATTGTGCTCTAATAATTGCATATGTAGGATATTCTGATTATATGCTACCAAATTATGTGATTGTACATACATTTATGAGCACCAAGCCAGAAAATGAAAATAGAGCAATATTTTTTTCTTAACGTACTGAACCCAAATTACACACATTATTCTATCCCATTACATTTTAATAGTTATATTAAAAGTATATATTTACTGAAATAAAAAACCCTACATAACTCCAAAATGTTGGGCATGAATTTCTGCATTAGTATATTAATCTCTGCTGTAACAAGGATTTTCTAAATAATTTGACCAAAACTGTATAATAACGTCAAAAAATTCCACTAAAATATATCACTGAAGCTTAATGTAAGAAAAATATAAAAAAAAATAGTCCTGTGTCAAATTAGTTCACATATACTATCTTTATCATAGGTTTATGGTTAGAATGAATGAACATGTTAATATTTTGGGATGACCCAGAAATCCAAATGTAAAGTTTTCAAACTCACTAGAGCATAAAAACATTTAAAGTGGTATATTTCCAGGTATATTTCCACAAAGTAATTAATTGTTATTACATTTCAACTTTTTTTAATTTTGCCAAAAAGGTGAGACAATTACACAAAAAACATTTGTTTAATACATTTGACTTAAGTATTGTATTTGACGGTAAAAAATACGTATCGCCTGAAGCAAGCGATAAATATTTGTGAATAACACTAGTTTATGTTTATTAGCACGCCCAGTTGGAGCTTAGTTGATTCCGTGTAAATATGTGATCGTCTAGCTTTGCTATTTGCATAGATTTTAATGATAGTCACCATAAATACCCTGCATATGAATATGTATTTAAATACTTAAGAGTAATTTGAATATTCAGATGTCAGACCCCCACTAAAGATGTTGCAGGAGAGCTGTGCGCTTTCTGTATAAACTGAGAATCATGTAGCTAAGAAATCACTTATTGCAAAACTAATGGATTGAAAAACTGCACATCTCAACAAAACCATTAAAAAAACAGTTAAAGGTATGTAGACAGATGATGTTGTAGGAAAATCCATAACACACATAATCCGTAAACTGTGATTGATAAAACAAACTTCAATCTGGAGCTTTCTTAACTTAAGTTTTTGAGAAATGTATTTTCCAAATCTCTTTTACCTTCCCCTGTCTTCTCATTTCCCCTGTCCTCCTTTCTTTATTCTTCCTCCCTTGCCTCCCTTTCTCTTCTGTTTCCCTTTTTTTCTCTCTCTCTATCCTTTCCCTCCTCTCTTTCTTTTCCTTGTTTATTTTTCCCTTCTTCCTCTAACTCTCTTTCCAACCCCCTCTTTGTCACTTCATTCCCTCTCACTATTTTCCCTTTCCCTTCTTTTTATCTTCCAATACCCTTTTTCTTCATTGCTGCATTCCCCATCTCTTTCTTTTCCTTTCCCCAGTCTTCAACATCCCCATCTTTTCTCCCCTCTCATTTCTTATCCTTCTCTTCCTCCTTTCACATTCTCTCATTCTGCTTCTTTTTTTTATTCTCTGCTCCCCTATCGTCCCCTTCATCTCTCTTCCACCTTCCTCTCTCTCAACTACCCTCTGCGTCATTTAACTCCCTTGTGTTTTCCTTCTCTCGTTTCCATGCCCCCTCTCCTTTCCCACAAACTCTCTCTTCTACCTCCTACTTTCCCTATTCTATCCCTCCTTTTATCCAGTCCCCTCCCTCTTTTTCTTTCCTCTCTATATTCCCTCTCCTTTCTGTTATTTTCTTCCTCTCTCTCTTTCTATCCTCTCTCTCTTTTTTACCCCCTCTCTCTTCTCACCCCACCCTTCCAATAGCACATGTTGGGAGGGCAGAGCCTACAGAGGCTTTCTTTACTACAAATAGTGACCTCTGGTTGTTTGCTGGTATTATATGTCATTAATCATGTAATGCTAACCATTGAATCTTTGCAAATTAGATAAACACATCAACATTTTCACATCCACTGCATTTTTTACATGCAATTGCTCCTGTGCGGAAACAGCTACTAAACTGTGCATGCTTAACCCCTAAAACACACAGACGCTACTTTGTTTGTGATATGTAAAGGGGTGGACATTGAGTGGATACATAATGCTGCATCAGATAATAACACGCATTACAGCACCACATTGCGGATCTAATTATAATGCATTAGATTTAGTAAATCACATGTAGAGGTGAGTAGTGCTAAGAAATGATGTGCAACGGTACATCACAGATTAACAAGTGCCCTCTTAGTAAATTCCCCTCTATAACAGACAGTGAGTACTAATAGGTTGTATATTTATTTTTCTAAAATCTACCACTGTAGTTCAAGAAAATATGCTGTTGTTTGTAAAGTATATAACAAAATAGAAACATTAGTATCTGTGTAAGCCATATACATAAAATATTTTAAATAAGAATATTTTTTTTTAATACTTTAATACTTCTGAAAGCTTTTAAAATGTAAACCATACCCCTTCCCCCTCACAGATCCAGAAGCAGGCAATTTGCATCAGGAAATGCAAGCATTACTTTCCAGAAATGTAAACACCCCTCTCGCTCAAAAACAACTTCCCCATAGATTCATGGATGCCTCCAGGGTTCAGCAGATGCATCAAAATGTATTTTTTCTACTAATACCTAGTTTTATGATGTTTTCTCTTCTAAATTGTTCTCTTAGTCACACTCAAAATTTTCATACTTATATATTTTTATCTCAAGAAATTTCACTCACAAGAATGAACAAACCATTACACAGTGTCCATTGAATAAATTAGAAATGTGAACAAATCGCCATTTACTTGTTTTTTCTTTTATATTATTTGTTTTATATGAAGTTACATTATTTAGAAGCTCATTTTTAAATCAGTCTACAGATAAAAATATTTTATTACCTTTATATAATTTGCATGGTAATTCTCATTTTATAAATATAACCCAAACTTTTTAAAATATCCCTTTGATTAACTGCATAAAAATAACTAAGATTTGAAAAATATATTTTTATTACACTCCTATTATATTAACTTTAAAGGGTTTGCAGCTAAATTATTACTAATATTTTGAAGGTACTGGAGAATCCATGACAGACTACAGCCCCATGGCAAATGATGTGTTAATAAGATTATTTTGCTAGTTTATAGAATTATACTGACAGGCAAATGGCATCAGCATTAGTCCTTAACAGCTCTGTTTATTTATTAAATTACAGAATATGGCTATTACCTAATAAAACCAGCAACTTATCATATTTTGAACAAATCACATATTGAGATTCCACAAAGGCCCCTTTTATGAGAGTTGGCATATTGTTGCTTGTTAGATATTCAAAGTGCTTTTCTCAAATACATTAATTGAAGCTGTCAGAGCTGTCACAGTAGGAGGCATATTCAACAATGTAACTGCCCCCAGGGTAAATAAAATCAAATATTTGCTCTGCTAAAGGCAGAAGTTGCTTTCTTCTCAATATCAATGTGTTATCCTATTTAACAACATTTTTTAACTGCTAATTAAATTGCTCATTCATGTACACCTTATATTGAAAATTCAGAATTTTATACACAGCATTAAAAAAATGGTAACTGTTTTTACATAGACACTTTTTGTCAGCAAATATTGTCAAAATATGATTATAGAGACAGCTGAATTGAATCTTTAGGCATTTTTATTGTTTTATAGAAATGTTTTATCCACGTGACTTTATTATTTATACCCTTCTCAATGCACATTTACATCTAAGAAGCTCCCAAAGTAACATATTCTCACCTGATGGAGCCCTCCTTTCTTCCTGTCCTTTCTCATGAAGGGTGCCATGTTTCACAGCTGAGACCTAAGGCCACACCAAAAAGGGAGGGACTTCATGCTACCAGTACAATGCTTCTACATGCATGGAACTTGAGATTTTACTAACATTTTAGTACTTGACATAATAGGTGGCTCTTTACTATCGTCAAGCAAATGAGGCAGAGTAACCATACCCACGTTGTATTATATATTTAAAGGGATATGTACAGTCTCTGGATTTTATTAGGTATATAATATACCTATGTATCAATGTACTTTTGTGTACTTAACTTGATTAAGAAGTGCTTGTAAGCTCTGTTTGTACTGCCTAAAAGCAAACAAATAGTCCATGTTTGGATCTGTCCACTGCAGCATATGCAGACACATATTATGTAGGGATGGATGTGCTGTGTTGTTTCCTAGCCTATCATGTTGAAGCATGTTGCTGTGAGTCACTTATAGGATAGGACACTACGCTGCATAGAAGTACTACAGAGTCTGTGTCTTCATGAACTATAGTGGGCGACCCTATCACATATATAGTTCTCAGCAGCGCGGGCTTGCCAAAATACTTTGGTAAAGCAATGTTACAACTGGGGTCTCGTTGGTACCGCAATGTTAAAACGGTTGTGGGCAGGCACTGAGCGCCGAAGGAACTCATTGCACTGGTGGAGATGAGCGCCATAGGCGCTCATCCCTACGACCCGCACGACTTACGCCTCATCCCTACGACCAGCGAGACTACAGATGAACAGAAAGCTCAATTATACAATTCACAGTGTGAGACACATAGCAGTTTGAAAAAATCGCCTGCACAAATTACGGCCCGGAACACTTTGGAAAGGAAAGCGGGACTTAGAAAACAAAAAAATACCACACACTGGGCTTGGAAATAAAAAAATCTGAGGTCGAAAAAATACGAAGATAACAGCCGAACCGCACATCAAAAAAACATGAATAACACACAAAAAATACAAAAACATACAAAAAAACATCACACACAGCACGGGGGGACAGCCAGGACGTCTGGGACTGAGGGTGCACGCAAATTTAAGTCGAATTTGCTGAATTTCCACACTTGAAAATTGCCTAAGCAAGAAAAAAAATGGCGACCGAAAAAAACTAAAACAAGGCTACACGACCCCTAACCACGTAAAACACCGCCAGGCACATAATACTTTCACCCAGGAACGTACGAAGTACAAAATACACTATTAGGAAGTATGAAAAATGCTTGAGACCGGCATAACACAAAGACAATCGTGGCCATTTTACAACGCTAACTTGCAACTAATAACATTACGTATCTAAAACTTTACACAACTAAACAAACGGTTTGCCCTTGCGCACACAGCCTATTTATACTGCACACTTGCCACATTGCTGACAATTACACCTCAGCAGCCTTATTAAATTGTGATTCATCAAATTTAAAAGGGCTCTATATAAGCACATAGCATTTTTTTTTTTACAGACATTTTTAGTTAGTGAAGACCTTGCTTTTGGATAAAACTGAACTAAAAACTTCAGTAAAAAAAAAATGCTGTGCGCTTATATAGAGCCCTATTCAATTGGCCGAATCGCAATTTAACAAAGCTGCAGGTCAGCAACAGTTTAAATGTACATTGTATGCTGCAGGAACATCAAAACAGATAGTTAGCCCTTCAGAATATTGATTGCTGGATATATTAATTAGAAATTGGTAAAGTATAGGGGGAGAGCGCCGAGGGTTCTCAGAGGAGCAAAAGTACACAAGGGGAGAGACTCACAATGAGCACGAAGGTTCTCAGAGGACCAAAAGCCTTCCATTGTGTCGCAAACAGCATTACCTGCCTTACAATTTTATGACCGTCATTTTTTGATGGGCAATTCGCTAGTCAGGTAATATTTGTTTGATTTTATTCAGGAAAAATTGAGTTTTTAAGCACTTCTTCATAAAATAAAGTGCATAAAAGCAGATAGATAAACAGGTATAGTATAGTAAAATACAGAAACCTTCCATATCCCTTTGTTACAGTATCACATATATAGTTGTCATAACTGCAGATTATTAGAAGTTGGTGCTAACGCTGCAGCCCTCGCAAAGCGAGGGCCGCAGTTGCTGGCAAGGAGCGCTGAAGGCGCTCCTTGCCAGCAACTGCGGACCTTGCAACATTTACGGACTTAAGACACACAAATACGCAGGACTTAGACCAAAAAAAACATTAAAACCTCGCAAAATTACGACTTTAACGGCCGACCCAAGCGAACCTCAAAACATTAAAAACACAATAAATACACACAACAAACACATCAAAAGCTTACCCACAGCAAGAGGGGGCACCCAGGACCTCTGCAAGTCAAGTTACACCTCCATTTAAGTCCAAATTGAAGAGTTTAGACAGACGAAAATCACCTAAGCGAGAGAAAAAATGGCCCCCGAAAGAAACGAAAACGAGGCTACAGGACCCTAAAGACTCAAAACACCACTAAACACATACGGATTTTCCGAAAAAGCCGGACGAGGTCCAAGAACAAGGATGCAAAATCACGAACAGCCGCGTACCACACATTAGGCGCCATTTTACAACACTAACTTACATAATGAAGAAGTACACAGCTACCCTAACGGATTTTCCTCGCGCACGCAGCCTATTTACACTACACATATTGCTCACACTTACACAGCAGCTCCACAGCACTCAAAACACACATTGTATGCTGCAGCAACATGAAAACAGATTGTCAGCTCTTCAGCATAATGCTTCCTACATTTATTACTTCAAAATAGGTAAAGTATATTCCTTTATTAATGTATTATTTAGTTCATTACCATACACCAAACAGCATTAGCTCACTTACAATTTGATTCCCGTCATTTTTTGACGGGCAATATTCTAGTGTTTAAATGTTTTCCAAAAGTCTATGTTTACTGTTATATTTTATCTTTCAACACATACCATGCATAGCTCTGTGTGTGTTTGTGTCGCTCAGTCTTGACCGACTCTCTGTGACCTCATGGACCACAGCACACCATGCTGATCTATTTGGTATTCATGGCAGAGATACTAGAGTGGATTGCCAGTTCCTTCTCCAGTGGGCCACAGCATACAGCTCCTGGCATCCCTAGGTGGTCTTCCATCCATACTGACCAGGCCTAGCCTTGCATGGCTTCAGGGTGGTGTGACCTCTTGGTTCCCTGACTGGAATGGAACCCAGACCACAGTGGTGAAAGCACCAAATCCTAACCACTGGACCACCAGGGAACCCATGCACAGCTCTACGCGTCTTCAATTTGACAAATTACTTACAATTATATCCAGATAGTAATGATCAGTGCTATCAGTTTTCTTTCCCTGTTCAGTTTTGTTTTGGATATTTTGACATGTGATGTCATCAGCTACTCAGTTGGAAAGTTTACTAATCTGATCTGACATGAAAGTATAATTAAATCCTATGCTATATATGTTGCTGATTAACCTGTAAAATACTAATTGCTTTCAAAATCATATATTTGATGTGGTGAGAACTTTCTTTTAATTCAAGAATGAATCATGTGCGATAACTAAGATAATTGACACGTGTGATTTTTTTTTCAATTTACACATCTTTGTATTCAATTGCTGTAATTCACAAATTCTTTCACAGCTGTTTCATGCATACATTTACTGGAAACTCTAGACATCAATTTAGCCAAAATTCCTTTGACTGGCATCTGTCATGTGCATCTTTGTTAATATAGCGTCTACAAGGTGAATATATAAAATTATTAATTACAATTCAGGGTTATCCTGGATAAATTAAGGAGTATTCTGGGTTTAGGAAGGCATTTTATTTTATTTCCTCTTTTTGAGACAATTGGCAATGTTTCAATGTTTTATATTTACCTTACTCTGGATCATTTAACAATTAATCTACATATTACAAAGGTCAGGGGAGATCTAAAAAGGTTGAACTTGATGGACTAAAAGTGTTTTTGCAATCTCATTTACTTTGTAACAAAAAAAAACAAGATATAAAATAAAAGACCTTAGCCTATATATGTTATTGGCATATAAAATATACATTTAGTTCACATCTAATAATCCTCCAAAATAACAGATTTTATGCCTCTGTAATCTCTGCTCCTTTTACCTGTTCTCCCTCATGATAGCTGCCATCTTGCACATCTTTAATCTAAGGCCATGCCTACAGTGGACTACAAGTGCCTCCTATAGCTCAGATACGCAGCATGACACTGTCTGTTAGCAGCATGAGACACTGGTAGTAGCTGTAAATCACAGCTGTAAAACATTTAAGCTGTCATGAGGGAGAACAGGAAGGGGTCTTCTTAGGAGCAAGTGAAGTGTACATTTTATATCACAGTTATATCTGGGAGGGTAATATTTAGTATATCAAATGGTTAAAACATTTATATAAAGAAATGCCTAAAGAGCCCCTTAAAACTAAATGTTAAAAAACTAATTGTGATAGAATTATCTTTTAGGCCCTGTAGATTTTTCACAAAAATTCAAAAAAATCACCACTGTAAATGAACTATTAGTTTATAAAGTTATTTTCTTGTAAAGCTAAAATGAATACAAAAATGTATGATAAATAATAAACGTAATTATTTTTATGTAAGTTTGGGGTTATGCTAAAAAGATAAAAAAGTTGTCTGTGAGCCTCTAGATTGTAAGCTGTCCAAAGCAGGGACCGCAGCTCTGTTCCTGTAAGTACTACCGGGTCTACTACTACGGGGCTTGATAAGTAGAAGAGCATTTTTAAGAGAAGTTGCAGAGATAACACAATTCAAGCATGCCTGCGATAAGCATACCACTGTCTTGACTATCCTCTTCTTGATCACTACCTTGTCGTAGTGATAGGGCTTGTGTACTTCACTTCAATGAAGCTGTGAGCTATGCCATGTAGGGTCACCCAAGATGGGCAGTTCATAGCAGAGAGGTCAGACAAATCACGGTCCACTGGAGAAGGAGATGGCAACTCACTCCAGTATCTTTGCTATGGAACCCTTATGGATTAGCACAACCAGACACAAGATTTGACTGGCATACTGCTGTCCGTGCAATCACGGAGAGTCGGACTTGACTGAATGACTAAACAACAACATCCTGACTATCCTTGAGAGAAAAGTAAAAGCACGATTTCTAAACTAGCACATTCCCCCAAGAAAGATATTGGATGAATTCACCTGCTTCTTATCCACTATGAACCTAATGAATCCACCAGAGAAATAATTGATAAAATATAACCTCTCTTTATTTATCCGGAATACCCAGTGTTCAAATAGGCTCTTACTGTACTGTATTTCATTTTGTTTCAATTGCAACAGACATTTTGCCTTTATTACTAACATTATTAGAAACCTGCAAAGATTGGGATAAAATGTGAGTATCATTTCTATTCAGTTTAAATAATTACATTGTAATTTGCCACTTGACAATAACACTAGATAGAAGAGTAAGCCCCAGTACAACAACATCCCTCTCAAGCTACAGACACACTATCAGTCCAAGATGTAATCCCTTATGACACAAGAAGAGTCAGCAACTTTTAAACATTTTCTTTACCAATGCTTTTATGCATATGTCTTATACAGCAGCTTATGATGTTAGTTTATTAAAGACTTCACAAACATGTGTAGTTTTTTCTAAACAACAGTGGTATTTCAGTGTTTGTGTTTGTAGCAAAGGGGTTAAAGGGCCACTGTAGTCCTATATTTATTTTATACTGTTTTGAAGAACTGCACTTAAAAATAGTGTAAGTGTTTTAGAATGTAAAAAAAAGGTTATTACAGAGTATTTTTTTACACATTTTATGCAATTATGTTGCTGGGGAATCTCCCATTTTGGTTTCTGCTTATCTTCTTTCTGAGATGGAAGGAGTCTTTGAACATACAAAAAACTTAAATCGGCACAATGATATTGAGGCATCTAAATCTATCAGTGTCTTCAACATTGTTATTATTATTATTGTTTATTTGTCATGCGCCACCATGGTAGCACGTCCTTAGCACACTCTACAACAGCGCACCCTCACCAGCGCGCAGTCAAATGCGCACCAGACAAGAGAGCGCCTGATAATTGCACAATGCCTGGACTGCATGTAAGGTAGGCTTAGGGGTTTTAGTGTTAGGGGTCTTTGGGTTAGGCTTAGGGGGTCTTTGGGTTAGGGTTAGGCTTAGAGGGTATTTGGGTTATTGTTAGGCTTACAGGTTAAAGAGTTAGAGTTAGGCATGGGGTTCTAAGGGTTAGGGTTAGGCTTAAAAGGATAGGGTTATAGGGGTTCAGGGCGTTAGGGGATACAAAATTTGAAAACTATTTATATTCTGACCCCAAAAAATTTAACTTTTTACGGCGCGCATTTAGCACACATTTTCTAAAAGCGTGCTCTGTCGGCGCACTGATGTCGCCGCCCTGTTGACAATGCACAATTGTTGTGCACGCAAAGGTCAGGGTGCCCACCAACATATTCCGTAGCACTATACGTGCGTTACAATCAAGGCAAAACAATAGCAGTATTAACACATTGCAAAGGATGGATGGTCCTGTCTTTGAGCTTAGAATCAAGTGTCCAAAGTCCTTCCCCAAAGCACCCTGCAAGACTCAAAACTTGCAAATTTATAATCTAAAGGGATGATTAAATAGATGTAATGGTAAAAAATAAATACACTAAATGTATATAAAAGTTACAAAATTTACTTTTTTTACTTTCTAAAAATCATTACATACATTATCAAAATGAGCTATTTAAAATAATTTATAGAAAAAAATGACCACAGTGTTCCTTTAATGTTATGACCCACAAGACAGTCATGTTGCAAAGTTATTGCCCTAATTTTGCACGGTCCCTTCTAGTTTAGCCTAAATCAGATGCTCCAATCATCCTGTGCCTGTATAACTGCGCTCCCATTGAATAGCGAGCGAGAGGGGAAAGTAAACCCCCAGGGGATTTGTTTAGCAGAGATTCATTGGGTCAGTATATTAGAACAGACTCCAGTCTATCAGCCAGATGGTGACTTCAGAAAAAAAAATTGACACAGCATCTCAAACTGATTTCACGCCGTCTCTCCTGAGAGCAGCCAGTGAGACTCTGACAATCAGATCTGTTGTGAATAAATATTACAAAATTGCCAATTACAGCGGAGATGTTTAAAATGTTTGACTGATTTAGAAGCTCCAGCAGTACGGTTTTTGTCTTTTAGTTTCCTGATGGGTAATTCAGCATCGCTTTCGTTTTTAGTCTGTCTCTCTTTATTCTAAGCTGTCAGCCGGAGCTGCCATTACTTGATTCATATATTAGGCTGTTTTACTGAACAGTTTGTTTTTGATGATAAAGAACATGCGGAGCTTTGAAGTCAAGTAATTCCTAGAGTGTGTGGAATATCATGGAAATGATAGGTAACACAAGGTTACTATTTTATTAAAGCTGAAAGTTAAACATGATATATATGAAGAGAGAGAGAGAGATGGCTAGATAGATAGATAGATAGATAGATAGATAGATAGATAGATCAATAGATAGATAGATAGATAGATAGATAGATAGATAGATCAATAGATAGATAGATAGATAGATAGATAGATAGACGCTATATATTTATATATATATATATATATATATATATATATATATATATATATATATATAATATTTTCAAAAAGGAACTTATATATTGATTTATTTATCAAACATGAGTAAAAGTGGGGATATCAAACAGAGACACAATTTACCCCAAAGTGATGATATATAGGAAGTGTATTATATGTTTTAATCCCATTTAACTCTGTTCATCCCTAGTTATCACCACATACATACCCCACAAATGTACCACATTGTTTCATAATCTATCTATCTATCTATCTATCTATCTATCTATCTATCTATCTATCTATCTATCTAATCTATCTATCTATCTATCTATCTATCTATCTAATCTATCTATCTATCTATCTATCTATCTATCTATCTAACTATCTATATGAAGATACATACATTTTAGCAGATTCTGCTAGTGCCATGTTCATGTATATGTGTGTGTGGGTAGATATAGATAGATAGATAGATAGATAGATAGAGAGAGAGATAGATAGATAGATAGATAGATAGATAGATAGATAGATAGTGAAAGTCCTTGGTAGGATTAGGAGCTAGGATTCCAAAAATTAGTACTGCTGGTTCCTAAATATTTGTCTGGTGTATAATACATCTTGAACGACGCGGAGGCTGCACAGGCTCCCTGGGTCAGCCTGTAGCGTCACGTGACCCAGCGGAGCCTGTGAGGCTATCAGCCAATCAGGAGCGTCGGGGGGCGTGTCGGAAGCCCGTTTCGCGCCATTGAACACAGCAGCGCGGTCTCCCGACTGGATGGACGGAGGTCTGAGGTCCTGCAGCATTAAAAATACAGTAGGAAGGTTTAATTACTGAGATTTCACCCCAGCTTACCAGCATATAAGGGGATATCACTGTTGAGGCTATCCCTGTCTGTTTTTGTGTTCTTTTCCTCCTCCGTTTTTTGTGTCTGTGTGTGTCCCTGTCTCCCTGTGGTGTGCTGTGCCTGTGTGTGTTCCTGTGTCTGTGTGTGCCTGTCTTGCTGCTTGTTGTGCCCCCTGTTTGTTCCCCTTTAGCTATTTCTATGGATCCAGAAGGCTTAGAGGCCTTACTGGCTGAGGTTAGGACCCGTGCCTTAAGCCAAGGGGTCAGGTGGGTGCAGGACAGGCTGGGACCTCCCATGCCTTCTGCGCTTGGAGCTCAGCACATTGTACAGGAACAGCCTGCGGTGGCTGGTGTCCTAGCCAATCCTGATGCCTCCAGGGACATTTTTTCCCATCCCACCACTGTAGGGCTGCCAGACCCACGTCCATCAGGTAGCAGAGACACCAGAGATGGGGGGGTTACAGGTCAGGGCGGCCGGGACCCCATACCCCAAAGGCAAGCGAGCGCCAGGACCACGGGCGGTGGGGGTGAGGGCCTAGCAATCCGGCCACCACCTGCCAACTTGCCTAAAGGTCCTAGGCCGCGACAAAGGTCGCGAAACACCCCTCTAACACCCCGCAAGGGGGGTGCAGGGGGTAAGAGAAAAGCCGGGAGTCCTAAAAAGGCTCCTACAGGCCCTCACGGTGCCAAGCAGACGGTCCCTGGGGTTTCCCTAATTAACAGACGCCCAACTGGCAGCGAGAGGAGCATGGCGACGACGAGAGAGAGAAGAGATGGGGTCATCAGAGAGATGAACAGCCAAGACAGCATGGTCATGATTGATGACATGCCTGTGACAGCGGCAGTGGCGAGGCTAGGACGCCCCACTCGAGCTAAGAAGGCTACGAGCAGGTACAGTCCGCTGCTATTTACGCACACACCGCTAAGGCGTAGCAGAGTAGAGACTGAGGGCGATACGGTTAGGCCACAGCGCAAAGGGTCTAAGACTGACCAACAGCTGGATATTCCAACGCCCGAGGAAGTCTCAGGGGGCCCCCTACAGGGGGCGGCGGAGGCAGTGCTAGCCTACTCCAGCCGCGCAAGCTTAGCTGACCAGGACCCTTCCTCAGACGAGGAAAGGGCGGTATGGGCGCGGGCATGCAGGTCGCGGAGAGCTAGTGACTGTTCTTCTTGTACCCACAGATCTAGAAGGAGATCCTGGTCTAGAAGCAGAAGATCTTGTCGGTGCAGCTGTGCTTGCACTGGATCTGAGAGGAGAAGCCCGCGGAGGGCCAGACGGTCAGAGTCCCCGGAGCGTCAGGAGAGACGCGGGGATACTCCGTTGGCCGTATCTACTCCTAAGCTTCCAGAAGCAGGTGAGCGCTCAGAATTAAGCTGCGCAGCAGACAAGGGTGGTTTTATTGGGTCATTAAGGACCCTATTAGCTGCGCATAACATTGCAGTTAGCGAGCGCGACATGGGAGCGTGGATAGGGGGGCTAGCAAAGGGTGCATGGTCCCAGCCAGCAGCGGTAGTGGCGCCAGCGAGCGTGAGCGAGGCGCTAGCTAGCTTGCGCGCGCCCGAGCCGGTAGGCAGCGCAATAGCAGCAGTTGGGAATAACACTGTGGGGGTTACCGACGCAGCCATGAGGCCCATAGTCCTCTGCTCGTTGGATAATTTGGGAGCACACCTTCCACAGGAAGTAAAGGAAAAGATCTGGAGGAGGGAGTTTATAGAGTTGTTTTCCCTTCTTCCTATGTCTAGGCAAACAGACCTGGCCGAGAGGGGCCCCAGGGAGGGGAAATCCTTTGCTAGGCTACCCAGGACGTTTGATACCTGGCTGCAAGCATTTTCTATTTGGGCTTGCGTACTGTGTGAGCGGCACCCTGAACAGAGTTCGGGATTGTTCGTCTACATAGACGAAATTCGGAATGCTCACAAGGTTTATGGGGGTACAGCCTGGTGGCGGTACGATGAGGAATTCCGGCAATACTTGGCCTCAAGGCCAAGTATGGCGTGGAGCGACAAAGCGGTGGCGTATTGGCTAAATATCATGACACCCATGAGAGTCACGACGCCCTTTCGGAGCGGGGCCGGTGGAGGTAAGGGCCCCACCCACGCCTCAGGAGCAGGTCTTAAGACCTGTTTTTCGTACAACGAGGGGGTATGCAGATGGGCGCCTAACTGCAGATTTAAGCATGCATGCTCAAACTGCGGAGGTGAACACCCCCTGTCTAGATGCAGTAGACCCAAAGAGGGAGGCAGGGGCGAGCCTCCTGCAAAGGGGCAAGACGCCCATACGCCTCCCCGCCATGCTGCCGTGGCTAAAGCGCTACGGTAAATTGGCAGGCACCGCCGAAGCGGCGCGCCTTTTGGAGGACAGGTTCCGAGAAGGATTCCGGATTCCATGTGGGGTCGACATTCAAGGTTTTCTTGTCCCAAACCTGAAGTCGGCTAGGGATTTCCCAGGGGTAGCCAAAGCTAAGGTGCTTAATGAAGTAAAATTGGGTAGGATGGCCGGGCCATTTGCGGCCCCGCCCATCCAGGGTTTAGTTGTGTCTCCTCTTGGGGTGGTCCCCAAGAAGGAGAAGGGTAAATTTAGACTGATCCAGCATCTCTCATACCCCAGAGGCCGTTCGGTAAACGATGGCATATCAAGAGACCAGGCTACTGTGTCTTACGAGTCATTTGACCGGGCGGTCGATTTGGTGAGGAGGAAGGGCCAGGGGGCCCTTATGGCAAAAGTGGACATCGAGGCAGCATTCAGATTGCTCCCCGTGCACCCGACAAGCCATCGGTTGCTGGGGTGCTTCGTAGACGGAAGTTACTTCATTGACTTATGTTTACCCATGGGATGCTCGATATCCTGTGCTTACTTCGAGGCCTTCAGCAAATTTTTACAGTGGGTTGTGAGCATCGAGGCTGGGTACAAGAGTGTTACCCATTACCTAGATGACTTCCTTTTTGTTGGCCCAGCGAGAAACGACGCTTGCCGTTTTATGCTGGAGGTGTTCACCGAAATCTGTACAGAATTCGGGGTACCATTGGCCCATGACAAGACGGAGGGCCCTACGGAACAATTGACTTTTCTGGGGATTCGGATTGACTCCTGCAAAATGGAGTGCAGTCTTCCCTTAGAAAAGGTGGAGGACATGCAAGCCGAGATTACGGCGCTGCGGGGCGCACGGAGGGTGACCCTGCGGCGGCTGCAATCAATATTGGGGAAGTTGAATTTCGCGTGCAGAATTATCCCCATGGGGCGGATATTCTGTAGACGGATGTCTCTGGCTACGGTAGGGATTGCGAAGCCGCATCATTTCCTAACAGTCTCTAAGGCCATGCGCGACGATGCAGAGGTATGGGCAATGTTCCTTGCAGACTTTAACGGGCGGGTGGTCCTTCAAAAGGAGGGCACCACCAGCGCAGAGCTAGACCTGCACACCGATGGTTCTGGACCAATCGGTTGTGGGGCGTATCTCTAAGGGAGATGGTTCGCTGCGGCATGGCCGGAGGAATGGGAAGAGGCGGGTTTACTGCTGAACCCTACATTCCTGGAGCTGTTTCCTATGGTGGTAGCAGTGCACTTATGGGGTCCTTGTTTCAGGGACAGGCGAGTCATTTTCCATTCGGGTAATAAGGGGTTGGTTGAAGCCGTGAACAACATCACGGCGGCATCCGTACCAGTGATTAGATTGCTTAGGCATCTTGTGCTATGTTGCCTTCGCTTGAACATATGGTTTCAAGCAAGACACGTGACAAAGGTGAATAACGGAATTGCTTACGCCCTCTCTCGGTTTCAGGAGGATCGTTTCAGGGCGCTGGCTCCTCGTGCGAACGCTCTGGGGGAGCTCATCCCCGAGGAGCTCTGGGAGATTGGAGCTGTCAGGTAATGAGACTCGTGAGACAGTCTGTTGCCCCAGCGACGTGGAACGCTTATAGACGCGTGTGGGCTAAATGGGATAGCCTAGTGGCGCTGGCAGGTGGTGCCACGACGGAGGACAAGAGCGTAGGGATCTTGCTTTGGTACCTGCTGCGGTGCGCCGAGCAAGGCGAATCAAAACCCGTAGTAGGGAGACAGGTCACGGCGCTTGCTTTTATGTTTAAGCTTGCTGGGCAGAGGGACCTTACTAAGGAGTTTCTAGTGCGCAAAGTGGTGCGCGGAATGTTCAGCGGTGCGCAAAGGCCAGATAGTAGGCGGCCAATAACATTTGCGCTATTGCTGAGATTGGCTCAGGAATTGGTGGTGGTTTGCAGGGATCCCTTTGAATCTCTACTTTTCCGAACGGCTTTTTCCCTGGCGTTCTTCGGAGCGTTTAGGATAGGGGAGTTAGTCGCGAACAGTAGACACGGTTCGGGGGGTCTGCAATTGGTGGATACCTGTCTCAGGGAAGGTACGGTGGTATTGTGGTTGCGGAGGTCAAAGACTGACCAGGTGGGTAAAGGAAGAGAAGTGGTTCTGCATCAGGTTGGCACAGAGTGTTGCCCATATGCATGTGTAGTGGAGTACCTTAAGCAGCGACCGGTGGGACGGTGTTCGCTGCTGGTCCACGCCGATGGAACGGCACTGTCTGTGTATCAGTTTAAAAGAGTTTTAAAAAGCGCACTGCATCGGCTCGGTTTTAAGCAGTCCGACTTTGGGACGCACTCCTTTCGGATTGGAGCTGCCACTGAAGCGGCTAGGTTGGGGTTGCCCGACGCGGCAGTAAAGCGCATCGGTAGGTGGGACTCAGACCGTTTTCGTTCCTATGTACGGCCAAATGCAGTGGTTTAATGGTGTTGCTTTCTACTTTCAGGGGAACAGAAGCAACTATGGATTGTGGGCCATTCCTACGTGTACTGGGCCCATGGGTTAGCCGCAGTTACCGAAGAAAAGGCACAACTGGGCTTTCCTATTACGGACTTACGCGTAAGGTGGTGTGGCATTCGGGGTCTGCGATGGGCGCAGCTCGACGGTCTCTTGGAAACGTACGCGCAGCGTTACGGTCAGCCCAGTGTTATAATTCTTCATGCCGGCGGGAACGATTTGGGGACAGTTCCCATGAGACGAATGTTAAAGGTGATGAGAAGAGACATCGAGAAATGGGTAAAGAAGTTCCCTGGCACGTTCCTTATCTGGTCTGAGATGATCAAGAGAAGATCATGGCGTAACGCGCGCGACCCAGTATGCTTAGATAAGGCTAGACAGAAGATAAACCAGCAGATTGCGAGCTTTGTGAGAAAACAAGGTTTCTCTGCTATCCGGTATAAAGATTTCGAACCGGTCGGCGCAGATGATTTTTTCGCAAAGGATAAGGTGCATCTTACGGAAATAGGATATGAGTTGATGATGTTCGAGTTTAGGGAGAGTGTTTTGCGGGCCTTGGCTTTAATGTCTAGCAGGGGGGGATCGCAGCCTCGGGAGGCGTCCCTCGCATGCTCCGTGGCGGGAGGTGAGTTGCCCGGCCCACTGGCCTAAGGGGGCGATGGCCCCACCTCACAGGGCGTGCTTAAAGATAAGCATTGGGGCTTTGGGCAGGGCTCAAAGCGTGAGGTCACTGTTCGTGGCCGGGCTCCTCCCCCTGGAAGGAAGTAAACAAGTTACGGTTGTTGGTTTACATTGTGTCTAAATAAAGCTGTGGCCCGTTGTTTCTCCCAACTCAAGTTGTCGTGTCATTTATTCCATCAACTAGCCTGAATGGATCATGCATGGGTCATGAACGACGCGGAGGCTGCACAGGCTCCCTGGGTCAGCCTGTAGCGTCACGTGACCCAGCGGAGCCTGTGAGGCTATCAGCCAATCAGGAGCGTCGGGGGGCGTGTCGGAAGCCCGTTTCGCGCCATTGAGCAGAGCAGCGCGGTCTCCCGACTGGAATCCCACCCACCCACCCTGTATTTTGTTGTTAACAGATGTTATGGTTTATTCTTTTAAAAAAAAAAAAAAAAAAAAAATAAGTTTATATAATATAAATAAGAAATATTGAAATTAATATATATATTTTTGGTTAAAGAATTCGGAGAAGTGGCTATTGTATGTTGTGTTTGTTAATTTATGTCTGTGCGGCGGGAGGTGAGTTGCCCGGCCCACTGGCCTAAGGGGGCGATGGCCCCACCTCACAGGGCGTGCTTAAAGATAAGCATTGGGGCTTTGGGCAGGGCTCAAAGCGTGAGGTCACTGTTCGTGGCCGGGCTCCTCCCCCGGAAGGAAGTAAACAAGTTACGGTTGTTGGTTTACATTGTGTCTAAATAAAGCTGTGGCCCGTTGTTTCTCCCAACTCAAGTTGTCGTGTCATTTATTCCATCAACTAGCCTGAATGGATCATGCATGGGTCATGTAGGAGTACTTCAAATTGTGAGGACATACCTCTGCCTTGATATATACGTATTCATTCCTCATTCTTCTATATCTATTGGTGGTGTTCAGATTTATAACATATATATTTATTGTACTGGTTTCTTTGGCTACATTGGTCCCATAGGGAGGTGCTAAGTGCACTTGTATTATCTTGTATCCATTCTGTCTGGCTGTGTGCTCTGGGGTTTGACCCTGGATGTGTGAGTTCCATAAAGTAATAGTTTATCATTTAAATCATATTGATATTATTATTATTATTATTATATATATATTATTTTTTTTTAAGCGCCAACATTTTACTCAGTGATATATACAAAATGGAAAATGCAATGGATATAGTTAGCATGTAAAACGTAACAGTACAGTTTAAATCAGGGGTGTCCAAACTCGGTCCTAGAGGGCCGCACACATGCCTGGATTTGATGATACCCATGTTGCACACAGGTGAGTCAATCACTTCTTCAGTCATTCAGATTGACTCACCTGTGCACAGAAAGGATATATTCAAATCCAGGCCTGGGTGCAGCGCTCCAGGTCAGAGTTTGGACACCCCTGGTTTAAATGAATGAGCTGAGATCCCTGCTCATCAGAGCTTACATTCTTAAGGAGATGGTTGGACAGAAGCAGGCTAGAGGACATGGCTGTGTGTCATGGTGAACAATGACCCAGCTGGACAGTTGTTATGTATACGTTGTATGGGTTATTGACGTCTATAGGTCATAGGCTGTTTTACATAGATTTAAAGCTCTGAAAGCCTGGGTCGGACGAAGTGAGGATTCATTCTTTAGTTATAACAGAGTTCATACAGTAGATGTTTTGTGACTGATGTTTAGTCCTGGCCTGAGCGTCTGGAAAGAGACAAAACTTCTGAGGGTTCCTTGGTCAACCTTACTTGAAGAAGGTCATAAAATTACCATGTATAACAAAGAGCAGACAATGTCACATGAGGTCCCTGAGAATCTTCTTCTAGAGACCCTCTCACCTTACGTGCTGGTTTCTCCAAATATTTCCTTTCTGTTACTGTTAGGTCATGCTTGAGAAGATAACCCTTGACCTCAAGGTAATACCAACATGGGAAGCCTTGGAACATGATGTTTTGCCATGTGTAGGGATGGATACCATACACCTAAATACAACTGCAAATATTTTTCAGTTATAAGTTATAAATATGTTGAAAAGTTGTATTAAACTAACATTTTTTTTTTATCTGTATTCAGAAAATGTTACACTCTTCATAAAAAGCATATTTTCTCAAAATATACTCATGTCTAATTTAAAAGCGCTTAAGTTGTAATTGATACTCAAGTTACGACCCCCTCCCAACCATTATATGTCTCACGGTTTAAAGGGAACATAATACTGCTGTGACAATGCAAGTTTTTCCTTCACTGTCTTTTACTCCATAGAGACTCTATATCATCACCCCAAATTCAACAGGCTCCTTACCAATACATGCCAAATATACAGTATATATATATATGGAATATTTTCTAAAAAGGAAACAGTACATTTGGGTATATGTATCAACATGAGTAAAAGTGGGAATAAAAGGTAAAGTTATATATTCCCAGTTTCAATGTTTTCTATAGGAGCTATATATCAAAGACACAATGTACCCAAACATGATGAAATATAGGAAGTGTTATTTATGTTTTAACCCCACTTAACTCCACTCATCCCTAGTTATCCCCATATACTACACAAATGTAACACAACAAAATCCTATCTATCTATCTATCTATCTATATGCTGTTACATACAATTTAGCTGATTCTGCTTCTGTCATGTTCATGTATATGTATGTGTGTGTGTAGGTAGATAGAATAGATAGATAGATAGATAGATAGATAGATAGATAGATAGATAGATAGATAGATAGATGAGGTAGATAGCTACCAGAAGCAGCTACCTAGAGTAAATAATTACAAAGTTACATAGTAATTGAAATTGAAAAAAGACTTTCAGTCCATCAAGTTCAACCTTTTAAGATCTCCTCTGATTTGCAATATGCAGATTAGTTGTTAATTGATCCAGAGAAGGCAAACAGAAAAAAAAAAGTGAAACTTTGACCAATTGTCTCAAAAGGGAAAAAAAAATCCTTCCTGATCCCAGATACCTGCATCAATACTCTCTCTCTAATTAACCAGGATAACCTTGAATACCCTTTTCAATTAAAAATATATCCAGTCCCCTTTTAAAGTTATCTATCGAATCCGCTGTCATCACCTCCTTTGGTAGAGAATTCCACAGATTAATCACCCTTACTGTGAAGAACGCTTTTCTTTCTTTAAGGTGGAATCTTTTTACTTCTAACCTCAAAGGATGTCCTCTTGTCAGTTGAAAACCTCTTGGCACAAAAAGTTCACTTGACAAAGCTTTGCATTGGCCCTGGATATATTTATGTAAGATAATATATATATATATATATATATATATATATATATATATATATATCCCCTCTTAGATACTTTTTTTCTAGAGAAAATAAGTTTAATTTGGTTAGCCCCTCCATTCCACTTATTAGTTTGTTACCCTTCTCTGTACCTTTTCCTAGGTCTAAAAAGTTATTTTTATGATGTGGTGCCCAAAATTGTACTCCATATTCCAAATGAGGGTGTCCTAGGGATTTGTATAGTGGCAGAAGTATACTTGCTTTTCTTGCTTCTATACTCTTTTTAATACATGCTAATATTTTATTTGCCTTTGCAGCTGTTGCTTGGTATTGAGCACTGCTACCTAGGTGGCTGTCCACAAGCACTCCCAAATCCCTTTCAATATCTGAAACCCCTAGATTTCATTCTCCATTAAGGTTATAAATTGCATGGCTATGTTCCTTGGTAATGCATAACTTTACATTTATTCTTATTAAATCTAATTTAGATGACCATTTCTCTAATTTATGCAAATCCTTTTGGAGGGAAAGTACATCATTATCTGATTTAATTACCTTGAACAACTTAGTGTCATCGGCAAACATGGAGACAATGCTTTCCAATCCTACTTCTAAGTCATTAATAAATATGTTAAAAAAAGGAGAGGAACTAATACTGAACTCTGAGGAACCCCACTTACCACATTAGTCCAATCGGAGTATGTTCCATTTACCATAACCCTTTACTTCCTGTCTTTTAGTCAGCTCTTGATCCATGAGCAGATATTAACTGCAATTACTGTATCCCTTAGTTTGCACAATAGTCTTCCATGTGGCACTGTATCAAAAGCCTTTGCTAAATTTAAAAAGACTAGATCCACTTATTAAAGGAGAGAGATGTAGAGTTAATCTGATCACCTAGATACATTTTGGTTGTTTATTGACATCTACAGTCATCTACCTTGTATGGAGAAGTTGGAAGGGGTATCTCGAATAATTTTGCATTAGGGTCTCCCATTCACTAGCTCTGCCAATGTAAAGTCATATATAAGCCATGTACAGTTATCCTCAAGCAGTGTATTGGATCACACTTGTGTGTAACAACCTCCACTTTAGGGTGTCACAGGGAAGAAGAGAGACTGTTGAAGAGGTACAAAGATCTATTAGAAAAAAATTAAATATATGGAATATACAGTCAATTTGATTAATATATATTTTGAACACACCACACTGAGGTATTATTTTGGCCAAATATTGAAAGTGTTACCAGAAATGATAAATACCTATTTATATATAGAGAGAGATATCCATGTAGGTTATGCATGTGGTCCAGTGTACTTTTATGAGATCTGCCAACAATTGTAGACTTACCTTTGGGACACAACTGCCTTAAGCCTGACAGGCATTTGAAAAATAGATCAGGTTTCAGTGTAACAGGATAATTCAAATTGTAGTTTGAATATTTTATATAATTGGACCTTATTGAATTTGACACCTAGCACTTTTCCTGTAGATACTCATTCACAGCTTGGAAAAGTAGTTGCAAGTCATGCTCCTGCAAAAATGTAAATGCCCCACGACACATTCAACCTTTACAACATATAATGGAAGCCTTCAGGGGGGAGCAAAGGCATTGGTATTTAATGTTCTTTTCCATCTTAATTATGCTCTTAGTAATATATATATTATATATATAATATATATAATATATATCCCGCCCCACGCTGATGATGGGCAGTAACCTTAAAACGGCTGTCCGTGGGTAGGATTCCCAGCTGGTTATGGATTGAAGCATTTGTGGGCACATTTGCATGTCCTTGATCAACTTCCAAGAAGGCAGTGTAATAACTTTATTTCTCTGAATTCTGAGCTGAAAACAATTTTTTTAACTTGTTTTAGACATTCAAATGTGAACACAGATGTACTTTTTATTTACTGTACAACTGCACAGTGGAGGCCTTCTATCGCTCTTTTGCCAAACATATATTAAATGATTGTTGTGGTGAACTACCTACTCATACTGTCCACAACACAAGCTGGGATTCCGCCCCACGCTGATGATAGGCAGTAACCTGGAAACGGCGGTCCGTGGGTAGGATTCCCAGCTTATGTATAATACAACCATGGCTTTGGATAAAAGCTGCGTAATGCAGTGGGCATAAGCTTAGAGGAAGCCATGTTTAAAAAGGTTATGGTTTGAAGAATGAAGCATTTCTGAGCTGGAATCAGGTTTTTTAACTTGTTTTAGATATTCAAATGTGAACACAAATGTACTAATTATATATATATATATATATATATATATATATATATATATATATATATATATACAGTATATATACTGTATATATACCATTGTAAAATGTTCCTTTAACTTGTGATCGCTAGTTTCGGTAGAATGATTGATATGGCGTGGTTAAAGCTAGAGCTCTTTATGTGATCACCTCTTTGTGCCCTCCTATAATCCTGTACATATCCACTTGAGTGCTCCACAAATTCAGACAGTTTGATAGACAGTGTTCAGCACCCTGTACAAGTAAGGCCGCCTGGATGATCATTTTCTCTGTACTTGGCTCTGTTAGTTTTTCATCCACTGGACATATTGGATTGATACCAAACTCAAGATACTTTCTTCCTCGTTATTTTAGTTTGATCTATTTCTACAAACAAGACACTATATAGCTCAAAAAGTACAATCCATTTTAAAGCAATGGTGGCAATTTAATCTTGAGATGTATGTATTTATGTTTGGCTTTTTTAGACTCCAACCCATGATATGAAGATGTAGAGAATATATTTGATATTAATGACCATTGAGCAGCATGACAGATTAGTAGTGTGAAGATCTTCCCCTATATGAGAGTGAACAGGAAGAAAGAGGGAGATTACAGAAGCTAAACATGTTACTATGGGGAGTTTCTAAGAATGAAATAAAGTGAAAATTGTATATCATAATAACACTAGGCGAATATAATTAAATATTTAGTATTATATATTACAATAAAATGGCTACATCCCCATTAGCTGCCTACTGTAGTGTTCCTTTAAAATAGTTGAGTTTGTTTATTTGATAACTGTTCTGCATCAAAATCAGTATTTATTTAAAAAATAAATACATCTTTAATACTGACAGTTGAACTTTACTGTTTCACATTTCAGTAGATATGGTTCCCTAAACCCCCCTATCATGTGTCCATGCCCTGAGGCTGACTTGATAGAAGTCTATATCTGTTTCCTTCCCCACAGATGCCTCTCTGGACACCTACAATGGAGAGAAGCAAATCTGGTACTAGACCCTGAAACAATAAAGTTTATTTTCATATAAAGATAGTTACATAGTTATTGAGGTTGGAAAAATACTTTTAGTCCATCAAGTTCAATCTTTTTAGATCTCCTCTGATCTGCAATATGTGGATTAATTGTTAATTGATTCAGAGGAAGGCTAACAGAAAAAAAAAACAGTGAAACTTTGCCAATTGTTGCAAAAGGGAAAAAAAAATCCTGCCTGACCCCCAATACTGCCGGTCAGATTCCTCTCTGGATCAATACTCCCTCTTTAATTATTCAGGATAACCCTGAATGCCCATTTTTATTTAAAATATATATCCAATCCATTTTTAAAGTTATCTATCAAAACCACTGTCACCACCTCCTTTGGTAGAGAATTCCACAGTTTAACCACCCTTACTGTGAAGAACCCTTTTTTTTCTTAAAGGTGAAATATTTTTACTTCTAATCTCAAAGAATGTCTTCTTGTAAGTTGAAAACCTCTTGGCACAAAAAGTTCACTTGACAAAACCTTGTATTGACCCTGAATATATTTATGTAGGATAATCATATCCCCTCTTACCTTTTTTCTAGAGAAAATAAGTTTAATTTGGTTAGCCTTTCTTCACAACTTAGCCCCACCATTTACCTTATTAGTTTTTTCCCCTTCTCTGTATTTTTTCCAGCTCTAAAATGTCCTTTCTATGTAGTGGTGCCCAAAATGCATTAAATATTCCAAATGAGGGCGTACTAGGGATTTGTATAGTGTTAGAATTATATTTGCCTTTGCAGCTGCTGATTGGCATTTAGCACTGTTACCTAGGTGGTTATCCATTTACTCCCAAATCAATTCCAATATCTGATACTCCTAGATATAAATTGCATAGTTATTTTACCTTCCCAGATGCATAACTTTACATTTATTCATATAAAATCTCATCTGCTATTTTGTTGCCCATTTCTCTAATTTATGAAACACCTTTGGAGGGAAAGTACATCATTATCACATTTAATTGCCTTGCACAACGTAGTGTCATCAGCAATAATAGAGACAATAATTTCCAATCCTACTTCTAAGTCATTAATAAATATGTTGAAAAGGAAAGGACCTAATACTGAACCCTGAGGAACCCCAATTACCACATTAGTCCAATCTGAGTATGTTTCATTTACAACAACCCTTTGCTTCCTGTCTTTTAGCCAGTTCTCAATCCATGAGCAGATATTTACTGCAATTCCTGTATCTCTTAGTTTACACAATCGTCTCCCAAGTGGCACTGTATCAAAAGCCTTTGCAAAATCCCAAAAGACTATGTCCACGGAGTTGCCTTGATCTAAGTTCCTACTAACCTCCTCATAGAAACTAATTAGGTTTGTTTGACATGACCTATCCACCATAAATCCATTTTGACTCCTACTTATAATCTTCTTTAAACAGACATATCCTTTTATACTATCCCTTGTTATCCCTTTTAAAAGCTTTCCCACTACAGAAGTGAGTCTCACAGGTCTATAATTTCCTGGATTTTACTTTGCTCCCTTCTTAAATATAGGTATCACCTCTGCTTTTCTCCAGTCATCTGGTAGCGACCCAGTGTTTAGTAAAAAAATAGAAATAATGGTTTGGCTATTACAGAGCCCAGTTCCCTCAGTACCCGGGGATGTATTCCATCAGGACCTGGAGCTTTATTAACATTTATTTTTTCCAACCTCTTTTGGATTTCTTCCTGGTTAACCAATAATTTGGTGAAGGTAGTGTAGCCCCATTATGTTGCAGTGACCCAACCACTGGTACCTCCCTTGTGTATACGGAAGAAAATAACCTATTTAGCTCATCTGCCTTTTCCTGGTTACTAATTATCAGATGGCCTGTGTCACACTGTAATGTTCCTATAGATTCCTTCCTTGCGTTCTTCCCATTAATATATTTATAAAATCATACTTTTTAGACTAACACAATATAAAATCAACCTCTTAGATTACAGTGAGAAATGTATCAGTTTTAAAAGTTCAAATATACATGTACACATAGATTTCAGTGCTATGTATTATGATACAGAGCAGCATAAACACATTCTATAAATCATTCAGTGTATTATGTTTATGAAATACAGTAAATACGTTTTACCACTTGGTCAATTTCTCTCTGTCTCTCTATCTCTCTCTGTCTCTTTCTCACTCTCTTTCTCTATAATTTTATATATATATATAGTTGGTCATGATGCCAACATCAGCTTTTGTGTAATATCCTCTATGTATCTATCTTCAGCTCTGTCTTTCTAATAAAAAGTCATTTCAGTCCACTCTATTAAATCACACCCAGAGAAATGCTACTTTCTATTTCTTATATAATTTTTCACGGTGAGAGTCTATGAGCTGCCCAATGACTGCATCACAAACTCTGTTAGCGCTCAACCATTGACCTTATATTAATGGAAACATTTACACATCATTTACCAAGTAGCACTAAATCCGTCCTATAGTTTAGAGGCTGCTATGATTTTATCTAAACAGTTGGGTATGTGTTGTATGAATTTATTTATGTAGATGGATTGATAAAAAGAATATATAAATAGATAGATATATAGATATATCAATAGACTATCTGTCTATCTATCTATCTATCTATCTATCTATCTATCTGTCTATCTATCTATCTATCAATACATACAATTTAGCTAACTCTGCCATTGTCCTCTTCATTTCTATCTTGGACCGCTAGTCTGCCTGTAGTCGGAGTTGTAGGTTTATCCTATGGGGTAACTGTATTTATCAGAATTCTGAGAGGAAAATACGTTTTTTTATACTTATTTTAGGAGTTAAAATGTGAACACAAATGTACTATTTATTTACTGTACTACTGTACAGTGGAGGACTTATTTCGCTCTTTTGCCCACCAAAAATTAAATCATTGCTGTGGTAAACTACCTACCCACAAAATCTACTGCACAAGCTAGGAACCGGCCCCAAACCGATGAGAGGCAGTAACCTTTAAACAGCTTCCTGTGGGTAGGTTTTCTGGCTTGTTTATAATGAATCCTGGATTTGCTTAAAGTCTTGGAATACAACAGGTATATGCTTAAAGGTAACTATGTTTAAAATGGTATTTGATTACAAGAGCAAAGCCTTTGTGGGCACATTTGCATGTCCCTGACCAGGTCCCCAGAATACAGTGGAAAACTGTATTTCTCAGAATTCTGAGCAGGAAACAAGTTTTTTTTAACTTATTTTAGACGTTCAAATGTGAACACAAATGTACTTTCTATTTACTATCTCTCTCTCTCTCTCTCTCTCTCTCTCTCTCTATATATATATATATATATACCGTATTTTTCGCCGTATAAGACGCACTTTTTCTTCCCCAAAACTGGGGGAGGAAAGTTGGTGCGTCTTATACGGCGAATATAACTTTTCAGACTGCCTCTGTCCTCTTGATTTCACCCCAGCGCTTCCTACCAGCATCGCGTCGGCCGGTGCGTCCTAGTGACGTCACACACGCAACGCTGCAGTAGGAAGCTGGTAGGAAGCGCTGGGGTGAAATCAAGATGGCAGAGATCAGAAGGAAGGTGAGGATCAGGGGGATCAGGGGGGTCAGGGAGGATCAGGAGGGTCAGGGAGGGTCAAGGGCTCCCAAATGCTGCAGTATATGGATGTGTGTGTGTATGTATGTATGTATGTATGTGTGTGTGTGTGTATGTGTGTGTGTATATATGTATGTATGTGTATGTATATTTATGTGTGTATGTATATGTATGTATATGTCTCTATAAAGGTGAGGATCAGGGGGGTCAGGGAGGATCAGGACGGTCAGGGAGGATCAGGAGGGTCAGGGAGGATCAGGAGGGTCAGGGAGGGTCAATGGCTCCCAAATGCTGCAGTATATGGATATGTATGTGTATGTGTGTGTGTGTGTGTATGTATGTGTGTGTGTATGTGTGTGTATATATGTATGTATGTGTATGTATATTTATGTGTGTATGTATATGTATGTATGTGTATCTATATATATATATATATATATATATATATATATATATATATATATATTTGTGTGTAATGTAGGTGTGTATCTGTGTGTAAAGTGTATTTGTGTTTGAGTGTATTTGTGTTTGATTCAGATTTTTTTTTTTCTTGTTTTCCTCCTCTAAAAACTAGGTGCGTCTTATCTGCCGGTGCGTCTTATATGGCGAAAAATACGGTATATATATATATATATATATATATATATATATATATATATACTGTATATATCATATATGCACATATACAAGGCTTTCAGGAGCAACAAGCCTTTATCAAGACCTAGTGATCACATTTTTCATTGCAATAACAGTAAATTTTAATAGACAAACTTTTGAGAGACACCTTCATCCTTTATCAAGTGTGAGCAGTACTGACAGCTTAATGGAACTGTTAGCTGACACGATTGCTTCAGACTTGATAAAGTGAGGGACTACCACATGAAAGCTAGTCTACTAAAATTTACTAGAAGTCCAAAGAAAATGTATTGTTGCTGCAATTACTATATATATATATTTACCCTTCTGGATCATTACCTTGTTGTGGTGAAGGGGCTTGTGTACTTCAATGAAGCTGTGAGCTATACCATGAAGTGTCACCAAAGATGAGCGGGTCATAGCAGAGAGGTCAAACAAATTGTGGTCCACTACAGGAGGAACTGGCAACTAACTCCAGTATATTTGCCAATAAAATCATATGGATAGGTACAACCAGAAACACAGACAGATGTGCCTGGCGTGCTGCCTCCATATGGTCACTGAGAGTCAGACATGACTGAAGGGCTGAACAACAACAGCTATATATACATATATATATACAGTATATATATATATATATATATATATATATATATATATATATATAGAGTATCTCACAAAAGTACCCCTCCTTCACATGTTTGTAAATATTTTATTATATCTTTTCATGTGACAACACTGAAGAAATGACATTCTGCTACAATGTAAAGTAGTAAGTGTACAGCCTGTATAACAGTGTAAATTTGCTGTCCCCTCAAAATAACTCAACACACAGCCATTCATGTCCAAACCACTGGCAACAAAAGTGAGTACACCCCTAAGTGGAAATGTCCAAATTGGGCCCAAAGTGTCAATATTTTGTGTGGCCACCATTATTTTCCAGCACTGCCTTAACCCTCATGGGCATGGAGTTCACCAGAGCTTCACAGATTGCCACTGGAGTCCTCTTCCACTCCTCCATGATGACATCACAGAGCTGGTGGATGTTCGAGACCTTGCACTCCCCCACCTTCCGTTTGAGGATGCCCCACAGATGCTCAATAGGGTTTAGGTCTGGAGACATGCTTGGCCAGTCCATCACCTTTACCTTCAGCTTCTTTAGCAAGGCAGTGGTCGTCTAGGAGGTGTGTTTGGGGTCGTTATCATGTTGGAATACTGCCCTGCGGCCCAGTCTCCGAAGGGAGGGGATCATGCTCTGTTTCAGTATGTCACAGTACATTCATTGGTTCCCTCAATGAACTGTACCTCCCCAGTGCCGGCAGCACTCATGCAGGCCCAGACCATGACACTCTTACCACCAAAAGTATCCATTTATACTGAGGAGAGGTAGGCAAAATAATCCCTAAATGACAGATAAACTGATAAGGCACAATTAACACTAAAACACTGATATGAGATGAAACCCCTCAGTTTGAATGTAAACTGTGATGAAGAGAGAGAGCAGGCAGCATCAGACATCATCAGGTAAATGCATATAGGTGGAATCAACACAACATATTATAGAAACCATATATACACATATAAAGATATGTGTGTATATGTTTGGTTTGCAATATTAAAACCTTAAACAGCTCATTTGCTTGTTTTCATGTCTAGGATAAACTGTACATAATTCTTTCTATAACGAGGTTACACGAGCTTTGCCCCAATATTTCACACTGACAGCATTAACAGCAATAGAAATCTGTCTTGCCTTACCTAATTTGTACGTACAAATAAAACGCATGACTTTTGCATCTCTTCTTCACGGCAGAAATTCAGTTTGTGGGAAATAGGGTCAAATGAAATCTCACAAAGAAGATATTTGGCTAACTCCTTTAAATTCAAAAAAGTCTGCATTTTGCATGGTTACTTAAAGACTTGACCTTTCGTTCTGGTTATGGGTTAGCCTACTCTGCTCTGCTCCCAGAACCCCCCTGTTCTTGCTTTCTTGTTCTGTAAAGCTCTATTACTGGGTCACCGTTCATGGTTTATATAATTGTGCTAGGGTGTTTGGTAACATAAATGTGTATATGCTTAACCTGCAGGACTGGGCTACATTCACAATACAAAACAGGCATTTTTTTTACTGATATCATTCCAAAGCCAAATCAGATATGAATAATTAATATCATCTCCAGGGATATTAGTCTGCACATCTCCAAGACCAGGCAGATGACAGCTGCTTTACTAGTTTAGGCTCGAAAACCAGGGATTAATCACGCATCTTAGTTACTCCAGGATTCACAATGGAGGCCCCTTTCTGGAGATTCATGATAAGTTGGCCCCAATTGTTTTCATAAATTTGACAGAGGATTTGTAGGAAAAAAAGAGGATTTTGGGTAGGTTTCAAGTCAAAGTTTCTGACTGAACGGACAAGGCCTCTAATTGTGTGCACCACAGGAAGACGGAGGACAATTGACAATATTTTCCTTTCAACTCTCACCTGCAGCTGTGATTTTACATTGACTACTGAATGATATCTCTCGAATCACAATTCAGTATGGTTTCCCACAAAAACTAATCCAGTTGGAGGAATATGTGGCCTATTTTTGTGAGACATTGAAAGATTATCTTACACATTTTATGTTTTTTATACTTTTCACGTTAAAATATTAATTGAGTTTTGCTTGTTTTTGCCAAAATTACATTAAAATAAAACAAAATGAATGCTGACCAGAAATAAAACTTTCTTACATTAAAAAGATATGGTATTTGATATAAGTCTTAAGATCTTCCCTATTTCGTTAAAAAGTATTTTATATACTATAGACAATTGTTCTTGTTTTTTATCTAAAGAAAAAAAACATAGAAACATGTTAAAACTGCAAAAAATTGCCTGTGTTCCAAGACATATATGAGAACAATAAACAACATTTATTACAAAAAGGAACATTATATTATTTTCTTTATTACAGTAATAACAAGCAAATCAATATTAATAAATACTAATTGTTGAATTTACAGAGACAACTCATGGATTATTTAAATAAATTAAGACAGTGACAGTGACATATTAAGCCTTGAACCGATAATGCTCCAACACAGTAAACGTCTCTGATGCTTTTTTTATTTATTTGCAGAGGGCCGGATGAGGCCCTTTGCTTGATTCTATATGGCCCTCTGTGTTTTGGTCAAGCACAGGCACAGATTTCTATCTAGATTAAGCTGACCACCTTTTTAATCCTGGGATACTTTTTGTGGGGAATAGGTGGGCGTGAAAACAGATATTTATGGCATATTTTATACATAATACTAATTTGCCTAAATATGCCATAATAAACAGTTATCTAGTGTTTTCACTCAGGTCTCTCAAGCTGCATTAAAACATTCCTCAATTTATTCAGGTTATTTGAATACTTTTGAATATCTTATATAAATTAATATTTCAGAACAAGTATTATGTTAAAGACTATAAGCATTCACATTGTAATGGACTGCTAATGACATACAAGTCATGGACAAGGCCTCTGATATTAGACATCCCATTGTGTCACACTGTACTGACCATTCAAGTTTTGTAGGGAAGGACTGGTGTTGCTCATTATCTTACAATATCATCACTAAGCCATTGTGGACACAGAAATAGAATAGTGAGCTTAAAATGAAACAGATGAACTCATAAACTGCCGAAAATAATTAAGGCCCTAAAGAAAGAGTTGTCAGATCCCGTAAATTAACAGATGAGCATAGTATCAACTGTTTTGTGTTGGCAGTAATTATTACAATGGAATTTCTTAACCTAAGATGCCATTGCAATTGTATGCTAATCATAATGACTTTTCATGTTTAAAAAAATCATTGTACAGTGGTGAATAGTGTGTGCATGACACCTACAGGGGCTTATATCAGCACTGCTGTAAAAACACAAATTCTGAAGGACCCCCGGGGCAGAACCAGTGAGCTGGTATCCGCAGCGGGGGTCCCTTGACGTGGAAGGACCATGTGCCGGCGGAGGAGGAGGTGGCGGGCCTTGCGCGAGAGGCTGCAGTTGCTCCGCCCCCTTAGGCCAGCGCGGGCGCCATTTTGCCTCACTCCGCAGCAGGCAGGGAACCAGGCACCCACCCACCCTCCCCGTTATAAGAGCATTTCAGATTGTTATGTTTTATATATACAAAAAAAAAAAAAAGAATGTGTATATATATATATATATATATATATATATAAAGTGAATAATAAATATTGTAATATAATTAAGTCATTATTCAGTGAGATTTGTTGCTCACATGGTGAGCTTATGGTTGTTGACATGTGGTTTGAGTTTAATAGTTGTGTTGGGGCGGGTGGGGGAGTTGCCCGGGCCAATAGTGAGAAGGGGCCGTCCCTACCCCTGAGAAAGTGTAAGGAGGGCACAGAGGTTGACCTCTTGAGCGTGGGCTCATGGGATGGGGTTACTGCAAAGCCCAGGGCTCCTCACCCGTTGTAGTGAATTTACATATGCCGTTTGCATATTATAATAATAAAACTCGCAGAGGCCAGTTGTACCTCCAACAGTTGTGTTGTGTCTTTTTTGGGGGGTCAGGGACTTTGGGTCTTGCCAGGTCATGTAGGGGTGTATGATCAGGATATGCTATATCAGAACTTGGTGTTTGAAGGAAAGCAGACGAAGATTTATGTAATAATATACTATATCATGATTTTTTATAAAATACTATTCATTACACATGCTCTTCCAAAGTTGAATAAATCAGCACACACCAGTTGAACAATCTGATCTACACAGTGCACACACATTGTTCAGGGTTCACATACAAACACACATGGTACAAGTACATATTGTACACAATGGACTAAGCACATACTGTAGAATGGAGGAACACATCCACAGGACATCTACATGTCTCATGTATGTCCGGAGACTTGTTCTAAAATAATTCCTCAGTTTCCGCGGTGGCTCAAGATTTTGGTTAATGGCATGCAAACAAGGCTCAAAATGTATTACATTTTTTCCACTAACCCACTGAACATAGGATCCAATAAAGCATATGTACAGTATTTTCAGGCAGCCGTCATAGCCATATATTTGGATACATGCTAGAAACTCTGTTTCGCCCGTATATGGAGCCTCATCTGAGTATGGCTGTTTCCCGTAATTGTGAAATGAGAGAGTAGTCAGACCAGTTGCAAAGTATTTTGAGGGTATTTCAATCCCCTTTTTATCCCCCACAACATACTTTATAACTGGTCTTCCTTCTCCTTAACATAATATACAATTTTGCTAAAACAAACGTACCCTAGTAGAACAAACCTCCCTCATAAATAAACTGTGTATACTTCCATGCATTTTTCAGAAATGTTTTTCTTTCACATCCGTCCATTTTTAATCACGTACATGCATATATCTGACAGTAACAAGGCTAATCTAAATAATAATTATAATTATATTCTGTTCTCAAATCCAATACAGTCTTAGGAAATACTATATTTGTTATTGGAATCAGTGATTTAAAGTGCTGAACTATGTTGTAACTATGTCAACAATTCATAATTCAATGGAATCCTTGGTGCTCTCAAATTTACATGTCTAATGTAAGCATGTCTAATGAAGAATCTATTGTAGTCTTTCAAATTGAAGTAAAAAGATTCCACCTTAAAGAAAGAAAAGGGTTCTTCACGGTAAGGGTGGTTAATCTGTGGAATTCTCTACCAGAGGAGGTGGTGACAGTGGATTCGATAGATAACTTTAAAAGACTGGATTTATTTCTAATTAAAAAGGGAATTCAGGGTTATCATGGATAATTAGAGAGGCAGTATTGATCCAGGGAGAAGTCCGGTCGCCAGTGTCTGGGATCAGGAGGGAATTGATTTTTTTTATATATATATATATATATATATATTTTTTTTTTAATACAACTAATTAATTCATAGTTAATCCGCATATTGCAGATCAGAGGAGATCTTAAAAGGTTGAACTTGATGGACTGAAAGTCGTTTTTCAACCTTAAATACTATGGGCCTCATTCAATTGCGATATGGCCAATTGAATAGGGCTCTATATAAGCACATAGCATATGTTTTTACAAAAGTTTTTAGTTAGTGAATTTCTATCCAAAAGTAAGGTCTTCACTAACTAAAAACTTTTGTAAAAACATATGCTATGTGCTTATATAGAGCCCTATTCAATTGGCTCCTTTGGCGCTTATTGCGAGGCTGTTGGTTGTTGTATTTTTTTTTCTGATAGGCGCTGTTGCTGTTATTGTTTTGTCGGCGGTGATCTGCTTTTTGCGCTTATTGCAAGGCTTTGTGTGCTATGAGCAGCGTTGGCGCTTTTTGTGAGTGGCGCGGTGAATAGATTTTGTGTTTATTGTGAGATTTTTGTTTTTGTGTATTTTTTCTTTGTATGCTAATGAAATAATTAATACATTAATAAATGAATATACTTTACCTATTTGGAAGTAATATATGCAGGAAGCATTGTGCTGAAGAGCTGACAATCTGTTTTGATGTTCCTGCAGCATACATTGTAGGTTTGCACTGTTGTGGAACTGAGGTGTAAGTGTCAGCAATTTGTGCAGTGTGTAGTATAAATAGGCAGCATACGCGAGGGAAAGCATTGTGTAAGGTAGCGTTGTAAAATGGCGAATGTGTATGTGGTATACGGCTGTGTATGATATTGCGTGCTTGGTAAGAGTGTATCTTGTACCTAGTACGGGTTTTTTGAAAAGCTGCATGTGCTTGGTGGTGTTTTGCGTCTTTAGGGTCCTGTAGCCTCGTTTTCGTTTTTTTCGGCTGGCATTTTTTCTCTCGCTTATGGGATTTTCGTTTGTCTAAACTCAGAAATTTAACTTAAATTGAGGTGTAACTTCACTTGCAGAGGTCCTGGGTGCCCCCCTTGATGTGGGTAAGCTTTGTATGTATTTTGTGTGTGTATTTAATGTGTTTTTAATTTTTTCGGGTGTGCACGGTTTGGCCGTTAAAGTCGTATTTTTGCAAGGTCGTCCCCCGTCTCGTATTTTTGAAATGCTAATTTTCCGTTCTAAGTCCCACGGTTCATATTTTTAAGTCCGTATATAGTGATTGCGTGTTAGATCTATTTTTGTAAAGTGCCCCTTGTGTGGGTGTTTGTAACCGCGTGTGAGGCACCGTAGAGGCTTTGCGAGCCGACGTTGGAGCCTCCACCTTCCGCAAATGCGGCCCCTCGCATCGCGAGGGTTTGCATTTGCGGACCAAACTGCATCCCTCGCTTCGAGAGGGACACAATTCTTGCAAGCTCTCTTCGTGAGCTTGCAAAGCGTGACAACGATTTGTAGCTTGACAACTATTATATGTGATACATTTATGTACATATCTGCTGTGTTACTGCACCCAGACCATTATACAATTTTGGCCCACTGCACCAACTCAGCAATAAATTACTTTTTTTTTTTGGCTTCAATTTTGTATGTTTCTCCAATTCTGTACATAGTCTAATTGTACTCTTTTTGAACCAACCACTTCTCTGTCACCATCTATGATTTTTAGCCTACACTCTTTTCCTGTTTTACCTATTTCTAATCTGTTATTCTTGCTCATGTACTTTCTTTCCCAGTCTCTTTAGATTGTAAAGTTTTCAATCTTATGAGGTGCTTTGGGAAAAAAACTCTAAGTACATAAGAATTGAAGCCCAAAGACAGAGTTATGGGTGGCTCAACCAGTGCTGCAGGTGGTGCAGTGCACCAGGGCCCTGCTCTGTGGGTGGGCAGTGATGGGTAATTTGCTTCATTTTCCATTTATTTTTTTGCAGTGTAGTGGCCCCCATTGGGCCTCCTTTGTCGCACAAAGGAGGCCCGAGACGGGCTACTACACTACAACAAAAATTAAATGGAAAATAAA
This sequence comes from Discoglossus pictus, assembly GCA_027410445.1. NCBI lineage: Eukaryota > Metazoa > Chordata > Amphibia > Anura > Alytidae > Discoglossus > Discoglossus pictus. Next base: position 57,158,009 of record CM050172.1, on the reverse strand, counting down.
GAAATTGGTGTGTGCCTATTTAAAAAAGAGCATTTCTACTGAAGTTTCAAATAGTGTCAGTGTGGAACTGATCGGCAATCTGGGGATGTGTATCATGGAAGAAATGAGGGCTGCAAAGCTTTAGAAGCAGGGCACTAACACTCAAAATATATATTCTATGCAGACACAAAATACAAACAGATTGTTAGCTCTTCAGCCTATTGCTCGCTGCATATATCAATTATAAATAATTAATTACTTAAATACATATACATAGAAATATATATCTCTATCAGATGACCAAAAGTACACGACAGGAGAGGCTCGCAATGAGCAGCTCATTGAAAGGCATGCGATGAGCACCAAAGGCACTCAGCGCAAGCCTCGCAATGACCCCCGAAGGTCCTCACAGTACAAAACGGTTTCAATTATGTGTCAAACAGCATTCCCATGGCTTCAAATGTTTTTGCCCGTTCATTTTTGACGGCAAGTTGCTAGTTACAAATAAAGGATAATAAATACCAATAATAATAATACTAATAAATACACAAACATGTATGCTTCTATATGGGATTGTGTTTTGTAATATTGTGGCTAAGAATTAGCAATCGAAAGAAGGTAGAGTATTTTGGGGTTATGGGGCCCACTCAACTGAAAGGGTCTAGGAAAGAATAAATAAACCATGCATGATTTAAATCAGTGTTGGGCAACTCGGTCCTACAAGAGTTACTAACAGTCCAGGATTTCTGTAACTCTCTCCTTGTCTATTCAGGTATTCTCTTATTAAGCTCAGCTGACTTACTCAGTTTGAGATTGATCCACCTGTTCTTAAGTTGAGACTTTGAAATCCTTCATAGGACCATGTTGTCCACCACTGAAAATCTGAATAAATAGTACTATTATCTTAATATACAAGTCCTGAATATGAGAAAATATTAGTAGAATCAAATAATATTAGAATTGTCACTTAAAAGATACTGTTCAGGTAGTTTTTTAATTAACTATGCATCACAATGGTTGGTTAAATTCCCAGTAACACCCCTTACCAATTCTTATTGTACCAATAACATCATCACAGCCTCAATGAGCAGGTGCCGGGAACACATGCTGGGAGAAAGGTCAGACGTTATGATGCCTGGTTAATCAATCAAAAAAAGAAAAAAAATGTGTGGACCGTTAAACCAATTAATTCAGGTAGCAATATTACATTATATCTGTCCAGAAATATATACAATTGTAATTAATTTACGGTATATGTTTAATCTATTTAAGCTAATATTTAAAATAGCTCATTCAGGAGTGTTTGGAACAAATATGGCTTTTTTGTAACATTTTAAAAGACCCCTGTGGTCATTTTATTATATATTTTTTTTATGTAAACTGTACTTTACACTTTTCAAAATTATTTAGAAAAAATGTACGGTAATTAAAGAAATAAACAAAACATGTTAATCTTTTATATGCATTATATTATTTTTACCTCCATTTTCTTTTCTGACCTGACTATAGGCCCTATTAAACTCGCAGATTCATTGTTCCAGAAGCCCGTAAAGGAGCCCGCAAAAGTTGCGGTTATTAAATTGGCCTCTTTTAGCTACCCGCAAACAATCTGTGGGTTATAGGCGGTAAAACCCTACGGGCTCTCAAAATCTGATCTCCGACTCAGCTAAGCCTTTGATCTTTCAATCCCATAAATGTTACAATCGTAAATCGCTTTTAAATTGCTACAAGACCTCAAGCCCGCAATTGTTTTCACACCTGTAAATGGTAAATGTAGCCAAAAATCCTACGGGTAGTAGAGAGGACCTGCAAGGGGGTTAAACTCCTGTCCATAGCACTGTAATAGCAAATATAAATACACTACTGTATTTTAAATTATAGGGAAAGTGATGAAAGGTATTAAAATTAATAGCACAACATTCTCAAGCTCGCAAATCTGCCATAAGAAATTAAAATAATTATGTTTAATTTCTGTGTTATATCGATCTTCGCAATCAATGTGTTAATACATATATTAGAACTCAGATTGACTAGAATATTATATTTATTGATTTTTTCATATTGTATTATTTCTGGAATGCGGGTCCGATCGCAACTTGGGCTTCAAAACCGTATTTAACCTCCATGTTTTAGTGATGTAATGATGAGGGTCTCTTTTACTATTGGCTCTGTTGAAACCCATAATTTGAATAATTGATCATGTTCACGCCCAAAAATGCTACGTGCCAAAGCGTGGTTTACGGATTTGGATTCCGGCCATGTCCTTGCTGTCTTTTCTAATATAATCGCTCTGTAACTCCTGAAAATTTCTTGAAATTTAATAGGGCCCTATATCTGCTGTTTTCTCTGGTATTCTTCTAAACTAATGCACTTTCTATTAGTCCTCTTGAAAACGCTGACATTTTTAGCTGCCCTATTCCCATTGTATTTATAGTCTCCTCCCATCACGGGAAGTTTATCTGCAGAAACCAAAATGGTATGTTCCACTGAAGCATAATCACATAGAAAAGATGAAAAGAGACTGTAATATTTTTTACATTCTAAAAATATATTTGTTTATTTTTAAGTTTAGATCTTCAAAAGTGGGCTCGCAAAACCCTTTACCTGGTTTCAGCCAGGGCTCATTGCGAGGCCCCTCGACCTCGCATCACTCCCTAGTACCTGGTTCTTGCCAGTAGGGAGTAGCGATGAGCACCAGAGGCGCTAATCGCAAAACCCCGGTCTCGCAACTCCCTATCACCACCAGGTACCTGGATGCGATCCTGACAGCTATGCCGAACTCACCTCCTCTGCTGTTACCGTCTGTCAGAAACTGCTTTCTGGATCAAGCGGCGCAATGGGGAGGGAGATGGGGGGAAACGAGACACAGGGGAGGGAGAGGGGGAAAGGAGGTACAGGAGAGGGAGAGGAGGGGAAAGGAGACACAGGGGAGGGAGGGGGGAAGGGAGAGGGGGAAAGGAGAGACAGGGGAGAGGGGGGAGGAGACATGGTGGCGGAGGAGATACAGGGGAGGGGAGAAGGACACACAGGGGAGGAAGAGGTGGGGAAAATGTATTCCTGTCATTTTTGACGCCTCATGTGTGGCAAACAACATTGTCTGCCTTACAATTTTAAACCCGTCATTGTTGACGGGCAAGTTACTAGTATCAATCTAAATATGTTTAATAAATGGCTAATTCAACTCCCTTATGTACAAACACACATTAACTATATATTTAACATTTTGAAAATCCCATAGTGTGATAGAATTATTAGTTCTAGTATACGAATCATGATTTAAAAAGTAAATAAGTAAAAATGAGAATAAGATATTTATGTGTATTGGTGTAGAAGAAGCAAGTTGTCTGTCTTATAAAATGCTTTTTAAAAGGCATCTGATCACACAATATTTCCTGAGTAGAATTGTTTGAATTGTCTTATTTAGTATATTTGACATGTCAGTTTCTTTTATTGTGTGAAAATACAATATATGAGAAGGTTTATAGGGCATCTCATTGAGTACAATGAGTGTATGAGTGTTCACACAAGTATATTTACGCTATCAGTTTTCTATCTAGTATGTACGGTAGCTTTGACCTTATTCTCAGTAAGATAATATAACAATTTTCAAAGATCACAGGTAGGTTTAAATAGCTTCCAGGACCTTCACCAAAACATCTCATTGACAATATAAGGTAGACTGAAAGGAAGGGCAATATTAGACCATCGCTTTAGTAGCCAAATGGAGAGATGAGCTATACAAAAGGTCTTTTAAATGTGGTACAGAATAATACTGAAGCTTACGTTTTTTTGTTTTATTTTTATATATATATATATATATATATATATATATATATATATATATATCCTTCTGGATCAATACCTTGTCGTGGTATAGGGGCTTGTGCACCTCAATGAAGCTGTTAGCTATACCATGTATGGGTAGGTCATAGCAGAGAGGTCAAACAAATGTCAGTTCCCAAGGGGAAGGAACTGGCAACCCACTCAAATATCTTGGCCAAGAAAACCTTATGGATAAGTACAAACAGACACAATATGTGTTTGGGATGCTGTGGTCCATAGGGCCCCAAAGAGTCGGACATGACTGAACGACTAAACAACAACGAGATATATATATATATATATATTTGTGTGTGTGTAGATATATATATATATATATATATATATATATATATATATATATATATAAAATACTAAATATTTATAAAATACCAGGATTTTTCATAGGTGTTACATTTTTACATATATATACATGTATATTTTTGAAGCATTACAAAGGAATAGGTATTTACTTGGATAAACAGCTTTACAAATATTGAGGAGACAGCTGCGAAGGAACTGAGAGGCCTGCTTTTACTGATCTGCATCCTTCGGGTCCAACATCCAAGACAAAACACTCAAATTGGAGCATTTAAAAATCAATTTCAACTGCTATTGAGTAACAATTGTATGTAGATCTTTTCTGGATTAGTTGTCAAAAGTCAACAATTGAAAACCACAAAAAAGTGTAAATCTTGGGTTGAAATGAAAGTGCTAATTACCTAAATGTATGAAAAATTGTCAATATTGGTTAAGTACAGACTCTTATTTGCTTTTTTAATTGTGTACCGTTGACAATGATCAATACTCTCCTACACAAGGGAAAAAATCACAAAAGACTTTTGTAATGTAAATTCCACACGTATAAGTGAAGGACAAAATGAGCCAGTGGCAAGGCTCAACCACAATGTATAATATAGTTAATTTCACAGATAGTCTGTTATGTCGTTTTAATGCAAATTCCAAAAGCAAATGAACGGATGGCTTCTTCAGCTTAGCGATGGGCAAGGTATTTAAATCTACAAGTTGCTCATTGTGACTTGATAATATTATTTTCTCTATCAATAGTTTTAAATAGTGCATATCTTTATAAAAGAATTGTTAACATTAAGCTTCTCATTTGGCATTGTGTTAAAATATGTATAAATAATCAAAAATGTTGGTTAAAATATAGGTGCTTTATAAATAATCAAAATTAATAATGTTATTTTGATAAGGAAAAAAATGTTTAAAACATTATCATTATTATTATTATAGTTTATTTGTAACACGCCAACATATTCAGCAGCGTATGTATGGGTATGCTCCTTTAGTGCGTGACATAAGATTTTTCAGTTTCATGTTCATTTAATCAGTTGTTTATATTAAATAACTTATTGAAACTGGTACAAACATTTTTTTTTCTTTTTATGTTCATTAATACCTCATATCTTCAGGATTTTGTCATATATTATGGTCAAGGTTCTCTGCTTTTTTTCTCCTTGTAAACAAAAAAATATATAATAATTAACAACTAATCCGCATATTGCAGACGAGATCAGAGGAGATCTAAAACGTTTGAATTTGATGGACTAAACCCTATTTATTACGTAGCTATGTAACTTTAGTATAAGCTTATCTATTTATTTATTTTTTGTTATGTCAGTCTGTTTGACTAAATCTCATACTTTTATCTGCTAGTCTTCTGTTGTTGTTTAGTCGCTCAGTCATGTCTGACTTTCAGTGACTTTATGGACGAAGCATGCTAGGCACATCTTGTGTCTGGTTGTGCCTATCTATAATGTTTTTCATGGCAAAGATACTGGAGTGGGTTGCCACTGAATTTTTTACACTATTTATCGGTATAGGAATCCATTTTGAGTTTGTTACATCACTTCCTCAGAGCTGGATCATAAGTGTGTGTGTGTGTGTGTGTTTCAGTCGAGGAAGGGCCTTTGTTTATAAAAATGGATACGATGAAAATGTATGCCATATTCCTTCCTCTTTACTGACCCAGAAGCAGGAAATTGCATCAATAGATGCAACCACACCTGTAAACAGAACTGTAAAAGACATCCTCACACATACATCTTCCACCTACATATTATGGCTTCATCCAGAGTCAAGTAGACACATCAAAATGTATTTTGATTTATTATTTTTCTTTTGCTTAACTGATCTCTTAGTTTTCAAACATATTTTTTGTGATTGTACAGTGGTCCTTTAATGTTAGATAGGGCTTGATTTTTTGCGTGGCTATCAAGATTTTGCCTTGTTCAAAAACTTGCAAGTACTTGAAGACTTTTTTTGCAGATGTCAGTCCTCTAAAATATACCAGGGCCTGTGTTTTCATTAAGAGGTTTAATATAGTATGCAATCAATATAATTTGATGCAGGGCTAGGGAGTGATTTGAATTGACGACTATTGTCAGACAGTCAGTCCTGTCTAATGACTTGCCTGGAATGATTGCAAAATTAAAAGCACTTAACATATTAAAAGTGAATCTGCCATTTTTTATGCTCTCTACAAATTGTCTTGGCATTTTTAGAGCTTTTCACACATAGGCCTAAATGGCTGCGTTGTTATGGCAACCTCTGAACTTGGAGTCTCGGAAACAGTGAAAATATAGTGAATTTGTAGTATTTTAAATTCCCAGCCATCTTTAAGGTATCAAACAAAGTAGCGCTATGCCCAAACATCATTTTAATTGAAATGTGCAGATCTTTATCATTAAATTGTCACCATATTAATGAGACAGGTAAAATCCAAATCATAGAAAAGTTGTGATAAATTATCAAATATAGGCAGGAATTGTCAGAAATTTAAGACAATAATTTATTGTGTAATGAAAGAGAATAAGCCCAGATTTTTCCAGGCCTACATTTTGTCTTCTTTGACACATATCAACACAGCTGTCAAAATGGCTTCCTTATTGTTTCTAGTAAGGCCTAATCACTGGAGAATTGAAGGGTAAGGACCCTATCTTGTCACATCTAAGCCCTGGTTGAATGTGTTGATTAATGCAAATGTAATGACCTAGAAAATAATGCTTTGTATATGTGCATGTACGTGCAAGATGTCGGCCTAGCCAGAGTTGTCCTGACAACCTATGAATGGTGTCATTGAATTGTGTTTGCTCTCAGTTACATATGGGCCATTAGAAACATTGTATATAAATGTGTATTGATGTTTAGCAATCCTGATTAAGAGTAGTTATAAAAAACAACAAACAATTAATAGTGGTTTCTTAAAGAGCCACTGTGGTCAACTTATCCTTTATACTGCATATTCAATAACTAAACTAGATAATGGATAAAAAAAAGTTTTTAGAAAGAAAAATAAACAAATAAATCAATTAATTAACACAGCCTTTCCATGTTTAACTTTTATGTTACTCTTTACTGCAGAGTTCCATTTTTATGTAAGGTAGTTTTTTTTATTTTATGTAAAGTACGGTAGTTTTTTTTTTTATGTAACTTAGTTTTTTTTATTTTCTGTAATGTTCTTTTTTTATTTTCTGTAATGTTCTTTTTTATTTTTGGTAATGTTCTTTTTATTTTTAGTAATGTCCTTATTTTATTTTGTGTCATAGTTTTTTTTATTTTGTGTAATTAGTGGAGTAAAATGATTTTTATTAGGATGTTATGTGGGTAGTCTAGGGGTTAACAGGGTAGAGGGGGGTTAATAGTATAGGGTAGTAGTTGGGTAGGTAGTGTAGGGGGTTAATAGGGTAGGGTAGAAGATTTTTGGGGGGATGGCGTTTACTGGATACATTTGGGGTCAAATAGGCCCAGTTTGGGTTAAATAGATCTAGATGGGGTTAAATAGGACTAGATAGAGATACATAGGTCTAGATGGGGCAAAATAGGTCTAGATGGGGTTAAGTGGTTAGTGATAGGGTTAATTAGGTATGGTGAGGTTTAAATAGCGGTAATTACTTAGATGGAGTTAATTTGTTAGAGGGTTTTTTTTTACTTAGAGGGGGGTTAATTACTTAGATAAGGTTCATTTAGACTTATTGGTTTATTGGAGTGGCTAATAGTGTAGTGTAGGGTAGTGCTTAGACTTAGTGTCAAAGGGTCCAAGAGGACCCTCATGGCACTTATAGTGTTAATATTTGGCTTAATTTGTGTCCCATGAGGATTTGTTTAGACCCTTATGGGACTGATGGGGTTAAGTAGTGTCCCATAAGGGTCTGTATAGACCCTTATGGAACTGAAGGGGTTAATCAGTGTCCCATAAGGGTCTGTATAGATCCTTATGGGAATGAGGGACTGGGGGTTAATTTTAGGGTACGAGGGGGGGGGGGGGTAATTGAAGTACACCCTGCGGCAGGGCTTGTGTTTTTAACTGCCACGGAGATCGGGACCACTGCGTCAAGGACTGATGTTGGGAGCCTGTGTGTGATAACTCAGGCTTTCATTGTCCCATAAGGGTCTGTATAGATCCTTATGGGACTGAGGGGGTTAATTGTATTCTCATGAGGATCTGTATAGAGTGATTAGGTTAATTTTAGTTGCTTTTCCTGCAGCAGGAAATCTTAATTCTTGAATGCAGCGGGGTCCAGATCAGGTCCAGATTGGGACCCCTGCTGCACGGGTTAATATGGGGACACTGCAGGGGACTGAGGGGGTTAATTGTATTCTCATGAGGATCTGTATAGAGTGATGGGGTTAATTTTAGTTGCTTGTGGTTGTGTTCATTTTGTAGTTATCGCGGGTCCTTTAGGGCCTTTCAGGATCTGCGGCGAGAAATTTGAAATGTTAAATGCAGAACACTTTGACTGCCGAGGGGGTCCCAATCCTTAAAGGGCCTGCGGCACACTTTATTGTGCAATCCTACCCCCGCGGCCCCTAAAATTAATCCCGCCAATGCTGGGAGTCCCCATTGGGACCCCTGCAGCAAGGGTTAATATGGGGAGGCTGCGCGGGTTCCAATGTGGACCCCCAGCATTGGGGGGTTTAATTTTAGGTGCCGCGGGGGTACTTACAGTACCCCCGTGGCCAGGATTGCACAAAAGTGTGCCGCAGGCCCTTTAAGGACCTGCGGCAGGAAATTTTAATTTTTAAATGCAGCCGGGTCCAGAGCAGGTCCCGATTGGGACCCCTGCTGCACGGGTTAATATGGGGACCCCCAGCATGGGGGGGGGTTAATTTTAGGGTACGGGGGGGTGGGTACTTGAAGTACACCCTTTGGCAGGGCTTGTGTTTTTAACTGCCACGGAGGTCCCGATCGGGACCACTGCGTCAAGGACTGATGTTGGGAGCCTGCGTGAGATAACTCAGGCTTTCATTAGCCATGATGGCAATCTGTTTTGCCATTGGCTAAATCTGACCCATTGCTATGTAATTGCTTAATTAATTTTAGCACAATCGCACATCCAACGCGCAAGGGTCTGGGTTAAGATGTTGCCTCTCTCGCCCGTATCTCGCAGCCCCTTTAATAGCAACGTAACTCTGGAGAATTTGAAGCACATAGGGCTTAAGAGCCACACGTTGGAGTTACTAGGCTGGAATTTAATATGGCTATTACTCTGCTTTTTTAGGATGGTATGTTCTTATAAACTACTAAGGTTTCCATTATACCTGACAGGCACTGGCAGTTATACCTGCCTCATTCCTATTGGGCTTATACAAACTTTCAGTCCATTCAAAATCTCCTCCAATCTCAAAAAGTTGATCAGCTGAAATCAAAATGGTAGATTAGACGTGTGAATAATTGCATATAAAAGGTAATAAATTAGATACTATATTGCTTTTTTTTTACATTCCTAATTCTCATGTGCAAAAGAGTATATTCTAAATAAATGACTACACTGGTCCTTCAAGGAAAGCATCTTACTACTTTCTATTAAAGGTATATTGTCATCATAAATGTATTTAAATAAATACATTTGAATATGCATACCATGCAATATAATTATGACCCACTATATTAAATAATGTAGAATTCTGGAGCTGTTTTTCTTTGTTTCATGACAAAGTCCATTTGCATACTCTTCTTAATATTGCTTGCTTACTATTTTCTCTTTATCAAAGTCTTTGCAAATAGTTTGTGCTATGACTGTGCATTGTTCACCTGGTGTTTTTTTAGTGACTTGCCAACCAACATTTTCAATGTTTAATACCAAGAGAAGGATGATGTTCCAGCCCCTTGTTTTAAATGGATATGCCTTGGCTCAAAGATTCCTAAACTGTTACATAGCTACATAGTAATTGAGGTTAAAAAAATACTTTTAGCCCATCAAGTTCAACCTCTACTCTGATCTGCAATATGTGGATTAATTTTTAATTGATCCAGAGGAAGGCAACCAGAAAAAACAAAACAAGTGAAACTGTCTCAAAAGGGGAAAAAATATAATTCCTTCCTGACTCCAGATACTTTCGATCGGATTCCTCCTTGGATCAATACTCCCTCTCTAATTAACAAGGATAACCCTGAACGCCCTTTTTATTTAAAAATATATCCAATCCCTTTTCAAAGTTATCTATTGAATCCGCTGTCACCACCTCCCTTGGTAGAGAATTCCACAGATTAACCACCCTTACTGTGAAGAACCCTTTTCTTTCTTTAAGGTGGAATCTTTTTACTTCTAACCTCAAAGGATGTCCTCTTGTCAGTTGAAAACCTCTTGGTACAAAAAGCTCCCTTGACAAATCTTTATACTGACCCTGGATGTTTTTATATAGGGTATTTGCTGTTGCTCCCTTCTTAAATATAGGTATCACCTCTGCTTTTCTCCAGTCATCTGGTAGCGACCGAGTGTTAAGGGATTTTTTAAAATGGTTTGGCTATTACAGAACCCAGTTCTCTCAGTACCCTTGGATGTATTCCATCAGGACCCGGGGCTTTATTAAAATGTATTTTTCCCAACCTCTTTTGGATTTCTTCCTGCGTTAACCAATTATTTGGTGAAGGTAGTGTAGCCCCATTATGTTGCCGTGTCCCAACCACTGGTACCTCCCTTGTGTATACCGAAGAAAGGAACCTATTTAGCTCATCTGGCTTTTCCTGGTCACTAATTATCAGAGGCCTATAGCTTCCTTTCTGGCCTTCTTCCCATTAATATGCTTAAAAAATCCTTTAGGGTTAGTCTTAATCTCCTTTGCAACTAATTTTTAGTTTACTATTTTAGCCAGTCTAATAGCCATTTTGCAAGCCTTGTTAGTTTTCTTGTACTCACGTAAAGAAGTCTCTGTCCCTTCTTGTTTGTATAATTTAAATACCTGTTTTTTACTCCATATCCTGATGTTTAAATCATTGTTAAGCTACGTTGGATGTAATTTACTCCTTTTACTTTTATTTCCACAATATGGATATGTCTATGTATATTTAGTAAAGATTTAAATGTTGTTCATTTATGTTCAGTACTTTTACCTGCCAGTTCTCTGTCCCAGTCTATATGTTGTATTGCTGCCCTTAGGCTATTAAAATCTGCCCTTTTAAAATTAAGAGTTTTTATTGGCCTCTTACAGTCTTTTTTTTTATTCAATTTCAAATGAGACTGTGTTGTGATCACTGTTTCCCAAAGATTGCCCTGATTACCATATCAATATTATTTGTGATGACTAAATTCAAGATAGCCTCATTTCTATATATCATTTCTTGTAAAACCTGGGCCAGATAATGATCCCTGAGTGTACTCAAGAACCTGCTCCCTTTACCCGTACTGCTGGTTTCACTCATCCACTTTATTTCAGGGTAGTTAAAATCTCCCATTATTACAACTTGCCCATGCTTAGCTGCATTTCCAATCTGTAATAATAATTGCATTTCCACACTTTCAATTATATTTGGGGGTTTATAGCATACTCCTACCAATATTCTTTTAAAATTTGCAGTTCCGCTATTTAACTCTTCCCACAAACATTCAATATTATCACTATTTCCAGCATAAATATCTTTTCTTACTATAGGCTTAAATTCAGGCTTAACATACAGACAAATCCCTCCTCATCTTTTACCAATCGCCCTATCTTTCCTACATAGGTTATAACCATCCAGATTAACAGTCCAGTCATGAGTTTTTCCCACCATGTTCCAGTAATGCATAGTAAATCACATTTCTCATTAACTGCTAATAATTCGAACTCTCCTATTCCTGGCAAGCTTCTGGCATTAGCCAACATACAACTTATGTTATGAGTTTGTAGTTATGGAGTGCCTGCCACTATACTTGAGTTACTTAGCAGTACCTCCCTATTGACTATACTAACTATCGCCCCATCTCCTCCCACACGACTAGCTAATTCATTCCATACCCCCTCTACACTTACTACCCAATTACTTCGATCTAGTCCCCCCCTTGTGGTCCTTGGAACACCAGTGGTTTGTGAGTGTCCTTCAGGTGGTCCATGAGGGTGACAGAAGTGACTAAAAACATGATAATATCGTTTAGAAGCACATGGCTATATTCCCATAGAATATAATGTGTCATGAATCAGCCAGGGGCCATCTTGGATTTGGAACTGTTATCTGCCACATGTTATTGAACAGAAGGTTTTGGGCTCCCAGAGCCTCTGTTATAATGTTATATATTCAGGGCAGAGTCCCACTGTTATTGTTATGCATTCAGAGAAGAGGCAGTTTACCACGTCACCACTAATAAAATCCTCATAACGCATTAAGTGGACTGACGTGGGAAGTACTGCCTCAACTCATAACATGTGGGAAAGGGAGAGATGATGTGGATTATAAAATGTTGTAGTGGTATTATCTGTAAATATATTGTATTGTAATGTGGGAGCCATGTTGTGTGCAGTCATCCATATTGGGTCTGATACAGATAGTAACCTGAGTAGATCACCCATCTGCCTTCCAGCTATCACCTAAAGTAAACACTTGAAGTGATAGCAAGGCCAGAACAAAGGGGTCTGTACAGACATTGAGGCACCTTAACCCCATGGGGTCTTCAGCCCAATATCAGGGTCATAGTACAGGAGCACATAGATGTTTCTCCCTTGAGAGCCAGAGACAAAGTAAATTAGGTAGCCACACCTAGTGGGCGGTCCATGGGAGGGGTCTGGAAGTTCCCAGAGCTTACCTCTAGTCCATTGGCCAGAGGTAATCAAGTTACTCTGGAGATTACCCCATTGGCCAAGGGGAAGATGAGGGTTGGACAAGGGGGTAGCCACTCCCTGTACTGGTTTTGTGAGTTGTTTAAATACTGTGTGTTTCCAAAATAAAGTGTTCTTAATTTTCATACTTTGACTAAGCATGTATTATTGACCCAGAGGCATATGCTTGTAGAGGAGCTCGTTCTGACTCCCTTCCAAGGTGCTCCCAGGTACACTACCAAAGCAAGCTGGGACTTATGCCTTTGTACCAACAAAGACTGTCCATAGGTCTAGAGTCACCCAAACTTAGGTCTAAACCTACTGGGAATAAGAGTACTAGGATACTCTAGATCCCATCATCATAGTAGGTTGTGACATAATGCATTACAATTGGTGGTCCAAGAGGACTTTCAGTAGTATTCAAGTGGTCTGCCAAGACCAAGTGATTTTTTAAAGGTGAGGTTTCATCTAAACACAAATTATTATTTTATGAAAGAGTTCACTTACAAAAGTTCAAATATAGTTGTAAAAGTTCTAGCACTTAGATCCTGAGTCATCTGTAAGTCAGGTCATGTGAGCTGCTTAAGAGCAAAGAACATGCATCACATCTTAGAAAGCAACTGAAGCTTGAGCTCTTGAGGTAGCTCTTGAACTTTTGGCCCAATCAGCTAAGTACTGGCAGAACAGGATGTTGGTACAGCTATATATGAATACAAGTAAGTGGTGAAACAAAGTTATCCTTACATCCTTGCCTGCCCATGGTTTCTTGTGCACTAGGATGTACTAGGTAGCTAAGAAGAAAATGCTCCCCATGTGCAGAAAATAATTAGAGAGATAATGTGAAAAGAAGCCCTAACAGAAGCACTCCTAAGGAGGGAGTATTAAAAACAAAGATTCATAAGAAATGTGAATAAGGAAGAGCATTAACAATGCACAGAAAGTGTCTCTGTGTGAATACAGAGGAAGACCAGAAATGTGTCTGTTCTGCAGGACATCTGTTTATGCTAAAAAAAATGGTGTATCTGTTCTGGAGACTAATGTGTCAGTACTTAATTTGAAGCTTGTCTGTTCTGCAGTATGTGTGTGTGTGTGTATAGAAAAATGGAATCATTTGTCTGTTCTGTGGGTTATGTGTATTGAAAATGGAAGGAAAGTGTACATGTATACAGAAGGAGGCCAGGAATTTGCTAGTTTTGTGGTATGTGTATGTACAGAGAAAGGAATAGAGTATGTCTGTTCTGCAGTTCATGTATGTATAAAGAAAGGGATGGGATTTAAGTAGTTAATATGTCTGGTCCATAGTATGTGTATATATAGCGCAAGGGAAGAAGTTTGCCTGTTCTGCAGTATACATGTGTGTGTATAGAGGAAGGCCAGGAATTTGTCTGTTTTACGGTGCTTTTGAGCATATACGATGGCCAGGAATTATAGTCAGTAGTACAAAATGCATCATATTAAGTAATATACACTTGCCTTAGTGTGCAGCTGCAAATGGCCCAACCCCAAATTTCAGGAAAAACGTGTGCCCATCACCTCCTTCCCTGATACCTACATCCATACCCCAAAATAAAACACATTATTTGTCTAATATATCTTGCTTTTGCATCAAACGATTTTCCAGCAAGAAAATGAGAGATGACTTGATAGGACCTACAAAAACAATTTCCATGTCCGGCATTGTTTGTGTCCAGGTTATTTGCACTGAGATATTTGGCTCTATGGTGTTATTTCATGGCATATCATCTAATAGGTGTATTTTCACAGTGCTTGCTGCTGCTGCTTCGAGGATCTGCAGTTCCAAGGCAGTCTGACAATATCACTATATGGAGAATGGAACAGTGACGGCTAATTGATTTTACAGCATCACCGAAGGACAGACAATGAAAGTACCATCAATTTAATCCACTATTTAATGGTTCCAATTTAGCCTCTGTAAATGCTCACTAAACTAATTTCTCTGGGTTCAGCAATCTGAAAAGCCATCATATCTCTAATCTCCTTCAATATATTCATCTGGAAAAGGGAATTTAGCCAATTTTGATGTGCGGAGATGATCTGTTAGCGCAGTGTAAATGTTTATAACACAGCAATCTAGTTCGTTTATAAGGATATGAAAAGTTTTATTGGGGAGGGCAGTGGAGTGGAACCATGGGATAATAGGCAGTTACCCAGCAGTCACTGGGAAACAGGGAGCAGGCAGGCATGCAGAAAACGGTTGGATTTACTTAAATCCCCAAATGATGAAATACAGCTCGTCCCAGTACATGGTGCACCTGGGACTTCCTGGCACAAAAGAATACGGTTGGGGTGTCAGCCCAAAGTATGATAGCAAAAAAAAAATGCTTTCTAAAAAAAGTAGCAATAATGAAAAAGTGGGGTTTTATGGTGTACATTTGCCCCATACTGTGCTGGACAGCTTGTATTCAGTAGCAAAAGTAATGTACCAATCAACCAGCGCTGTTTTACAACTCTTTGTAAATTGCAAGCTTTTTAGGGGTATTCATTTGTTTTTATACAATATTTATTTATGACCAGGCCACTTAACACTAAATTGAGTATGGAAGCACTTCTACTATCAATATTTGGAATTAGCAAAGCTAAAGCTCTGTGTTCAATATAATGTTCAATATAATGCTAATATAAAGTGTTTAGCAATGTCAATTTATTGACCAACAACCAATTGATTATGCATTTGGTCTAAGCATCTATTGATATGATTGTATCTTCTCTATGAAGTACATTTAGTTCACTAAATAATTTAATAAAAAGGCAACTTCTTGCATAAACTAAAAATAACAAGATTTATAATTATAAACTAATAATAACAATAATTACATTTATTGATTATTATAATAAAATAAAATAACAACTATTGTATTCAGTTTTTCTTTAATGGGGATAGAGTTTGGCCATTATAAAGGTCAGTAATTCAAAGAACCATAAAGAAAAAAAAACAATGCCAGTGGTCCCTTAATTAATGTGTCCCAAAGGCTGTTATAACTCACCTTCATCAAGGGTGCCTAATTCCTCCAGTCATATATGTGAAGTTGATCTACCAGTTATATGAGTGAGAAAGAGCTGATATGTTGTGAATATCAGATTGTTGAAACTGTATTGTCGAAATAATAATTTCATATCTATGAAAATTGTATTTCAGGCACCTCATAAACTAACACCATGTCACCAAAAAGAAACAGAGACTGGTCTGTAGGGTTTCCTTTACACAACAAGATATCCAAATGTTATCCCCTGGAATGATCTGTACCATGGCCTGAAGCAGATTTCTCAATGATCTCCCCTATCCTTTTTGCCACACTCACATTTTAATTTATTTGGGACAGTCAGTTCTGTAGGTCTGGGGGGGTGTTCTAGAATTGTCTGAAAGTTGTGGAAAGAGTGGATTAGTGACTGTAATTGTCCTATTAAGCCCATAGTTGTCTTATAGTAACACATTACAGTTTATTCCTGTTCTCTGCTTCCTTCTTTTGTTTTGTCTCAAATCTAGGAGAAAGATAGAAACCTGGCATGTCAGTTCTATAGAATAAATGCCTGTATGAAGTATTATACACATGTATGTGTATCTCTAAAACTTAGTTTATATAGTATACAGAATTGTTGTAACACTAGCTAATGATGAATAATTTTGAAGAAATGTATGTCCATTTGAAATGTTGGGATGTATGAAAGAGAGATGTGCACATGTATTTGACACATGCACTTCTTGCACTACCAGTCACATGTTCTATGACTGAGCTGTCTCTACACATGAATGTATAGACAGCTATTTAGCTGTGAGTTTGACAATTATTGTCCAGAAAATTATTATTACCGAAAAACAATCTGAATAGCACTAGGGCTCAATACTACTCCTTCACTCAGCCTTGCACAGAAGCAAGGGCCAATGTAGGTTCAATGCTGCTACAGGTCCATTTATATCTGTGCAACTGCATACTGCTCTTTTCCTCTTGTTATATCCCCATCATAAGACTACAATACAACTCTTTATAATATCATAGGTATATATGTGTTTGTGTATCTATAAAGTATGTTAGAAGTACGTGAGATATACTTACAGGGAGAAATATCACAGCATATATGTCATCATTTCTCATCTCAACTACTGCAACTTGCTACTTGCTAGCCTGCCCATTTCCCGCCTTTCCCCACTTCAATCCATAATGAATGCCTCTGCCAGATTCATCTTCCATACACAATGTTTTGTGTTGGCAGCACCTCTTTGTCAATCACTCCACTGGCTTCCCTTCTCCTCCAGAATAAAATTTAAAATTATGACCCTAACTTACCAAGCCCTCCACAACAGTGCATCCCCATACACCTCTGCTCTCATTTCCAAATACTCCCCCCACTCCCTCTTCGTTCTGTGAATGACCTTCTTCTTTCTACCAGTCTTGTCACCTCCTCTCACTCCCGCCTTCTGGACTTTTCTCATACAGACCCTATTCTGTGGAACTCCTTGCCTCGCTCCACCAGACTATCCTCCTGCCTCAAATCCTTCAAAACCTCACTAAAACGCATCTCTTTAAAGACGCTTATCACCTTCCATCCTAACACGCACAACACTTCTCTCTCCCTCCTGTACCACACACACACCTTAACCTTTAGACTGTAAGTCTGCGAGTTTCAATCCTGCAAGGGGAAAACGCTATGGACACTGGATTCCAAGCTCAAATGCATAACCCTCCATTCTTTGCAATGTGTTATTTTGAATTTGTTGTTGCCTGGAACTTAATATACAGAATATATAGGCGCATTACAAATAAACGATAATAATAATACCTGTGCATAGACACATTCTATTTCATATCACTGAATCAGCACCTTTACCTGTCCCATGAAAGGTGCTGTGCAGTGGTATATTACTGCCTGGCCTCATGAGCCTAGGCAAAAATATACCGCTTATTCCTTGGTTGGTGCAGTCTCATATACACTACAGTTTATATACTTAGATAGACGTTTAGATAGTATAAAGATTTGTCAAGGGAGCTTTTTGCGCCAAGAGGTTTTCAACTGACAAGAGGACATCCCTTGAGGTTAGAAGTAAAAAGATTCCACCTTAAAGAAAGAAAAGGGTTCTTCACAGTAAGGGTGGTTAATCTGTGGAATTCTCTACCAGAGGAGGTGGTGACAGCGGATTCGATAGATAACTTTAAAAGGGACTGGATTTATTTCTAATTAAAAAGGGAATTCAGTGTTATTATGGATAATTAGAGAGGCAGTATTGATCCAGGGAGAAGTCTGGTGGCCGGTGTCTGGGATCAGGAGGGATTTGATTATTATTATTTTTTTATATATATATATATATTATTTTTTATACAACTAATTAATTAATAGTTAATCCGCATATTGCAGATCGGAGGAGATCTTGAAAGGTTGAACTTGATGGACTGAAGGTCTTTTTTCAACCTTAAATACTATGTAACTATGTAACTATGTAACTATGTAGGTTTTATGCTGTCCAAGGCCACCCACTCCCCATTTACTTGTGAACACCAAAGTCCCTATACCCAGGTAACTACTCCTATTCCCTTGCTATTTTACAAGTCATAGGTTTACATCTATATATGTCACTGCATATGGACATTTTGGTGCATAAAAACTTTATTCCATGGCGCTGCACTGGCATCTTCAGGCAGCCTGCTGCCCCTGGAAATTGTGCTGCTCTATGCCTGGGCATTGTGGAGCTTTGTCTCCCTAAGGGTGTGAACTCCTTGCTCACTGTGTCTTAGGGAAGTCAGCTTCACCTCACTGATGAGGTCCATAAAAGCCTGAAACATATGTCTGGGGTGAGCTGTTACTCCTGCTCAGGTTAGAATTGCCTGATATTTTGGGTCTGGATCAGTCTATTGAGTGAGACCAAACTGATATCATACAGGATATTTATTTCTATGAGCGGCACAAGTAAGCTAAAAGAGGCTGTTCTCAGAGTTATTACCGTATATCCACGGCATGGGAGTAGGAGCCAAAGAAAATCTGGGGGGAAAACCACATAAAGTATAAAAATACTGTACCACTCAATTGCTTCCCTACACATAATTACTCACATTGAAAAATCTGGTGGGGGGGGGGGGGGGGGCGAGGGGGTATTGTCCCCCTCGGCCCCCACAGTTCCTACACAGTTCCTATCCATAAATTCAGCTTTTTTTCTGATGGTGCAGAACACAACTGGTGATTCAGTGGCCATTTGAAAAGTTATTTCTAGTGTTAAATGTAGATTTACACATAAAACCAAACAGTACAAGTTGGGGCTCAGGCAGAAAGGGGTAAAACTCTACTCAGTGTCAAGTCTATATAAATTTATATATATATGCATGTATATAACCAACTGTAAAATATGATGTTTATGATGTCCATATATGACCTTCAATAACCCAGAAGAAGTCCTGTATGGACGAAATGCGTTTGAGTCTGTTATGTTGTTTTGCTGATACCATTGTGTTACCCGCTGTTTCATGACTATATTTTTTCTCAACATCATAATAAATAGCGTTGTCATGCTAGACTAGTTGGTCCTTTCGCTCTCCTCTCCCCTTCTCTATTTTTACACATACAGTAATATTAAATAGTGTAAAATGTCTGCTAACTACAAATAACAGTAATTTGTCTTTAAAATATCACTGTACTCGATATATATGATATTGAAGAACTACACTTGCTAATTTATTACCAGTTATACTACAGTGGAATCTATCAATATGATTTCTGTTGATGTATTTCGTAAGTTGGGAAGACACAAATCATCAGTCTACACAATGGGATTTTGGAAACTAAAATGGTCACCCCAAAACGGAATTGCTTTTTAAGTTATTATTAAAGAGCATACAAATTTACCAATACATTGTGCTAGCCATTTGTCTCTACAGATAATTATTCCAATGATAATCAATATTGTTTCTTTGGTATTCCAATGAGAGGGTTCGGTGATGTGCTAATTAAGATTACAGTCAGTTTTGTCTATCTGTCTCTATGCAGCCAGACCCTACCCAACCCTTATCAAGCACTATGGGCCACAAATTAACATACTGAGTCTCTCACTAGCATAAATAAGCCTCAAAATCAATCCTGAATATCTCTGGAATTAATTACTATAAATAATAACCGCCAGTACAATGTACAGACAGTTATGCTCTTTTTGATGAAACCAACTTGTTATTGGGGTGACAATATCCTTTTAAAGCTATATAAGACAAGAGAGTTACAGAGTTGCATCATATGAACAACTACACATCCTTATCAGTAATGTCCTAAGCAGTCTCCTAAGCTATATATTATATATAATATAAAATTAAATAGCATAATAAATTCTTGCCATTTTGAGATTAAATTCTATTTTCATTGGATGACTTAACTTGTTCCTCCAAACGAATAAACAAGTTTATGACATGTCTGATGACAATATTGATCCTTGTAAGTTTGCAAACCTTTTTATCAGTTTAGCCAAAACAACAGTGTGTTTACAAGCATGTAAGAGCTGCAATTAATTGCATCACCTGTATCTCCAGAGAGGACCTTGGAATAAAGAGCCCGTAGAGTATATTTTAACTCTCCCTGATTGCATTATTCTTTATTATTTTACGCTAGTACCAGTTCAAAACAACTGTAGATGTTTTGGCTAATTTCAATTTATAGAAGATAATTGCATGTGACCTGGGCCTTTCCACAGGGACATTATAAGCAGAAATGTTTTGACCTGGTGTTTAAGCTCTGTCTAAAAGTCAGGTGAAAGGAGAGAGTTTCTGATTATATGTGAAACAATCTATATATTAATCAGTGATTAACCTGTGTAATAAACTCAGGCTGGTATTCCCATTTCAGAGATTCAAAAATTGAGATTCAATATTGTGCAAGATTAACAAAAATGACATACAATATCCATGACCTGTCTAGTGGGAAATTATCCAAGACTACAGGAAATTAGCAACGTAATAGACGGTTTAAGGTAAGTAATATGAAAGGGCCAGAATTGCACTCTGCAATTCTACAATTCAAAATCAGTTGCACTCTGCACCCTCATATATGGGTTTGGAAAATGCTTCATTCTCAAAATCTCTGGCTGCAGGTTGGCACTTACAGATACAGGCTGCAGATTGGAACTTACAGGCACAGCATACAAACGGGCTCTTGCAGACACAGGCTGCATCAACATGAAGACCACGCAAGAACCCCAGGAAGCTTCAGGGGGCTGCCGAAACCCACAAGAGGGCTGCAGAGGGTGTAGGAGGACCCCAGAGGGGGGCAGGCCAAACTGGGCCCCCCAAAGCAGGGCCTCGGTGCCTTAACCAGCTGCACCGACTGTAGCTCCGCCTCTGAGTAGCTGTCAAACTGTGGTTGCATGGCTTGTTACATTGACCTTAAGCCATCTGGATAGATAGCTCAGTAGTGGAGCATGTGACTGGTAGTGTGTGAATTCCATACATCATATCCATGGGTGCCATATTCCTTTCTATCAATAGTTTTTATTTAGTTTACAGGAAGCAATGCACAGGTAAAAAACTGTAATGAACTGATGATAAAAAGGAAAATGCCTTATATTAAAGAGGACATTTCTTGTTTATTTATGCTTTTGAAATGTAAAAAAATAATACAACCTCTAATTTATTACATTTTATATGCAATTATGCTGCGGTAGAATCGACAATTTTAGTTTCCAGTGATCTACTTCTTGAGATGGGAGGAGACTTTCAATGCTGAGAGGAAGGTTCTATCATTACAATGGAAATGTGACAGCTACAACTGACAGTGCTGGACAGTGTGGAATGGAGGGATCTGGCAATTCAGTCTCAGAGGTTATGGATACTCCATATAGGTATGTATAATATAAGAATATAAGTCTTGATAAATTACTACTGTGGTCAGTAGTTTCTGTAATAACTAAAAATAATACTTAGAGCACAAAAATAAAATAAACACAACCATTACATTTTATATTTTTTAAGTGCAATTATTCTTTACTGCAAGCCTTCATATTATTTTCTTGGCTGCTCCTTGTTTATTACATTCTCAAGTGGCTGTGTGCTTGTAAACTAATTAGCTTCCTTTTGACCCTGCTGGGAGGATTGCCAGTTTCTCTGCACTTCCTCTGCATTCTCCTCCCTCTGCAGGAAGTTTATCTGCTAAAACCATAATGGTAGATTCCACTGCAGCATTAATGCACATAAAGCAATACATTATTTATTTTTAGATTTTGAAAACATTTTGCTTATTTTCAAGTGCAAATTTAAAATAACTGATCACTGAAAATAACCTGAATATTAAGTATGAAGTAATAGGGAAAATGTTTCCCAAGCAAGAATCAAGTATGACAAGGTTAGAATGCTAGCTCCTGGTCAGGCAACACACTTGCTATGTCCTGTTCAGAATTTTTTTTATTGAGAACTTTGGTGAGGCATAGACCCTGATGGACAAAAATAGATAAGATATCAAGAATGTGCCTATTCACCAGAGGGTCATGCCTCACCAACCCTCTGAGAGCCTTTAATTTTGTCAGCTTGTCTGCTCTCATGGTGATATGGACAGTCTTCTGATTAGAGCTATCAATCTCACAATCAGGCTTTAGTTCAGAGTTTGTGATATATAATAAAAACAAATTATGAACCAATTTAATTCTAGATGATAGGAAATTTGCTTAAAAAGTGCTGCTTTTTCTATTAGTGTTTCTTATACCACTCTTGACTCTAAATATGAAACAAAATAGGTATAAAATGCTATTCTTAATTTGCGGTGCATATGATCTGGGGTAGGAAGAAATTGGGTCTGTGGTAGGATGCTGTATCATACATCTCCACAAGAGCAGCAAACATACACCGAGGTGATTTATTTTGAGTCTTGTTTGCATGTCACTACCCATAATCCTCAGTGGATACACTTTTCAGTGAGGAATTATGTGGGAAGAAGGTCTCCTGACCTGCATACGACATGTACGTGTACTTAGAATGCTTGTTTTTCTATCCTATCTGTATATAAAGTGGAGGGTATTTCAGTCACTTTTTTCCCCACCATAATATACTTCATGGCTGGTCTAAGTACTATATCCAGCCTCAGTTCACAATTGCCAGAACAACCTCATGTTAAATCCTGTACAATGGTAAGATAGGTTTTTGTGGCACTGTACCTTAAAGGGATATGTAAATTTGCTGGATTATGAGTGCATCTGATAGAGGAGAATTACTAGTGTATGGAAATATTTTTTGCATGAAAAAATCCCATAATGAACAGATTAACACTTACATTGAAGTCAAAAAAATCTCTTGTCATTTCTGACAGCTTACCACCCTCCAAACACAGGCTAAATTAGCATCAGATTTAAAATTTGTTTTGGCCAGGATAGCTGAATCTTTCAAATTAATTCTGGGTTCCTGTTTGTGCTGAAAAGCAGCCTGGGATATGTAGTATATCACTGATATGTGTATGTATTGCTGCTGACATAGAGAAAGTAAGCTGCAAGGAGATTGCAAGCAACACCAGGTAAATAGTGGGTTAATATTGCTCCACTGATGCTGCATGCTGATTAAGGGGGGGTCAGATGCCTGTGTAGACACCCCCTGGAGGTGTCAACATAATCAATAGAGGGATTTTTAGATATTGATTAAAATACAATATTTTATGAGATGTGCTGTATACAAATAGGCTGTTTTTTGCCTATAGAGTGCAAAAATGTATTAATACATGAAACTTTCATATCCCTTTAATAAATTAATGTTTAGTAGCAGTGCAATCAGTGTTCACTGGAGTATCCTGTAGGAAAACGGGCCTCCTGACCTACCTAGGACATGTAGATGTGTTTTTACCTTATTATTTACTAATTGGGGGTATTTCAATCACTCTTCTACATACCATAGTACACATTATGGAACTGTGAAAATCTCACTCATATCTTTTTTTTTTGCATCATTTAGTCGCTCCAGACTTTCCGTGACCTCATGAACCATAACACACCAGGCATATCTTCATGTCCATGGTCATGCTGATCCACTTGTATTTATGACAGAGATACTGGAGTGGGTTGTCAGTTCCTTCTCCAGTGGGACACAGCATACAGCTCGTGGCATTCCTAGTTCAGTTAAATAGTGCACCCCTCAAAGCTTTTAAGTGCTAAAGGTGAGTATAAACCAATTTTATTTCCAATTATTGCGATTAAGAAATAGTTAATATTTTGTGGAAAAACTTAAACTGACTTTACTCATTTTTGCTGTGATAAGCTCCCATTATCTTTAAGTAGAAAAGAGTAGATTTGTTTGAATCTGAAATGCTAAAGTTCAAATGCAAGTTTTACTATCTACACTGAAGTTTAAAGGATACGTTCCACCGATACCTACGTTTCTCTTTTATTAAAGATCACTATTAGAGAAAATAAAGTTAGCTATGTAAAAATTCGGAAATGTGCCTAATGTGCCAATTATTCCTCCTTTTTTGCGGAGAGCATAAACTGCTATTTTAAACTTAATTTGTGTCACTGACACTAAGCTCTGTTAGCTAATTGGATCAAAAGTTCAAGAGCTATTTCAAGAGCCAATTAAACTGAAGCTCTGACAGACACATTCATGTTTTGTGTTCTTCAACAGCTCACATCAAGTAATAAAAAAACTTTACACACATATGTGAATTCGTATAAGCGAACTGTTTCATGTAAAACCAACTTGTGTTTAGGTGGAACTTCGTCTTTCAACAAAATATTTAATATTATTTGATACAAGTCAAACACAAATTAAAATGTACACCCCCCTGTTCTATTTGTATAGATTGAGTTATTTATTTGTATTTCATTTTTTTTATTGGGCTTTTCCAACAAAAGTACTTACACAAGTCAAGTATTCCTTACAGTTTAGTATTATTTGTACCAATTTGGATGTCCTCAGCCGATTATTTACCGCAGTGAGTGAACGATTGGTGCCCAGACACTATCTACTTGGTCCTCTTGCTAAGCACAGATGAATTACAAGTCAGACAATCTGGTGTCACATGCGATTCACAATGTCAATTTCATGGTGGTGGTAACCATTTACGAAAGGGCTGTGTTGGTTTTACATTTGATAAGGAATCAGCAATGTTTGTGTTTGTAAAAGGGGACGATCACAGACTGTGACAGCTTCCAGAGATTGCACCGTACTATCAACTTCATGTCTATCCTCTGTCATGGCCTTATAAGAATTTATTTCAAATGTGTAGGTTTTTTTTTTTTTCCTTTTTCAACCAGACTGTGAAAATAAAGTGTCAGTCTCTATTTACAGCTGTACACGCTGCAAATGTTAAAAGGATTTTTAGGTCAAATTGCCATTTAATAAATTTGAAAAAATAGGAAAGAATAAATAGAGCTGGCTGTTTATTGCTTGTATGGATAGGGAATAACCTCTATCTTCCCAATTTCAGGATTAATTTCCTGCTGTGATGGAGTACTGGTTTGTTTTTGATACTTCTTTTACGTGTTGAATAAAATTATTGAAATAGTGTTTTTTAGGAATTATAACTAAGCTCATACAAAGTCAGTATCGTGAGAAATACATTGATAGAATAATGAATTTAGAAATGACAACTATATAAGGATTACGTTTGAGAAAATAGAGTATTATCGACAGAAAAAAAAAACAATACAAAATAATAATAAAAAATAAAAAAACAATTAAAGCCTTTTATTTTTAATTATTTTGGCTTTAATGGTGACGGACATTTTGTCTTTGCTCCTAAAAGTATTAGATACCCATAGAGGAATGGTATTCGCTTGTAATTCACCTGGGTGTAGTGGAATTCAAAAGTATTCTTCAAACAGCAGTCTTATGAATATCATTCAGTAGCAGAGTATGGACCCTATAGGATAACCCTCCCCCTCAAGCTACAGGCAGACTATCAGTCTAAGATGGATTTCTACATGCCTACAATCAGAGTCACCTAACCATAGTTTTCATACCTGTCTTGTTATTTTCTTCACCATTATGTGACATTTTTACCAAACTAATGTTGTCCTTGAAGTTCTATATCTCCAAGAACTTGACTTTATAATGGGAAAAATGTGTTTATCAAGCAAATAAAAAAATAAAAAAAGCTATTTGCTATTATTTTTTTAATTTTTTTTTTATATTGTCTGGCATTATTTTTATGTTTTTTTTCGTCACCACACACACACACACACTGTGGTTTAAAGGTATTCTAACACAAAAAATTTTTTTCGAGCATTGCAGCAAAAGAGTATGTAAGTTTCTAGTCTAGAGACTATTGAGTAAGAAGTGGGGTTTAGTAAGAGTGTACCAAAAATACTAAACTGCGGATAGATGAGTGCATTTACCAATATGTACAATTTACTATATGGGTTCCCTTGTGGTCCAGAGGTTAGGATTTGGCGAGTGGTCACACCACCCTGAATCCAAACAGGGTTGGGCCTGGTCAGTACTTAGATGGGAAACCACCTAGGAATACCAGTAGCTGTATGCTGTGGCCCACTGTATAAGGAACTGGCAATCCACTCCAGTATCTCTGCCATGAATACCAACTGGACCAGCATGGTGTGTTGTGGTCCATGAGGTAATGAAGTCTCGGACATGACTGAGTGACGCTAACAAACACAATCTACTTTGTCTGAAAGACTGGCTATAGTATACCACTTAAGAGACTCTTCAGGCATATTTTATTGTCATATATAAATATTCTTATTAGGTCTATTTAACTAATCTTTTTCCCCTCTGTGTAATTATCAAAGAAAAATGTAGATTGAATTTACTTATAACAAGCCAACAAACAAAATATCTGCCCACTTCTGGATCCTGCTTTTTTCTCCTTGTATACTTCCATGCATGCCTCCATCTGTGATCTGACCTACTACATTGTGGGGACTAACAGCCACATGAAATTCAAAGCTCTTATGTGCAATGTGAGACCCGCAACATCTGCAAGCTTGAAAAGTTGTGGATTTACGGTGTTATTAAATTAGAACATGCTGCAAGTTACGGTCTTGAGAGGAAAACTGTAAATAATTTTTCTCGTTCGTCGGATGTGCGGTCCACATTAAATTTGAAGCTTGTATGTACAACATGAGACCCGCAACGGCTTCGAGCTTGAAAAGTTGCGGATTTACAGTGTTCTTGAATTAGAACATGCTGCAAGTTACGGGCTTGAGAGGCATACCCATAAACCATTTTTTGCTCGTCGGATGTGCGACCGTGAACGTGATCAATTAGTCAAACTCGTAGTTACGAGTTGAGATTGAGCCAATGGAAACAGAGATCGTCAGAATTACGTCACTGAAAAGTGGAGGTGGGATTTTTAAAGCCTTACATGGTTCAATTACGAGTACGATTGGATCCACATTCCAGTTATAATGCAATATTCCTGCAGCCGTAAATATGATATTCTACCACATGCGAGTTCCAGTATATGTATTAACAGATTGATTGCCGGGATCGATATAACACAAAAATGAAACATGAAATAAAGTATTTTTTGGGGCCGATTTGCGAGCTTGAGAATGTTGTGCTAATAATTCTAAGAGCTAACATCACTTTCCATTTTGCTAAAAGTACAGTAGTGTGGTGATATTTGCATTTAAAGTGCTACGGATTGAACTTTACCCCCCTTGCAAGTCCTCTCTATCCCTCGTTGGCCTTTGGGCTCCATTTGCGTGTTACGGGGTTGAACACAAGTGAAATTGTAGCAATTTAATAGCATGATTGGAATTGTAGCAGTTATGAGCTTGAGAGAACAAAGGATTTTACAGCTGCGAAGTTCCACGTTCCACGTCCCGAAGGCTTTTTTCGTCCTTTTTTCGCACCTAACCCGCAAGTTGTCTGCAGGTAGTGTTAAGAGGCCAATTTAACAGCCGTAAGTCTTGTGGGCTACGTAACGGGCTATGTTTTAACATGTAGTGAGAATTGAATGGAGCTGTATGTTAAGATCACATCCATAGGGGTAGGTCCACACACCTCTAGTATCTTAAATTGCAAAGATAATTTAAATTGGTATATGTAAATTCAATTTTTTTTTATATTATTAAAAACTACGAGGCAAAAATGACGAGGCAATAAAAGGCAGGTAATGCTGTTTGAGACTGACAGTAAGTGTTTTGGTCATCTGAGATCCTTCGGCGCTCATTGCGATCCTCTCGGTTGGTGTATTTTTTGTTATTAAAGGAGCTTTTTCACTTATTGTAAGGTCCGCGCTAATCTCCTTTTGGCGCTTATTGCAAGCCACTCCCCTGGTGTACCTTGCGTCCTATGAGCACCATTGGCGCTCCTTGTGAGGCGCACGGTGAAGGTCTTTGTCGTTTATTGCAATACTGTGGTGTTTTTTTTTTTTTTTTGTTATGTTTTTCGATGTGTGCGGGTTGGCCGCTATGGTCGTATTTTTACGAGTTCATAATTTTTTTTTCTAAGTCCCGTGGCTCTTATTTTTTTGTGTAAGTTTGTATTTAGTCATTGCGTGTTTTTTTTTTTTTTTCAAAGTCCCGCTTCTGTGACTGTTTGTAATTGCTTGTGAGGCGCCTTAAAAGCCTCCACCTCCGCAAATGTGGCCCCTCGCTATGCGAGGGTCCGCATTTGCGGGCCGAAAGTTGTTCGGGGTTGTAGGGAAGAGCGCCTACGGCGCTCATCTTCAACAGCGCAAGGAACGTCTTTGGCGCTCCTTGCCAGCAACTGCGTCCCTCGCTTTGCTAGTGTCGCAGTTGCAGTGGGCTCGCTATGCGAGCCCGCAAGCGTTAGCAACGACCGATATTGCTGAGAACTATATATGTGATAATGAAGTCATTACAAGCAAAAAGAGGAATTACAATAGTATTTGTAACAAAAAAATGTTTATAGTTATAAATTATTATATCTAAAGACACACAGCAAATATCCCAATTATTCACAAATGAAAAGCAAATAAATAAATAAATAAATATGATTGCAGTTGATTGTTATTAATATTTTTAATGCAATGCAATTCCTGAATTTAGGCATTTTAAGCATAAATTATCTGAAAAAGATCCTAACTCTCTCTAAGTCTCCTTATTTAGGGCCATTAATTAACTTTCTAAAGTAGTTGAGGATGCCCAGTTGAATAAATAATAATGACAGACTTTGAAGTGTTACAGTTGTATAATTGCTCCTTTTTATGCCAACAAGGCATGCTTATCTGTGAGAGCTAATTAAAGATTAGGAGCATTTTTTTAAGATAATAAATACCTAACTTCCATGTTTGATTATCTTACACTTTCCCTCAAAAATGTTATAACAGCCATATGTAACTATATATTTAATAATATGTGTCCTTCTAATTTCTGCAATGGGACGTTTGCTGGGTCACTTCAAATCCTTAATGGTTGCATCTCTTGAAAAGCTAAGATGTCTCCCAGAAATGAGGAAAAGGATATGTCTCTTACATTTCTAATGATAAACAAATACTTATGGTAGGCCTAAGACGGATTTAATGGAAAAACTGCTTTAGAGAATTGTGTCTGTTCCCATCACCATCTATTGTAAACCCACTTACACTTCAGCATCTTGGTGCCTTCACGGATAATATATATGTTAGAAAGATATTTTCCTATCACTGAAAAATTATTTTCTTAAAGTGTTTTTCCCTCTCTCTTGGCAGGGAGATAGATAAGGAAAATGTCCAGGGAAAATTAATAATTTCACACGGCACAGAGTTAATTCTGTGTGGGATGTTACATACAGAAATAGTAGATGTGTGTTTAGTGGGGAGAAAATTCCTCCATGAGTCCATTAAAATGTAATATATTGAATACATATCATTGGTTCTTCAACTGCACAAATGCCTGGAAATTGTGTATTGCAACCGTACAAGTAAGGTACTCAAATCCAATGGGAATTATATTGCAAAAGTATTTCATTTTAAGTGTTACTAGACAATATTGTGCTGTATATATTGAATAATAGAAGTTTAGCTTTCATTGAAAGGTCAAGAGAGGTTGGTTTGTGGCTTGTATAAGAGACATACAGATTCAGACAGCGGCAATATAAATGTGTAATTAGAATAATGCTGTTGTGAAGATCCTTAAAGGGACGTGGACTCTGCATATTTCCTGTAAATGCATTTAAATGAGCAAGCTATGAAATACTAGTGATGAGTTATATTTATTCTTGAGTTGATATTGGCCAAATTATTTGTGAAATGTAAAAAAAAAAAAAAAATTAATTTTTTTAACTATGATATTACATTTTGCTTTACTGGTGGAGATATTTGCTTTTTTCTAATAGGATTAGTCTCAATTGCGGTATCTTGGATGCAGATAAGATCTACAATGGATTGTAATGGCTGTGGAAATGTTGTAGAACTGAACAATAGGTTTATTAACATTTATTTCTGTATTTATGTAGATAAAAAGCAGGAATAAACAGGAATAATTGTGCATCTATTCCTGCAAGGTTTATGCTTCTGGGTTACTTAAGGGGAAGGGATGTGATGCCAATTTTAATCTCATCCAATCATCTAACAAAGACTATTGGCTTCTTCTTGTTCCTTCCTCCCTTACTCCACCCTCTATTGATGGATACAAACACCGCCCCTCATTATGCAGTTCTCAGGATGTGATGTAATAAAAAAAAATGGATTCCTGTACTCATGAACAGAGTCATCAATTATTCAGAAAAGTTTTATGTCCAGCGGCTAATATTGTTAGTATGGTAAGTTTGACAAACAAATACATTTGTCCTTGAACTACAGTGGCCCTTTAATTACTCGAGAGGCATGGGAGCAACCCTGAATGCAGACTATATCTATATTCAGATGTGTGGAAAAATACCACTTTGCATTGATTCTTAACAATAGAACTAAATAGAAGATAAACCTTTCAGTTCAAGACCAATTAGCAGTCCAAGAGAAAGGAGCTCATAATGTAACCAAAGTATATTACACATAAGAATTTATTTAAAGAAATGCTCTTGGCTACTAAAGTAACTGCAGTTTTAGGGCCATATGTAAGTGTGTAGTATTGGAGCTGATAAAGTTTATTAGACAAACCCCCTACAAATACCACTGGGATTGTGATGTGCTGCAAGAGATCTCCAGTACTTCATCCTTTAGTATATCTAGCCCATGGAGTATATTTTATGGTAGACAGGCTAAAATAATATAATGTATTCCTTCCAAAAATTCCACAAATTAATTGTGCAATTTGTACCAATCTAACAAAATGGAAGTGATTAAACATTAGCGATGTCCTTTGAGGATTTTAGAAAATTGAATACTAGCACTGACTGGTGTATTTCCAAGACCTGACTTTGGGAGGGTCTCTTTGCAAACAGACTTTTTTCTTCATTTGAAGTCCCAGAGGGGGTGTTTTGTGAGTTTATTGACTAAATAAGAGTATTGATTCCTTAAGAGCTTTTCTATTTCCTTTCATTGGGAAATATTGCTGCCTGTATAGTGTTCTTTCAGAGCTGTAGGTGAGAAGTCTTTTAAGTAGTGCTATAAATTTCCATCCCTGTTCCTCTTTGCTGTGTAAACAAGTGTCTGTCAGTCCACAGGGGTTAATTTGTCCCTGTTAAACTTTAAGAGTTTCCTCTAGGGCCCTCTGCTCATAGACAGTAACTTCAAAGCAAGTCACACATGGATATACACACCTGTCATCTGTTTTGTATATGTATACAATTAACCTGGCTTAGCAGAAGCATAAATTGGTTTTATTTCTTTACAGCAAAAATAAAATCAAATTGTACAAATTAGACTTTTTTAATGTACTGTTTCATCTGCCCTTCTCTATTTGGCTCTAAATATAATATTAGCCATAAAATCCTTGAAG
The DNA here is from genome assembly GCA_027410445.1 of Discoglossus pictus. Classification (NCBI taxonomy): domain Eukaryota; kingdom Metazoa; phylum Chordata; class Amphibia; order Anura; family Alytidae; genus Discoglossus; species Discoglossus pictus. The sequence goes on along the minus strand of CM050172.1, from coordinate 57,126,430 downwards.
TTTTTCAGTACATATGTCTTGCCCAGAAAAATATATTTCCAGATTCTCTGCCTAGGCCAATAAGGTCCAGGCCTAGGGCAACACATTTCTAGAAGGATTTAACCAGCAGATTCAGTGAATAATGTGTGCATATATACATAATTGTCTTGACCCATGCATGATTCATTTAGGCTTAGATGATGAATAACGGACACGAGGAGTGAATGCGAGAACAACGGGCCACAGCTTTATTTATAAAGAATTGTATATAACAACACATGACTTTATTTACCGGGGGAGGAGCCCGGCCACGGACAGTGACCTCACGCTTCGGGCCCTGCCCAAAGCCCCAATGCTTATATTAAGCACGCCCTGGGAGGTAGGTCCAACGCCCACTTAGGCCAGTGGGCCGGGCAACTCACCTCCCGCCAAGCCATAAACATAGCAAAATACACAAAAATTGCCACTTCTCCACAAATTCCTTGAATACAAAATCTCTTTTTTTTTCTTTCATATAACTATTTATATTTTTCATTTTAACATACAACCAAATTAACAGGGTGGGTGGGTGGGATTTCAGACGGGAGACCGCGCTGCTGTGCCAAACGGCGAGAAACGCGGACGCACGACACGCCCCGACGCAACTGATTGGCTGACGGCCTCACAGGCTCCGCTGGGTCACGCAACACTACGTGCAGACCCAGGAAGCCTGTGCAGCCTCCGCGTCAGACAATATGCAGTGACCAGTGGCAAAGCTAGTGAATGGAGGGCCCAGTGCAAAATAATTCGGGGACCCCTTTTCCAACTTCTCTATACAAATTAGCTGTCTGTTGGAGTCAAACCCTCCTTCTGGATCACTACCTTGTCGTGGTGAAGGGGTTTGTGTACTTTAATGAAGCTCTGAGCAATATTATGTAGGGTCACTGAGGATGGGCAGGTCATAGCAGATAGACTGGTCCACTGGAGAAGTAACTGGAAAGCCATATAATTATCCTTGCCAATAAAATCTTATGGATAAGCACAACTAGACACAAGATGTGCTTGGCTTGCTGCAGTCTTTAGAGTCATTGAGAGCCGGACACGACTGAACAACCAAACAACAGGAGTTAATAATTCACTAAAAAATATATGTAGAATATAAGATTATCCCTAGATCATCTCATCTCTAATAAGTTAAGAGACCCACCCTTTACTCTATGCCCCTGCTGCTGGCAGCAGAGGGTCCCATAAATGTACCAGACACTTTCTGACATTTCACACACATTTATATATATATGATAGAAGCCATGCACCCTACACAGTACAGTAAATATATACAGGCAGTTCCCTGGTTAAGGATGAGATACATTCCTGAGAATGTCTTTAAGTCAGATTTGTATGTAACTCGGATCCCTGATGAATAATAATAAAAGTACTATAATGGCTCATATGTGGTAATAATAATACAGTGTAATGTGCTGTAATACCACTACTACTAATAATACTCTTGTACTATACTAATAAGTTACATAAACTATTGTGCTCTCTCTTTTAATTCAAACAAACAGACCATCAAAACAAACTCATACAAAAAGCCTTGGGAGCCCGTTCTTAAGTATGGGTCATCTGTAAGTCTGGTTCTTTGTAACCCGGGGATATATATATATATATATATATATATATATATATATATATATATATATATATACAGGAATACCTTGTTAAACACTGTAGATAGGTTCCAGGCAATAGGAGTGCTAAGCGAAAGAGCTTTAAATGGGGCAGTTTAACATGGAGTAGATAGGCACAGGGGATCTCATAAAAACCCCCACACAATATCAATTGAAATTTAAACTTTTTTTGTTTTATATGAACTTCAAAGAAATAGCAAACATAACACTAACACAAACTGAACATTAGCAGAAATATAAACATTAAATTTTTGATATTGAAGTGTCTGGGTCATCCTGGATTCTATTGTTTTTGGAGAAAAAAAACAGTGTTATAGCGAATCAAAGCATTAAAAGGGGTCTGGCAGGCAAAAACAGCTCTTTAGCGAGACAGTGCTGTAGAGAATCAGAGCGTTAAATGGGGTCTTGCAGGAAAAAAGCTTTATAGCGAGACAGTGCTATAGAGAATCAGAGCGTTAAAAGGGGTCTGGCTGGCAAAAACAGTGTTATAGTGAATCAGAGCGTTAAAAGGGGACTGGCATGGAAAAACAATGCTATATCGGGGCAATGCTATAGAGAATCAGAGCGTTAAAAGGGGTCCAACGTTCGAAAACAGTGTTATAGTGGGGGTTTAGCATGAAAAGGGGTCTGGCAGGAAAAAAAGCTCTATAGCGAATCATTTCTAAACAGGGTAACTTTAAGCGGGGTATACCTGTGTGTATGTGTGTGTGTGTATGTGTATATATATATATATATATATATATATATATATATATATATACAGTAAAGTCCCGATTGTCCGGCACTCAACTAACCGGGACTCTCAAGCAACCAGCTCCGGCATCAATTCCTCATTTGGGGACTCCCTATTAACCAGCAACTAAAGTTATCCGGCAATAGGGAGTCCCCATAGGTGCTGGATAACACAGAGTTTACTGTATGTATGTATGTATATATATATATATATATATATATATATATATATATATATATAAGGAATAGTATATTAGTGATTCTATTTGAATGTCTAAAAATAAGTTGATGAAAATTTATTTCCTGCTCAAAATACAGTATATGCACTGCAGTCTGGGAAAACTGGGCGGGACATGCAAATGAGACCACATAATGCACCATACTGCCTGGTTTGTGTGGTGATTGTTGTAGAGAGTAGTTCTATACAGCAATTGTTTCACATATGGTGGGCCCTCCACCGTACAAAGTACAGTAGTACAAATAAGGAATAGTACATTAGTGATTCTATTTGAATGTCTAAAAAAAGTTGATGAAAACTTATTTCCTGCTCAAATTTCTCAGAAATACAGTATATGCACTGCAGTCTGGGAAAACTGGGCGGGACATGCAAATGAGGCCACTTAATGCACTATCACTCTGTCAATCCATACGAGCGGCAAAACAAAAACAAAATAAACAAAATCTTTTTTTTTTTCTTTCACTGCAAAGAGCTCTATGTCTCTTAAAACTATATATATATAAACTCCCTGTTATCTGGCACCTACGGGAACTCCCTATTGCCGGATAAATGTAGTTGCCGGTTAACCAGGGGTCCCTGAATTTAAGGTTCTAAACGACCCTTAAACCCCCCAAAACCCCTCAAAACCCCTTTAAAAAAGGGCATTAGCACCTAAACTGGACCATTTAGGGCCCAAAAAATAATTAGAAAAAAGTTAGCATTTATTTTTTGCGGTCTTGAACTGCAGGATAGAGTTTTTTGAAAATGGGGAATTGATGTTGGTGCCGGTTGCTTGAGAGTCCCGGTTAGCTGAGTGCTGGATAATTGGGAGTTTACTGTATATATATATATATATATATATATATATATATATATATATATATATATACATATATATACATATATATATATATATATATATATATATATATATACATATACATATATATATATATATATATATATATATATACACACATATATATATATATATATATATATATATATATATATATATATATATATATATTTATATATATATATAAAATAAATATTTTAGACTTGTACAAAAGCTCAGTTGACTATAAAACAGCCTGCTTTTTATGGCCAAAAATAATCAAATACTAGTCACTGTGATAATAATGCACTTTGGAGAGGTAAAAAACACTGTCTTGTTCTTGTAGAGAAGAAATCTCGCAGAAGGAAACATCAGCTGCCTTGTCATTAACACCCATAGCACACTGTTCTAGCTGTTAGCAGATTAATGTCACACACCTCTGTACAGTAGCGGGAATCTCTTATATTCTCTACCAAATCACAGCACTTACACTGTGCCACAATAATCAATGAACACATCATCACTTCAGTCAAGGTATCAAAATAAAGAACAAAAAAACTATCTATCTATATATATATATATATATATATATATATATATATATATATATCTGCGCACTGAGTGGAGCTTGTGCAAGCCTGCCGGAAAACAGTCGCTTGGCTCATTAAAATCTTTTTCACAGTTGCTGTATAATTTTGTGAAGCCTGTTGTATTGTTGCAAACATTTAGGCTCTCTTTATTTTGTGTGTCAATGATGCAGACTTCTGATAGTGGGCTGTAACTTATATTTCTTTTTAGGCCATGAAGTCAATTATTCAATACATATAAAAAAGTGCTATAAAATATCACAGAGCCCTCTGGGGGTTATGGCCTGTGAAGTTGGCTGGTTCGCCTGTACCTAGAAATGGACATGAGTGCATGTTTTCAATTAAGAAATATATACGCACCTCTTTTTTCATCATCTAGTGTTATTTTGACAGTTAAAGGGCCGTTGTAGTTCAAGAAACTAGCTACCTGGTTGTGAAGTATGTAACAAACTATCAACATTAGCAGCTGTGCAAGCCAGGGACATAAAAACATTTTTAGAGAAAATTAGAATTTTTGAAAACTCTGTTTATGCGTAGGGAAGTTATTTTGTCTTTGTTACATTACTTGTTCAGAGCTGGATTGAGGGTAGAGGAAGAATTTTTGGGGAGAGATTAGGTTAGATAATTGGATGTGATTGAAATTAACACCACACCCCTGGCCAGGAAGCAGGAAGTTTGAATCAGCATAGCTCTTCAGAAATGTAAACACCCCGCTGACACATACAGCTTGGACCAAATTATCATGAGTGCCTCCAGGGTCCAGCAGATGCATCAACATTTATTATTATTATTATTATTATCTTTATTTATATCCCGCCAACATATTCCGTAGCGCTGTATAGGGGTTGAGTACATAGCAGAAAACAAATTAAACACCTTGTAAAGAATGGAGGGCCCTGTTTTTGAGCATAAAATCAAATGTACATAGAGCTTGTTTCCAAGGCCTGACACAAGATTGAAAACTCGCAAACTTACAATCTAAGGGTAACATTTATATATTTTCTAATCAAAACTATTTTTTTATGACTTTTCCCTATTGAACTATGCTCCTAATCAAACATATATATATATTTTTTTATTTAGTAACGGATTTGTAATAAAACAGTAATTAAAGAAAAGAGTCAATACAGCTTTTAAATGTACTCCAGAAATTAGCATAGAACACATGCTTCTCTAGCCACTGCAAGGACGGAGGTAGATAATGTTATCTAGGCAACAGATAAAGAATTCTATCTGGACAGATTCTGGGATAGAAGGTAGAGAGGAGCATGCCAGCTAAAGTCTGCTTTTTGTGGTGTGATGACAAAACAATGAGCCCTAATTGTATTTTGCATTTCATCTCCTTTATGCACAAACAATACTGACTCTCATGAACAATTTACTTATTACTAGCCATTGCAAAAACTGGTACAATGTATAGCCAGCTTTTAAGTGTCCCTTTAAGTCATAATTTTGCACCTATGATTTGTATAATATACCTAAAAGATGCAATCCTTATGTGACACTTTATTATCTCATTAATATAGTCTGCACACAATAATACAATACTGAATGACGCGGAGGCTGCACAGGCTCCCTGGGTCAGCCCGTAGCGTCGCGTGACCCAGCGGAGCCTGTGAGGCTATCAGCCAATCAGGTGCGTCGGGGGCATGTCGGAAGCCCGTTTCGCGCCGTTGAGCACAGCAGCGCGGTCTCCCGACTGGAATGGACGGAGGTCTGAGGTCCTGCAGCCAAAACTAAAAGTAGGAAGGTTAAATACTGAGATTCCACCCCAGCTTACCAGCACATAAGGGGATATACTTGTTGAGGCTATTCTTGCTTGTTTTGTTTCTTCCTCCGTTTTGTGTCTTTGTGTGTCTTGTCTGTGCTGTGAGTGTGTTTTGTCTGTGTGTGTCCCTGTGGCTGTGTGTGCCTGGTGCTGCTGCTTGTTGTCCCCCCTGTTTGTCCCCCTGGTAGTCTTAGTATGGATCCAGAAGGCTTAGAGGCTTTGCTGGCTGAAGTTAGGACCCGTGCCTTAAGCCAAGGGGTCAGGTGGGTGCAGGACAGGCTGGGACCTCCCATGCCTTCTGCGCTTGGAGCTCAGCACATTGAACAGGAACAGCCTGCGGTGGCTGGTGTCCTAGCCAATTCTGATGCCTCCAGGGAAATTTTTTCCCATCCCACCACTGTAGGGCTACCAGACCCCCGTCCATCGGGCAGCAGAGACACAAGAGATGGGGGGGTTACAGGTCAGGGCGGCCGGGACCCCATACCCCCCAGGCAGGCGAGCGCCAGGACCACAGGCGGTGGGGGTGAGGGCCTAGCACTCCGGCCACCACCAGCCAACTTGCCTAAAGATCCTAGGCCGCGACAAAGGTCGAGAAACATCCCTCTAACACCCCGTAGGGGGGGTGCAGGGGGTAAGAGAAAAGCCGGGAGTCCTAAAAAGGCTCCTACAGGCCCTCACGGTGCCAAGCAGACGGTCCTTGGGGTTTCCCCCAATAACAGTGCTTCTGGTACTTTACAGGGACGCCCAATTGGCGGTGAGATGAGCATGGCTACGACGAGAGAAAGAAGAGATGGAGTGATCAGAGAGATGAATAGCCAAGACAGCATGGTCATGATTGATGACATGCCAGTGACAGCGGCAGTGGCGAGGCTAGGACGCCCCACTCGAGCTAAGAAGGCTACGAGCAGGTACAGTCCGCTACTATTCACGCACACACCGCTAAGACGTAGCAGAGTAGAGACTGAGGGCGAGACGGTTAGGCCACAGCGCAAAAAGTCTAAGACCAACCAACATCTGGATATTCCAACGCCCGAGGAAGTCTTAGGGGAACCCCTACAGGGGGCGGCGGAGGCAGCGCTAGCCTACTCCAGCCGCGCAGGCTTAGGTGACCAGGACCTTTCCTCAGATGAGGAAAGGGCGGTATGGGCACGGGCATGCAGGTCGCGGAGAGCTAGTGACTGTTCTTCTTGTACCCACAGATCCAGAAGGAGATCCAGGTCGAGAAGCAGGAGATCTTGTCGCTGCAGCTGTGCTTGCACTGGATCTGAGAGGAGGAGCCCGCGGAGGGCCAGACGGTCAGAGTCCCAGGAGCGTCAGGAGAGACGCAGGGATACTCCGTTGGCCGTATCTACTCCAAAGCTTCCAGAAGCAGGTGAGCGCTCAGATTTGAGCTGCGCAGCAGACAAGGGAGGGTTTATCGGGTCATTGAAGACTCTACTAGCTGCGCACAACATCGCGGTTAGCGAGCACGAAATGGGAGCTTGGATAGGGGGGCTAGTGAAGTGTGCATGGTCCCAGCCAGCAGCGGCAGTGGCGCCAGCGAGCGCAAGCGAGGCGTTAGCTAGCATGCGCACGCCCGAGCCGGTAGTCAATGCGATTGCAGCAATAGGTAGTACCAATGCAGGAGTTACCGACACAGCTATGAGACCTATAGTCTTATGCTCATTGGATAACTTAGGTGCACACCTTACCCAGGAGGTTAAGGAAAAGATCTGGAGGAGGGAATTTATAGAGTTGTTTTCCCTTCTCCCTATGTCTAGGCAAACAGATTTGGTCGAGAGGGGCCCCAGGGAGGGGGAAGAGCGGCGGAAATCTTTTGCTAGGCTACCTAGGACGTTTGATACATGGCTGCAAGCATTTTCAATCTGGGCTTGCGTACTGTGTGAGCGGCACCCCGAACAGAGTTCAGGATTATTCGTTTACATAGACGAAATTCGGAATGCTCACAAGGTCTATGTGGGTACAGCCTGGTGGCGGTACGATGAGGAATTCCGGCAATACTTGGCCTCAAGGCATGGAGTGACAAAGCGGTGGCGTATTGGCTAAACATCATGACACCCATGAGAGTCACAACGCCCTTTCGGAGCGGGGCCGGTGGAGCTAAGGGCCCCACCCACGCCTCGGGAGCAGGCCTTAAGACCTGTTTTGCGTATAACGAGGGGGTCTGTAGATGGGCCCCTAACTGCAGGTTTAAGCACGCATGCACGATTTGTGGAAGTGAACACCCCCTGTCTAGATGCGGTAGACCAAAAGAGGGAGGCAGGGGCGAACCTCCTGCAAAGGGGCAGGACGCCCATACGCCTCCCCGCCATGCTGCCGTGGCTAAAACGCTACGGTAAATTGGCAGGCACCGCCGAAGCGGCGCGCCTGTTGGAGGACGGTTTCCGAGAAGGATCGACATTCGACATGCGGGTCGACATTCAAGGTTTTCTTGTTCCAAACCTGAAGTCAGCCAGGGATTTCCCAGGGGTAGCTAAAGCTAAGGTGCTTAATGAGGTAAAATTGGGGAGGATGGCAGGGCCATTTGCGGCCCGCCCATCCTGGGTTTAGTCGTGTCTCCACTTGGGGTGGTCCCCAAAAAGGAGAAGGGTAAATTTAGGTTGATTCAGCATCTCTCCTACCCCAGAGGTCGTTCGGTAAACAATGGCATCTCAAAAGACCAGGCTACTGTGTCTTATGAGTCATTTGACCGGGCAGTCGACCTGGTGAGGAGGGAGGGCCATGGGGCCCTTATGGCAAAAGTGGACATTGAGGCAGCATTCAGATTGCTCAAAGTACACCCGTCAAGCCATCGGTTGCTGGGGTGCTTCGTAGACGGAAGTTACTTCGTCGATTTATGTTTACCCATGGGATGCTCGATATCCTGTGCTTACTTCGAGGCCTTCAGCAAATTTTTACAATGGGTCATGAGCATCGAGGCGGGGTACATGAGTATTACCCATTACCTGGATGATTTCCTTTTCGTTGGCCCAGCAGGAAACGACGCTTGCAGTTTCATGCTGGATGTGTTCACCGAAATCTGTACAGAGTTCGGGGTACCGCTGGCCCATGACAAGACGGAGGGCCCTACGGAACAATTGACTTTTCTAGGGATTCGGATTGACTCCTGCAAAATGGAGTGCAGTCTTCCCTTAGAGAAGGTGGTAGACATGCAAGCGGAGATTAAGGCGCTACTGGGCGCGCGGAGGGTAACCCTGCGGCGGTTGCAATCAATATTGGGGAAGTTGAACTTCGCATGCAGAATTATCCCCATGGGGCGGATATTCTGTAGACGGATGTCACTGGCTACTATACGGATTGCGAAGCCGCATCATTTCCTGACAGTCTCTAGGGTTATGCGTGATGATGCGAGGGTGTGGGCGGTGTTCCTCGCCGATTTTAATGGGCGGGTGCTCCTTCAAAAGGAGGGCGCCACCAGCGCAGAGCTAGATCTCCACACCGATGGGTCCGGACCGATTGACTGTGGGGCTTATCTCCACGGGAGATGGTGCACTGCGGCGTGGCTGGAGGAATGGGAAGAGGCGGGTTTAATGCAGAACCCTACATTCCTTGAGCTGTTCCCTATGGTGGTAGCAGTTCACTTATGGGGTGCCTGTTTCAGGGACAGGCGAGTCATTTTCCATTCGGCTAATAAAGGGTTGGTGGAGGCCGTGAACAACATCACGGCAGCATCCGTACCGGTGATAAGATTGCTCCGGCATCTTGTGCTATGTTGTCTTCGCTTGAACATATGGTTTCAGGCAAGACATGTGACAGTAGTGGAAAACGGAATTGCTTACGCCCTCTCTCGGTTTCAGGAGGACCGCTTCAGGGCGCTGGCTCCTTATGCGAACGCCCTGGGGGAGCACATCCCCGAGGAGCTTTGGGAGATTGGAGCTGTCAGGCAACGAGACTCGTGAGACAGTCTGTTGCCCCAGCGACTTGGACCGCTTATAGACGTGTGTGGGCAAAATGGTGGTGCGCGGAATGTTCAGCGGGTCGCAAAGGCCAATAACATTTGCGCTGTTGCTGAGATTGGCTCAGGAGTTGGTGGTGGTTTGCAGGAACCCCTTTGAATCCCTACTTTTCCGAACGGCTTTTTCCCTGGCGTTCTTCGGAGCGTTTAGGATAGGGGAGTTAGTCGCAAACAGTAGACACGGTTCGGGGGGACTGCAATTGGTGGATACCTGCCTCAGGGAAGGTATGGTGGTATTGTGGTTGCGGAGGTCAAAGACCGACCAAGTGGGTAAAGGAAGAGAAGTTGTTCTGCATCAGGTTGGCACGGAGTGTTGCCCATATGCATGTGTAATGGAGTACCTTAAGCAGCGACCGGCGGGACGGTGTTCGCTGCTGGTACACGCCGATGGAACGGCACTGTCAAAGTATCAATTTAAAAAAGTTTTAAAAAGCGCACTGCATCGGCTCGGTTTTAAGCAGTCCGACTTCGGAACACACTCTTTTCGGATTGGAGCTGCCACAGAAGCGGCTAGGTTGGGGTTGCCCGACGCGACAGTGAAGCGCATCGGGAGGTGGGAACGTTTTCGGTCCTATGTAAGGCCAAATGCAGTGGTATAATGGTGTTGCTTTCTACTTTCAGGGGAACAGAAGCAACTATGGATTGTGGGCCATTCATACGTGTACTGGGCCCACAGGTTAGCCGCAGTTACAGAAGAAAAGGCACAACTGGGCTTTCCTGTTACGGACTTGCGCGTACGGTGGTGTGGCATTCGGGGTCTGCGATGGGCGCAGCTCGACGGTCTCCTGGAAACTTACGCGCAGCGTTACGGTCAGCCCAGCGTGATAATAATTCATGCCGGCGGGAATGATTTGGGGACAGTTCCCATGAGACTGATGCTGAAAGTGATGAGACGAGACATTGAGAAGTGGGTGAAGAAGTTCCCTGGCACGTTCCTTATCTGGTCCGAGATGATTAAGAGAAGATCGTGGTGTAACGCACGCGACCCAGTATGTTTGGACAAGGCTAGACAGAAGATCAACCAGCAGATTGCGAGTTTTGTGAGGAAACATGGTTTCGTTGCCATCCGGTATAAAGAGTTCGAACCGGTTGGTGCTGATGATTTTTTCGCGAAAGATAAGGTTCATCTTACGGAAATAGGGTACGAGTTGATGATGTTGGAGTTTAGGGAGAGTGTTTTGCGGGCTTTGGCTTTAATGTCCAGCAGGGGGGGATCGCAGCCTCGGGAGGCGTCTCTCGCATGCTCCGTGGCGGGAGGTGAGTTGCCCGGCCCACTGGCCTAAGGGGGCGATGGCCCCACCTCACAGGGCGTGCTTAAAGATAAGCATTGGGGCTTTGGGCAGGGCTCAAAGCGTGAGGTCACTGTTCGTGGCCGGGCTCCTCCCCCGGAAGGAAAGGACTAAATTAGTAATTTAAAAAAGTTATGGTTGTTGTTTACATTGTTTCAAAATAAAGCTGTGGCCCGTTGTTTCTCCCAACTCAAGTTGTCGTGTCAGTTATTCCATTACCTAGCCTAAATGGATCATGCATGGGTCATGAATGACGCGGAGGCTGCACAGGCTCCCTGGGTCAGCCCGTAGCGTCGCGTGACCCAGCGGAGCCTGTGAGGCTATCAGCCAATCAGGTGCGTCGGGGGCGTGTCGGAAGCCCGTTTCGCGCCGTTGAGCACAGCAGCGCGGTCTCCCGACTGGAATCCCACCCACCCACCCTGTATTTTGTTGTTAACAGATGTATATGGAGTATTCTTTTAAAAAAAAAATATATATATAATATAAATAAGAAATATTGAAATTAATATATATTTTGGTTAAAGAATTCGGAGAAGTGGCTATTGTATGTTGTGTAATTTTAATTTATGACTTGGCGGCGGGAGGTGAGTTGCCCGGCCCACTGGCCTAAGGGGGCGATGGCCCCACCTCACAGGGCGTGCTTAAAGATAAGCATTGGGGCTTTGGGCAGGGCTCAAAGCATGAGGTCACTGTTCGTGGCCGGGCTCCTCCCCCGGAAGGAAAGGACTAAATTAGTCATTTAAATAAGTTATGGTTGTTGTTTACATTGTTTCAAAATAAAGCTGTGGCCCGTTGTTTCTCCCAACTCAAGTTGTCGTGTCAGTTATTCCATTACCTAGCCTAAATGGATCATGCATGGTTCATGAGATTCTTTGTGGGTTTTAAGATTTTTAGATTTAAAAAACACTGTAGTTAGTAAAAATTTCATGTTTTTAAAGTATGCAAAAAAATCACAATGTTAGCAGCTGTGTCAGCCATAATCATAAAGTAATTTTAGAGAAGATATTAGCTTTGAAAACTATATGTATAGAATGATTAATCTGGCCTAGCTTCAGCTCTTCCTGCTAATTTGGAGCATGAACGTTAATTTAGGTTTGGGGTGAGGAAGGAGAGAAGAGGAAGGGGGTAGTTGGACTTGTTATAAAATTGACGATATTGGAAATTTGACACCTACTTTTTTCCCTACACATGCTAAGAACTGGCCAGTCGCAAGGATAACTGCAAACCATGCTAGTGGATAAATTGAAATTCCTCTCTCAGACACAATCATCCCTAAAGTATCATGGATGCCTCCAGGGATCAGCAGAGGCATTATCTTTTTTCTCTGCCTCTGTATGCTCTTAATTGAACTCACAGTTGTTAACATGTATACTTGATCTACGCACAGTTTGACTGTGTATGTGTACAATAGAAAATACCCCAACCAACCACCCATCAACAAAAACATGCCAGATAATGGTACAAAGTGGTAACAAAGGGATCTGTTCCATTGGAAGCTTGCGAATGCCTCAAACTGGTAATTTTGGCTTATGGTGTTTTTTTATCTCAGGGGCAGATATGGCGAGGGCCACTTATATCAGGCTATAATAACCTGCCCAGTTCTTCCCAGTCAAGACACTCATACCATGCTCCCCGTCGTTGCCCAGTCACCGTATATGTTAGGCTAGGCATCCAGCACCCCATATTCATCAAACACTGAAACAGTAAATACTTTAGGTCTGATACAGGAATGTGAGTTGTGAAATGGTTAAACACTACTATAGGTATGGGCATTGGTTTCAGCACAACGAATTTGCAGAGGGACCTCAAATGCTTTTTTAAAGATCTGCAATCTAGCAGAAGTAGTTTTTAATTATGCAATAGCAATCAGTATTGGTCTAAATTGCGCTACGTTAAGCAGTATTAATTCATAAACAAGTAATGTTGTTAAATTACATTTACAACCAAACATATAATCTTGTATGAAACCGCTGTGTATCTCTATTATGCATATAAAATGCAACTTCCTTCATATTATAAATCCAAGGCCCCAAACCACACTGCTAAGATCACCATAGCAACCACCATTGAGGCCTTAACACAAGGGCAGCCATCTTCAAACTTTCAAATCACTTAAAGTTTAAAGACCAATTTCACAAATAGACAGGAAAAAGGCAGCTTATATGAGGCAAAGAAAAAAGCAATAAAATAGTGTTTATAAAAATGATTATTTTGTTATAGAACTGAGGCTTCCAATTGATGCAGTGTTAATGGGGCAGGTCAGTGTGGAATTTGCAGCCATGTTTAACCTATTGAGGAAAAATATAGGACTGAGTCAATGTGCGCCGGTGACCTGGGGGCCATTTAGTAGCACCGGATGCAGTCTGCCACTTTAAAGTCCTCGTTGCTTTTTCGTTGACTCCCTGGGTGCTGACCCATTTGCGCTGCAGTATTAGAATGGTAGAGTAATAAATGAACAGTGGAGGGTTTTGTAATGATGATTAGGGACTGAAATTGGCTCAGATTTACAGTGTCACTCAGGAATGGAAGGAGAGGGGGGAAAGCATTCTGAGCGGCCTAATGGATCCATCAACTCGTTTCGGCTGCTCAGTGGGCCGAGCAGGGTCACCAGGCTTTCCGCTGGCAGCACAAAGCACTTCAATTTTGTTAGGAAATGTATCAATTTAACTGACTTGAGCAGCACACTGAAAAACCTAATGAATCTGGACTCAATTTTCCGCCACACTGCTTCTGAGAACTGTCGGAAACAATGTCTATGGTCGGGGGTGAAGCCCGCCTGTGATAGGCCGAGAAGCCTCTGTCGGGGTTAGTGGAGAGAGACAAGCCTGGCTTCAGCAAACCAATGACAGCCAGCAACCAGCCGCTGCCACTCTCCTAACAATGATGTCATTAAAGGTAAATTGGCCTCTATTTCAGCAGGATGATAGTGCTAATTGAGTGGCAAAATATAATATAGGGAGCTGTTGTCTGCAGTTAAAGGGAGGAGGGGGACAGATTAAAAGGCCTACAATAGTGGGTGTCAGGCATGGCAGATGTTGCTTTCTGCTGATAACTGCACTGACATATCTCTAGCTTGTCAAGGCGGAGGTTTTTTCGAAGAGACTGAAGCAGATGGCCCTTGCTGAATGGCAATGAAGTGCTTAAACAGGCTGGCTGCTGAAGGCAGCTAGTTTGTAAATAGAGGCAGTCGGAGGTGTCTTATTGATTTCGTTCACTACCCACAAGTACGTCCAAATGGCAGGCCATGAATAGGTCCCAGAGACGCCGCAGTCAAGTTTTACTCAAGTTCTCCTGCAATGATTGATCTACTGAACAGAGTAAAAGAAAAAAATAAATAAAAAGGATGCTGATGCAAGACAATGGACAAATGTTGACCCCTGTCATGTTTTTTTTTTGTTGATGAAAAATAGAGTATTGCAGTATACAGTACAGGGTGTATGTAGGTTTTATACTGCCCTAGGCCACACACAGAGGTGAGTGCTCCCCGCCCTAGTTACTCCTTCTCATTTTCTCTTGCTTTATTCCAAACCATGGGTATTGAATGTTTTTGTATATTTACAAGAGAGAAAATGTCAGGAATTTACAGACAGAAATATCACTACATATAGGGTCGTGGATATATACATGTACACATTATTCTATGGCACTGCATTGACATTTTCAAGTTGCCCAATGCTGCCCTAGGCCTGTGCCTTGTACCTCCAATAAAAGTAATAACATTTGTTTAGTGACAAGCTTTTGAATTATGCCACTGTCTTTTTCCAAACAAAACATATTGATTAAAGGAAATTGATACATTATAGTTACATAGTTACATAGCAATTAATGATGAAAAAATTTAGTCCATCAAGTTGATCCTTTTTAGATCTCCTCTGATCTGCAATATGCTTGTTAACTGATCCAGAAGAAGGCAAATAGAAAAATAATCCATAGAAACATTGCTAATTGTCTTAAAGTGGGGGAAAAAATAAAATTAATTCCTGACTCCAGACACTTGTGTTCAGATTCATCCAGGATAACCCTGAATGCCCTTTTTACTTCAAAAATATATCCAATCCCTTTTTAAAGTTAACTATCAAACCCACTGTCACCACCTCCTTTGGTAGAGAATTCCACATATTTACCACCCTTACTGTGAAGAACCCTTTTCTTTATTTAAGATTGAATCTTTCTACTTCTAACCTCAAAGGATGTCCTTGTGTCAGTTGGAAATCTATATATACACAATGGTGCTATATATACATATATATACAACTATGTAACTATGTAATTATATATATATATATATATATATATATATATATATATATATATATATACAGTAAGCTCCGTGTCATCCAGCACCTATGGGGACTCCCTATTGCCGGATAACTTGTGCCTTCAATTAAATCTATAAATATTTTTTTTTATTTGCTGGCACATTATAGTCTCATATCTACAGTTTGATCTTTAGAAGAAATAGACTTGATAAACATTTTTAGAAAGTAATATTTTCCTTTGGCTTATTGAAAGCACTGACACTAAGCATTGGAACATTTGAACTAAAGCAGTTGAATGTCATTCCGCATCATTCAAAATTCTAGAAGTAAAAATGGTGCCTCTTACTACATAATAATTGAATATAGTAGTTAACAAACCAAGATATCTATGTTTTACCTATTATCAAGTATATTTCATCAAAAGAGCACACTATAAGCATTGTATTACTGCATTTTTAAAACTAAAACTATCATTACTGAAATAATTAAAAACTGATTTGATGGAGCATGTTTACATTGCATTTCTTTTCATCTTTTTCAGCAGGAATTACTTTTCCTTCCTCTGGATCAATTCATAACTAACAATTCACTAATTACAAGCATCAGAGGAGCTCTGAAAAGGTTGTACCTGGTGGACTAAAAGTCCTTTTTCAAACGCAATAACTATGTTAATATGTTTTCCATACCTTTAGAAAGAGGCTTGACTTTTTCACAACATTGGCAAATGTGAAATCAATAAAACTATGTAGTGACGCTGTATAATAACATGCACGTTTATTATTATTATTATTATTATTATTATTATTATTATATTATTATTATTATTACTAATAATAATAATAATAATAATAATAATAATACACATTATTTATGTAGCCTAGCATTTTAAGCAATGCAATTTACTAGGGGAAAAATAGATTGAATTTAGTGAGTATGTGGCACGAAACAGAATAGTTGAAATATGTTGACACAAAATGAGTTGATCTCCTAAGAGCTTAATTTGAATGGTGATGGTGGGGCAAGAAAGACAAAAGGAAAGGGGGAGCAAATAAGCAGTACTAGGTTTGATGTGGTGGCTTTGTGTCATGGTGAAGGCTGAGCCAGCAGGACAGAAGACATCTAAAAGTTGTGTGGGTTATATATTTTAGATCTGTAAGTGATATGCTTTGTTCTAAAGGTGGGTTTTTAAAGAACTCTTAAAGCTCTGAAATTTATGTCAGAATATGACATAGCAATGTAGGGACTTTCAAAGATTTCAAGAAGCATCCTGTAGGTGGGAGTAAGTATTAATTGGGGAGGAAAGCAGTAGGTCAGGAGAAGACAGAAGAAGAAACTTAGGTGTAACTTAGAGGCTAGACATCCTATCACTTGTTTTTCATGTAAAAAAGTTTTTTTTTATGTTTAAATACTGTTAATTTCAATGTATGCTAGAACATCTGTAAAACCAGCATTTTATTAAAGCTATAAATAGTATTTATGGGATAGTCTTGAGCAGCCATTTATGATGTAGTTGAAGTGTACAGTGACTGAACAAACAGCACCATTGCGAATACATGGCCTCCAAACTGCGGAGCAGCACGAGCCATTGATGTCAGAGGTGAATCTTGGCTACGAAGGTGTGTGAGGGACAACCAACATGCTACAGTTGAGCAACTCACCATCCAAACGAACGAGGGGTTACCAAACGTGTGTCTAAAATGACAGTACAGCGAACCCTGTTGTGTATGGGGCTCTGAAGCAAACGGCTGGTCACTGTACTCATGCTGATGAGGGTTCATCATCAGAAATGGCTTCAATTTGCACAACAGTACCGAAATTGTACCTCTTCTGATCGGCAAAGGGTTACCTTCTCTGCTCCATCAACTGGATGGACAGAGGCGTGTCAGGCGTGAAACATCATAGAACAAACACTCTGCAATCATTGTTGGAGAAGAACACATGCTCGTGGCGGTAGTGTTATGGTCTGAGGAGTGTTTTCTTGGCATTGTCTGGGTCCACTCATACCTCTAGAAGGCACTCTCAACCAATTGGGTTATCTATACATTCTTGCAGACCAAGCACACTCATACATTTTGACTGTCTTCCCTGGAGCGGATGGGATCTCCTAGCAATACAATGCAACATGTCATATGGCCAGAATTGTCCCGGAGTGGTTGGAGAAGCACAACAAAGACCTCCAAGTACTTCCCTGGCCTCCAAATTCCCCAGACTTTAACCCCATAGAGGACCTGTGGGACCACCTCGATCACCATGTTCGCCATGTGGATCCTCCACCACGCACTCTTCAGAAGCTGTTGGATGCACTGCAGTCTACATGGCTCCGGATATCCGTGACAACCTTCCAGCATCTTATTGACTCACTACCACGTAATCTAGCTGCTGTCTGTGCTGCACATGACATTTTTTTGGGATATTAGCTGTTGGTCATAATAAAGTGACTGGATTGTGTCGATAGAAAGATAGACAGACAGACAGACAGTCAGATGTATAGATAGACAGATAGATATATAGATATAAAATTACATTATTTCGAATGGAGCATTTTGCTGAATAGTTATGTGTATATACAGTATCTCTCTCTCTCCCTCTCTCTCTTTATATATAAATATATATGTAAAAACTAGTTTTTTTTAATCGAGTGATGTAATATACAATACAATCCAGTCTACAATATGTAATGTCTGTAACATACATGGCTGTAAATGCTAGTGCATTACTTCAGAATTATGCATTATATCTAGTAGGACTCACACCAGCAGAATGGCCAGTAATAGAGTTGAGGTGATTTATACAGCTTTGAGGCAATTTATGCTGCTTTCCATAGTACAATACTATTAAATATTTCATATCAAGTAACTATAAGTGCAGAATTATACTTTAGCCCTGTAAAAATAATATATTTAAAAATCACCTCTATTATTAATGAATTAAAAAATCACAATGACTTAAAAATAGCATGGGCCATTTTTTTGTAATTTGATCTGCCAACAACCAGCAGACATAATAGTTTCCATCAATAAAATGTAATAATTATTATTAACTCCTTTTTTGCCAGAAGGTATGACAAAATATTACAATGCAATGAAGCAAGGCATAAGATCCATAAATTGGTAATAAAGGAACTTGTGCATTGTATGTCAAAGGCCCAACCCTGAGGCCCATATTCTGTATCATTAATCACTTCCATTAGCACATGTGTAATATGACTAGTTTGGGGTCCTAAACTGGCTTTCTGTGTTTTTATGACTGGTAATGTGGTTTTACTTGTTACTATAAGTTTTAAATTTGACAAAACAAAAATGTAAGGTTCGTATCACAAGCATTAACACAAATCATGATATAGAACATAGGCCTCAGGCCTAAATTTATATAATAATATTTTACCTTGTGTGAGAAAATCTAACCAATGTTATATAATTGTTTGAGTTGGATATCAATCAGTGAATTCAGAGATTCTAATAAATCAGTCCTAAAAAAAAGCCTAAAGCTTAAATTTATGCCACCATTAGAAATTGTGTTTAACTTGAAAAATCTTCGAGGATAAAGTTAAATCACAGTCTAATTCCTTGAGAACACTCTGCTGGAACTCACCTTGAGGTATTAGGAAATATGCCTTACTCAAGTAAGTTCTCGGTTTATATATATATATATATATATATATATACATATATATATATATGAGATAAATTATCATGCTGGCCTACTAATGTCATCACAGCATTAACATTTTAGCTGAAACCTAAGTGTTTGGACCCTGGCCTTAAAGTTTCCAACTATCATAAAAATGTAATTTTTTGTTAGATGCTAGCTTAATTATCTTCTCTGTTTCAATAGTGTTAGTCTAGTGCATTTTCCCCTTGTCATGACAAGGGTACCGACTCACACCACTGACATACCTTGTGCTGGATCCCATCAGGTTTTTTCAGCACCTGGACAGCTACTGGGAGGTCAACGAAGACTTGTGGAAGAGGATAAAAGAGGACCATTGACTCTGGGAGTACCAAACAACATCAAGTACATGTTTCAAAGAGTATATTGCTTTAAATCAGGTGAACATTTATAGGGGCAAAACAATAGAAACATTATAAAACAAAAAGTACACAAACAAAAAGCTTCTTTGAATTCCCCACCTAAAGAGTAGGTGGCCAAACACAAATGGACCTACATTGGCGGATCTGTGATTGGTCAGCAATGAAGTAATCACTGGGAAGTCACCAGCGTGATTTAAGCTTCCCGTCTTGAAGGGCGTACCTTTTACCATAGGGCTGATGTTGGTGCTTCTCCTATTGGCTTGTGGTAGTAACTGAGTGACCAACATGCCCTTGTGATTGGCTGAAATATGATTGACACAGATTTCAGCTGTTCAAAATCTGTAAAAATGAGTATATAAGGTGAGGGTGTGGTCAAAAAGCTGTTATTCGGCTGTGGAGCTGATGAACTCTAGTCTAAAAAAACATTTTTATAGAATGGCGCAATTTTTAGGCGGATCACAGAGAGGGACCATGGCATCAATCAAAAAAGAAGTGGATGGATTCTTCTAGCAATCCATAGTTTTAATATCTTCTAGTCAAATATAGTCACACACAAACACACATATCACTAAACAGCTATACAGATAGACCAATAATGGGAATCCAGTCAATCAAAGGCCACTCAGTAATCAATAGAATAAATCAGAAACACTTATATAAAGAATATTTGGTAAGCATTACAGGGGTCGCAATGTGCTTCAGTGTGCACGATTTCTTATGGAAAATTTGTCATTGCAGCCCTCTGCACCCCATCACAGCCCTTGTGTAAAGTTTAGTAATAAGACACTAGCAGTGAATAATAAGACACTAGCAGTGAATTAAATATGAAAACTAAAATTTGTAGTTATATAAGCCATAAATCTAAAAGCATTTTTAGAAAATCATAATTTTTGAAGACTCTCTGTGTTTTGCCATTTGAGTGCATACTTCTCTCTCTCTCTCTCTAGTTCTCTATATAAATCACATATTATTATGTCAAACTGCGATTTGTTGTCACGTTTGCGAGCCTTGCGTAGTCTACAGAGCTTGGAGCACTTAGCCGAAAAGCGCCAAAGCAGTTGAGGCATTGAAACTCGGAGCACTTGCGCTCATCGGCTGCGAGCAGTTGAGGCATTGAAACACGCAGGACTTAGGCAGAAATGAGCTCCGAAGGCGCTCCTGCGAGCTTCGCAAATCATTGAAAAACGCAGGACTTACCCTCCAAGCAGTTAGGAAAAGCAGGACTGCCTTAGGTTTCAAGCAGCTGAGGAACGTGGGACTTAGAAAAAAAAGTTGTGAGGCGCTGAAAATACGAGGTCGGAAAAATACGAACTTAACGGCCGAACAGCGCAAACCAAGCAACACAAAAAATACAAACAAAAAATACAAGCAAAACCTCACACACAGCATAGGGGGACAGCCAGGACGTCTGGGAGTGAGGTTGCACCCAAATTGTGAGGAAAAAATTGGCGGACGAAAAACATGAAAACGAAGCTACACAACCCCCAAATTGCGCAAAACGACGCCAGACGCGTACCACTTTTACCCAGTAACGTACGAGGTACAAAATACACTATTAGAAAGGACGGAAAATGCTTGCGAGCCACGTAACACATAGACAATCACCACCATTTTACAACACCAACTTGCAACTCATAACAGCTTTGCACTTCCTCTTATATTTGTTCATTCAGAATTAATTATTAACGTACATTATTTAATAAGTATTAATTAGTAATGGAAAATACAAATTTACACTTTCCACTGCACTAAACATATTTTTATTTTTACACTGCAGTTTTATATATCTGGACTACTGCTCATTGGTTGCCAGCGATAGCACTCTCAAAGCAGTTACATATTTAAATCACTTTATTATGCTCTGAGACCGGAAAACACTTTCTAATTGACACTGCACTAAAAAAATTGTATATTTAACACTGTACTTATATATTTGTCTTTGCGATGAGCGCCGAAGATGATCGTTGCAAAGCACAAAACTTGAAGGACACGAGGGGAGAGGCTCGCAATGAGAGCTGAAGGTACTCAGAGGAGCAAAAGTGCACAAGGAGAGACGCTCGCAAGGATCGCCGAAGATGCTCAGAGGACCAAAAGTACACGGGAGGAGAGGCTCGCAATGAGCGCCAAAGGCCAATTACCTTCAGAAGTCACATAATTGGTGAAATGATGTCCACTTGTGTGCAATCTAAGTGTCACATGATCTGTCATTACATATACACACCGTTTTTGAAAGGCCCCAGAGGCTGCAACACCTAAGCAAGAGGCACCACTAACCAAACACTGCCACGAAGACAAAGGAACTCTCCACACAAGTAAGAGACAATGTTGTTGAGAAGTACAAGTCAGGGTTAGGTTATAAAAAAAATTCCAAATCTTTGATGATCCCCAGGAGCACCATCAAATCTATCATAACAAAATGGAAAGAACATGGCACAACAGCAAACCTGCCAAGAGACGGCTGCCCACCAAAACTCATGGACAGGGCAAGGAGGGCATTAATCAGAGAGGCATCACAGAGACCTAAGGTAACCCTGAAGGAGCTGCAGACCTCAGACCTCAATCCAATAGAAAATCTGTGGTAAGACTTAAAGATTGCTGTTCACAAGCGCAAACCATCCAACTTGAAGGAGCTGGAGCAGTTTTGCAAGGAGGAATGGGCAAAAATCCCAGTGGTAAGATGTGGCAAGCTCATAGAGACTTATCCAAACGACTTGGAGTTGTGATTGCCGTAAAAGGTGGCCCTACAAAGTATTGACTTTCTGTTATTTTGTCCTATTTGTTGTTTGCTTCACAATAAAAATAAAAAAAATCTTCAAAGTTGTGGGCATGTTCTGTAAATTAAATGATGCAAATCCTCAAACAATCCATGTTTATTCCAGGTTGTGAGGCTACAAAACATGAAAAATGCCAAGGGGGGTGAATACTTTTGCAAGGCACTGAAAGTTAAAAAAATTATTTCCAGCTCAGAATTCCAAGAAATACAATTATTCCTCTGCATTCTGGGAACCTGTGCATGGACATGCAAATGTGAACACATAGGCTTTGCCCCTGTAATCTAATACAATTTTAAACATGACTTCCTTTAAGCATATGCCTGCTGTATTGCAAAGCTCAGGATGGATTATGCACTGCGTATATATGTGTATATATATATATA
Source organism: Discoglossus pictus (assembly GCA_027410445.1). Taxonomy (NCBI): domain Eukaryota; kingdom Metazoa; phylum Chordata; class Amphibia; order Anura; family Alytidae; genus Discoglossus; species Discoglossus pictus. The sequence continues at coordinate 57,103,948 of CM050172.1, read as the reverse complement.
TATACATACATATATACATACATATATACTGTGTATATATATATATATATATATATATATATATATATACACACACACAGTGGTACCTTGGTTCTCGTCCTTAATATGTTACAGATGGCAGGATCAGTTCCAAACTGGTTGCGTTCCAAACAAGCATGTCCCATAGGAATTAATGTAAATTTAAATAATCCAATCCGGACACTTTTTGGTTGGAACTGATGGTCTTGTTTTTGGATACAATATCATAAAGCTAAACTTTAACTTCACTTTAACTGTACTGAGAGGACTTGAGGGTGCAATGGGATAGTGGCGATGCAGAGGAGGAGAAGGAGGAGAGAGGTTATTGCTTGGAATGTTGGTTCTTATGGCTACACTTTGATACTTGAAAGCAGAGGCTGCACGTTGGCTCTTACAGACACAGGCTGTGCATTGACTCTTATAGACATAGGCTGCACATTGGCTCTCACAGGCACAGGACTCACATTGGTACTTGCAGGCACAGGATACAAATTCACTCTTACACAGGCTGCGCTATATATGCACTAATATATATATAGTAGTAACTTGCCTGTCAAAAATGATGGGATAATATTTGATGTGTCTCTTCCCCCCCTCTCCCTCCCCTGTGTCTCTTCCCCCCCTCTCCCTCCCCTGTGTCTCTTCCCCCCTCCCACCCCTGTGCCTCTTTTTCCCCCTCTCCCTCCCCTGTGTCTCTTCTCTACCCCTCTCCCTCCCCTGTGTCTCTTCCCCCTCCTCTCCCTCCCCTGTTATCTTTCCCCATCTCCCCTTTGTCTCTCCCCCTCTCCCTCCCCTGTGTCTCTCCCTTTTCCCTCCCCTGTGTCTCTTCCCCCTCCTCTCCCTCTCCTGTGTCTTTTTCCCCTCATTCCCTTTGTCTCTACCCCTCTCCCTCCCCTGTGTCTCCTGCCTCTCGCTTCCCTGTGTCTCTTCCCCCTCTCCCTCCCCTGTGTCTCTTCCCCCCTCCCACCCCTGTGCCTCTTTTTCCCCCTCTCCATCCCCTGTGTCTCTTCTCTACCCCTCTCCCTCCCCTGTGTCTCTTCCCCCTCCTCTCCCTCCCCTGTTATCTTTCCCCATCTCCCCTTTGTCTCTCCCCCTCTCCCTTCCCTGTGTCTCTCCCCTTTCCCTCCCCTGTGTCTCTTCCCCCTCCTCTCCCTCTCCTGTGTCTTTTTCCCCTCATTCCCTTTGTCTCTACCCCTCTCCCTCCCCTGTGTCTCCTGCCTCTCGCTTCCCTGTGTCTCTTCCCCCTTTCCCTCCCGTGTATCTCTTTCCACCCTTTTACAAAATTTTTTTTAACTGAATAACTTTCATAGATAAGCTCTTCATAAGGACTGTTTCCATTTATTCAAATTCCAAGCAATGATAACAGCTCAACTGAATGCTCCAATTTCAATTCAAACAACAATGCACAATTTGAAGAAATAACTGTATGCATATGTATAGAACTTGAAAATACTATATTAGATTAATTTAAAACTTAAAGGAAAATAAAAACATCACCTTAAATGTGCCTTAAATCTCAGATCCACATGTGATAAAAAGTGTAAAACTTTGGATGTTTTAATCTCTGTATATATATACAGTATATATATATATATATATATATATACATATCACATATAATAGTTGTCAAACTGTGAGTTGTTATCACGCTCGCAAGCCATAGAAGCCTTCCGAGCTTGGAGCACTTAGGCGATGAGCGCCCAAGGCGTTCATCGTCTTGCGAGCCTCGCAAAGCAAGGTGATCCATTGAGGCATTGAAACACGCAGGACTTAGCCTGCAAGCAGTTGAGAAATGCAGGACTTACTTTGGCGGCAAGCAGTTGAGGAACGCGGGAATCTCGGGGGGCAAATAAAACTGACCTCGCAAAAATACAACTTTAACGGCCAAACCGCGGATATCGGAAAACACGAAAAACAAGACAAAAAAAAAAAAATATTACACACAGCACGGGGGGAACGCCTAGACACCTGGGAGTGAGGTTGCACGCAAATTTAAGCCGAATTTGCTGAGTTTCGGCACTCGAAAATCGCCTAAGCAAGAGAAAAAATGTCAGACGAAAAAAAAAAAAATTAGGTTAAAGGAGACTGAAACGCGCAAATCACCGCCAGGCACGTACGAGTTAGCCTGGAACAACCTCGGAATCTTGGGGGCAAAAAAAAATAAGCTCGCAAAAATACTAATTTAACGGCCGAGCCACGGAAATCGGAAAACACGAAAAATAAGAAAAAAAATAAAAATAAAATAAAAACACACTCACACACAGCATGGGGGGAACACCAGGACGCCTGGGCGTGAGGTTGCAAGTCGCTAGTATACTTATATATAGCTATCTCTCTCTCTCTCTTTCTATATCTATCTATCTATCTATATATATATATATATATATATATATATATATATCATATATATGTATATATATATGTATATATATATATATCATATATATGTATATGTATATATATATATATATATCATATATATGTATATATATATATATATATATATATACAAGCACACACATATACATTTGTGTGTATATATTGTATACAAATATACACATTGTAATTCAAGTATGTGCATTCCAGTCAGCACTCTTCATTCATCTATTTACCTCCTCTAAACTCTCCCTAGTGATGCTGATGAGGACAGTCCATCCTCCTGACCTTTCATCTGAATCTACCACTAGGGAAAGCAAATACATTAAAAAACACACTTTATACTCACAAATCTTCATATATATCCTCAGAACAGCTCACATATTACATCTGTATGGCAAACCCAATTTTCTAATCATCTCTGAATACAATTATTTTGACATTTCAGCATATTGTGGCAAAGAAGGATATCCAGCAACCATTTTAATAATATCATTATAATTCACTCTGTCACTTCCTGCCCATTTAACAATATTCCCATAATGAGGACTGGTGAGTCAATTCTTTTTTTAAAAGTAAATGTTATGTCTATATTATTACACACTACAACAGTGGCATTTAAAGAAGAAAACAAGGTGAAGAGAGCTTGGAATCACATTTTTCTTTCCAAGATGTTGCAAGAAAAATCATATTTTATGAAATGGTAAAACAAGTAACTCTTTGTGTGCCAGAGAAAATTTGCTTTTGCAAAAAAAAAAAAAAGGGTAAAAAAAGGGTTAAATGGCCAATGTGGTCTATTTTTTTTCTCTATGGTCTTTTGAATAACATAATGACAATAGGTAAAAATAAAACACAATCTTTACATTTTATAACTTGTATATGGAATTTTTCTTTCCTTTGGCGTTCTATTTTCTTTACTGATTGTTTTTTGTTGCTACCTTTTCAATAGAGTGTACTCCTTGTACTCTAATGAGCTTTGCATTACACAAAATGAGAGTACTGTCATTTTTAGATTCCACATTCCAACTGTACAGATAGAAGCTTCCTCTGCGTTGAGGCTTTTCCTATCTCAGGAAGTTGATCATCAGACAACAAAATAGCAACATAATTTCATATAAAAGGTAGATACAGGAGAAGAAGATTTGGGGATATAGGTGATAGAGAAAGAGTTGGGGATACAGGAGAGAAAGAGATACAGGAAAAGGAGAGGAATAGATGATAGATACAGGATAGGGAGAGAAAGAGGTGGGGGTAGAGGAGAAAAAGAGATAGAAGATGCAGGTGAGGAAGAGATAGAGGATACAGGAGAGGAAGAGATGGATTGAGATACGTGAGAGCAAGAGATTTGAAATTCAGATGGGGAAGAGATTAGGCCACAGGAGATGAAGAGAATGGGGATATAGGAAAAAAGGAAACAGTGGAAGAGATGGATACATGGAATGGGAAGAGTTTTAGGATAAAGGAAATGGAGAGATGTGGATACAGGAGAGGAAGCGATGAGAACACAGAAGAAGAAGAGATGAGAACACAGAAGAGAAAAATAGGTATACTGAGAGGAAGAGATGGATGATATGGGAGAGATGGAGATACAGGAGAAGTGGAGATGGAGGATACAGAATAGGAAGATATTGATGATACAGGAGAGGTGGAGATGGATGACACAGGAGAGAAATAAATGAGAAACAGAGGAGAGGTGGAAATGGAGGATACCAGAGAGGAAGAGATGGATGATACGAGAGGTGGAGATGTAGGATACAAGAAAGGAAGAGATTGAGGTTACAGGAAAGAAATGAAAGAGAGACACAGGAGAGGAAGAGATGGATCAATTAGGAACATAGAAGATGGTGGATACAAGAGAAGAAGATATTGGGATACAGGAGAGGAAGAGATGGATGACACAGGAGAGAAATAAATGAGAAACAGAGGAGAGGTGGGAATGGAGGATACCAGAGAGGAAGAGATGGATGATAAGAGAGGTGGACATGTAGGATACAAGAAAGGAAGAGATTGAGGTTACAGGAAAGAAATGAAAGAGAGACACAGGAGAGGAAGAGATGGATCAATTAGGAACAGAGAAGATGGTGGATACAAGAGAAGAAGATATCGGGATACAGGAGAGGAAGAGATGGGGTTATTGGAGAGATAGAGAATAAATGAATAAATGGGGGATATAGAAGAGGAAGACAAGGATAATACAGAAGAAGAAGATATGGAGTATACAGGAAAGGGAGACGTGGGAGATACAAGAGAGGAAGAAATTGGAAATTTAGGAGAGGAAGAGATTGGGTCAGGAGGAGAGTTGAAGAGATAGAGGAGAGTGGAAGAGATGGAGGATACTGGAGAAGAAGAAATAAGGGAAGGGATGGGGCATGGGATGGGAAGAATTTTAGGATTAAGGAGATGAATACAGGAGATGAAGAGATGGGGATTATAGTAGAGAAAGATATGAAGATACAGGAGAGGAAGATATTGGGAACACACTGCCTTTGTGCGTAGAGCAGACTATTTACTAGGGGCCTCATTCTATTATCGGCCGTAAATCGGCCGTAAGGCTGCGATTCCTTGCGAGGGTTCAGTTAACTCGCGATTCTATTATACGGCCCCGCAAGGATCTCCTCTTACGGCCGGCCGCATATCTTGGAACCGGCCGTAAACTGTGAAATATAAAAACTCAAAAATAAATTCAAGCCTGCACTGTACAGCTCTGTAAATGCTAGGGATCATATTGGGGGACATGAGGAATAAAAGGAACCCACTCTCAAGCTTGCACATCTGCCCAAACCCGAGTTCAAATTAACTGTTTATTTGCCGGCTGCGGCGGGGGTGTGTCTGAGGTGCTCCAAGCACTCTGGACTTTTTACATGTATATTTTACGGATATTAAAAATAAAATATTTTACGGATTTGAGTACAGGATAATTATGTGCTATTTTTTCTAACACCTAAAATCCCTTTATAGTCTTCTCAAAGTGCAGGATGGCTTTATTTGAGCTATTTTATGTGCTTAATTGGTGCTAGCGAGACCTTTTTCCTGCAAGTAACTGCGGCTCGCTTTTAGCCTTGCAGAGAGGTTTCCCGGAGCAATTGAATTGCAAATCTCTTGCGGCCGTTTTAGATCAAAGGCTTTCCTCCGGCGCGATCGGCCGCAAGAGATAGCAAGGCACCGGCCGCAAGCCTGCCGGAGTCCCCGGCCGTAAGGGAATAGAATAGCAGAATAGCTTGCGGCCGGTCCTTGCGGCCCCGCAGCGGCTGCGGCCGATAATAGAATGAGGCCCTAGGAGAGTTAAAACATGCAGAGACAAACATCTATGTGTGACAGATTTACAAACTGTGTGTGCCTATACAAACATGCAATTTCATACATAATTAAATACTTATACACATAGACAGTAAGCAGAAAGGACACGGGTATGCAAACACTTATAATGAGGAGCTTAAGTACTCCTGTACTGTAGAAGGCAATGAACTTGCACACATATTAATAAAACATATTTTATGAACTATACATCCATTTATTCATACACGTATGTAGCAAGAGGTCTTACTCTTGGTAATACAATGCACTACTGCATTAAAATGGTTTTATGTCAGATGGGTTTATATTTAAAAATAGAATGATATTAGTAGATTTATGTTTATTTCTAAATGCCTTTACCTTTAAAATGTAGCATTTTTCACATTATACTTTGAACAAATGTTCAGTTTTGCTGCTTCCGGTTTCTCTCTTGTACTCAGAGGTAACAAAGAAGGTGTGCTTTCTAAATGTTACTTCTTTGCACAAACAAGTTAAATTGTGTTTTATTTCAAATATTCACTATTTTACAACAAGCTGAAATAAATCTCCAGGGTTTCCACCTATTAAAAAGATAACATAAACTTGATTTTAGGAGGATGTTTTATAAAACAGCTATGGAGATGGCCAGAACTGGATTCAATTGTAAATGGTAGGCAATATCTTAAAAGGTGTTCTTATCTTTTAATGGACATGTGTATTTTATGAAAAAGCAGCATGTTTATGAGATAAGTAGCAAATTAACAACATTAACTGTTGCGTAAGCCATGGACATAAAATATTTTCTAGCAAAAATCCTAATTCCATCCTTTTATGATGTACTGAACAGTGACGTGAGGGGTGAGAGGAGAGCTTTGCACTATCAGTTGAGACTTTAGAATTTGACACCTACTCCCTTGGCACACATGCTCAGAAGCAGGCAACTTGCAATAATAAACGTTAGCCTTACTCCTGCAAGAATGGAAATGCCACTGTCACACAAGCCACAACCTTCACCAAAGTATTATGCATGCCTCTAAAGTCCAGCAGTGACATGCAAGCTTTTTTTATTTAACTAGATTTTTTACATTTTCCTACATATTTATGCTTTTTTTTAAAACATATATATTTTTATTATGCAATGGTCATTTCGTAATATATTAGGTCCATTCTCTCATTTTTTTAAAGAACATATTGCTAATATGGGGCTACAGTGTTCCTTTAAGTGGCCTTAGGAGCAAGCTGTACCATTATTTAATGTACATACCTCTGAAATAAATGAATAGCTGTTATTTGATCTTAATCTCTTATGGTATTGGGTTATTGTGGTAATAACAGACATAATATTTAGGTCTAACCGTCTCTCCGAAATGTATTCCTCCGAGAGAATGCCTACTGGAGCTTGACAGGTGGTACTTTTACAGTTTCATTTTCCTGCACAAGAATAAAGGTGAACTTGTGTGTTGCACATTGAATTGTTATAATCTTGGTTTGAAATCTTATCAATCTAAAAACGTCCACTGTCTTGGCTCAACTTTTATGACATTTAAGTAGTAAAGACCAGTATTAACAACTTAATTGTGTTTTTAAAAAAGTTGACCATTTTGTAAAAAAAAAAAAACACACTGAACATTTTTTGTTTTCCCACCATGGTTGGGTTGGAGCTCCTTCATCTTTTTAGAAGCCGGAAGAGTGTTGGTTCTTATCATATAATCCCAGGATTGAGTAGTCGCTCATGAAGGTAAAATTCATTCTGATGGGCAATTTTTGGATAATCTTGTACATATTCTCCCATCTCTAATTAATAATATTTTGGATGATTTAAAGGCAGGTAAACAATGCAATGAAGATGTGTCAAAAGCTGATGTTTGGTTGTATTGGAAGAGGAAATAGTAGCAGAAAAAGGTCTGTACTAATATCACTCTATAATCTCAAGTCAACCTCACCTAGGTCTGATACTGTGTCTATGTCTGGGGATTGTATCTCAAAAAGGATGTTAATAAATTAAACCAATTGAAAGGAGAAAGATTAAAATGGTGCAGGGTCTAAAAGACAACATTTATAAGGAAAAATACTTCATGAACTCAATAGCTATAGATTAGAGGAGGCTTTTTTAACTTGGGGACTGGCTGTTAACTTCCATTGCTCGCGGGGACTGGTTTTGAGATCAAAAGTGTTTTAACAGCAAGATATTACATGTCGCATACTAAATATTTCATCAGATTCTGCACTGATTTGAAGAAATGTAAGTTAATTTCTCTTTAATATGTCAATAACTATGACTAATGGCAGAGGTATGTTTTTAATGGCACATGGAACACAACTTTCAAGCATTTAAAGTAGCATGTTTTCAACATTACAAGCTCTTCTTTTCTAACCACTGCAGCTCATGAAAAAGCAAACTTGGTTTGTCCTGTGCCACATTTTTACTACTATCAATTATGTAAGCAATGGCCATAAAGCATTTTTGTCTTGAAAATCTGAGCATTTGAAGTCTCTGTTTCTAAGTACAAGAATCCATTTTGTGTTTGTTAATCCCTTCCTCAAAGCTGAATCATGAAAGTTTGTTTTGGCTGTCAGTGAAGAAAAACGGCACAGAGAGCCAAAGTGAAATATTCCCTCTAATTGCCCAGACGCAGACGCCTTGCATCATTCACTACAACATCTATCCACCTCACACACACAACTTCCATTAATCTATCATGGATCTCTCCAGGATCCTGCAGAGGCATCAAATTTAAAAAACATTTTATTTAAGAACTTGGGGTACCACTTTTTTCTTCTTTATTATGTTCTGAACCTGACTTAAAGTTTTCAAACAAATATTTATTGTCATTGTGCGTTGTTCCTTTAGGTAAAACCTGTTTAAACTTCATTGAACAGGAAATGCAGAGTGCATACTTTAGTCTGTAGACCTCATTGGTTAGAATAGGGCACGATTCCAAGTGCTGCTCAACTGCTAAGTTTTAGGCTCTGAGACCTTTAATTAAAAAAGAAAACACACTGTGACACACTATCAAATACCCTCTTTCTGATACAACAAAGAAAACAAATCATTCCATCTCCCTTTAAGTATTAGGCTTTCCACATGCATCTTTTCCCCTGAGGTCCAGCACCTAAGATCTCAAGGACAACTACCAGTTTAGGATGATCGTGAACAAAAATTAGAAGTTATAGGGGTGTCTAAAACTATTTCGACAAATAGGTATTGTGCTCAAAAGTTTGCATACCCTGGCAGAAATTGCGAAATGTTGGTATTTATTTTGAAAATATGACTGCTCATGCAACAAAATGTATTTTATTGAAGGATAGTTATCATATACCTGAACAAAATGAGCTGCATGGTCGAGCTGCCAGAAAGAAGCCTTTACTGCGCCAATGCCACAAAAAAGCCTGGTTACAATATGCCCGACAACACCCTGACACGTCTCACAGCTTCTGTCACACTGTAATTTGGAGTGACGAGACCAAAATAGAGTTTTATGGTCACACCCTTTAGCACTATGTTTGAAAAAGGGGTCAACAAGGCCTATAGTGAAAAGAATATCATCCCCACTCTGAAGCATGGTGGGGGCTTACTGATATTTTAGGGGTGTGTGAGCTCTAATGGCACGGGGAATCTTGTGAAAATTGATGGCAAGATGAATGCAGCATGTTATCAGAAAATACTGGCAGACAATTTGCATTCTTCTGCACAAAGGCTGCGGATGGGACGCTCTTGGACTTTCCAGCATGACAATGACCCCAAGCAGAAGGCCAAGTTGACCCTCCAGTGGTTACAGCAGAAAAAGGTGAAGATTGTGGAGTGGCCATAGCAGTTTTCTGACCTTAATATCATTGAGCCACTCTGGGGAGATCTCAAACGTGCGGTTCATGCAAGACAACCAAAGACTTTGCATGACCTGGAGGCATTTTGCTAAGACGAATGGGCAGCTATACCACCTGCAAGAATTAGGAGCCTCATAGACAACTATTACAAAAGACTGCACTCTGTCATTGATGGTAAAGGGGGCAATATACAGTATTAAGAGCTAAGGGTATGCAAACGTTTGAACTAGGTCTTTCATTTTTTTCTTTGTTGCAATGTTTTGTTTTATGATTGTGTCATTCTGTTATAACCTACAGTTGAATATGAATCTCATAAGAAACAAAAGAAAAAATGGTACATATATTATCAATTTGCCAATGGTATGCAAACGTTTGAGCACAGCTGTAAGTGGAACAGACTTCTTGTGGATGTGACCAAAAAAAAAAAACACAATAAAATCCAAGCTTGGTTGAATAAGGCCGTTCAGAGTCTGATTAAGAGCATAATTAGACATGGGAAATTACATAAAGGTAGTTTTTAGTTAGAAAAATTATTGATGCATCTGATGCACCCTAGAGACACTAAACACACATAGGTTAAGTGTATGAAACTCAAGAGCTAAACATGCAGTAATTATTGCAAGACAACTGTTTCAAAGCATGTGCGGGCAAGGGTAGGTGTCAAATTCTAAAAGATCCAATAATTGAAAAAAGTCCACCTCTATCTTCTTGTTTCTTTCTTCACACTCCTCTCTCCAATAGAAATAGGCTTATCCATCAGACTTCAAGCTGCCAGGAAGTGATGAAACCATGCAATATGAAACTTTCTATATAAAAAGATTTTTTTTTAAAGTAATTTTTGCTTAAAAAAAGATTTTTAGGTAACTTATTTTCATGTTTTTCTTAAACTACAGTGGTACTTAAAGTCAAGCTTTTAGGTAGATGGAATTGACTGCCTTATCCGCCAGCCTCTTCTCTCCTGTGGGGTCTGCACCTCTGAGACTTTACACACCAAGTCTTGCAGTATGATGCTAGCTGAGTCTCACTTTGTCCCACATTTAGTCCGCAGGCTAAACCCTTTAGCTTGGTGCACAGCAACTACCCATGGATGTCATTAAGTTGCTGCATCAGTGCATTACATTGCTTAAAGCCTTTGACAGAGCTGGCCTGCGGATTAAAGATGTCTATAGCACAAAGCAGCTTTTCTTACAGAGCAAGCACAGGCCGGGTACAAGGAAGTGTTTTATTAAAATCTTGTATTGCTAAATTAGCATACACAGCAACTTCTGCATCAGTTCTAGTGCATCAGATGGAGGAGCTCTCTCTTGAATCTTATTTCTGACCCCAATGCTGGATATGTAAGAGAGATGATACTATGAGACTTTGGGGAGAAGAAATAAATAGAGGAGAAAATAAGAGAGAGGTGAAGAGTAAAAATGGATAACGAGAGAAAGAAGTGGATAGAGAAATTAAAATAGAAAGAGGAAGAGGGAAAAATGGAGAAAGAGAGAGACAGAGAGGGATGGGGACAGAGGGGGAGATAGAGAGAATGAGGTGGAGAGAAAGAAAAATGAGAGAAGTGGAGAGAGAAGTAGAGAGCAAAGAGAGAAAGAGAAGGGGAGAGTGAGAAACAGGTGAACAGAGAAAGAAGTGGAAAATAAAGAGAAGTGGAAAGAGGGAGAGATAGGTGGAGAGAAAGAAAGAGAGAAGTGAAGAGCAAAGAGAGAATGAGAGGTGGGAAGAAAAGTGGAAAGAGAGAGATGGTGAGAGAGAGAGAGGTAGAGAGAGTGAAAAATGTGAAGAGAGAAAAGTAGTGACAGAAAGGGAGACTGAAATAGAAAAGGAAAGGAAGATAGGAAAAGTATAGAAAGTGATAGGGCAAATTATAGACACAAACATAACTTTTAAGATATTTTTGATTATTATGAGATGCAGAGAGAAAGAATGAAAGAAAAAGAACCTTGGAGACTGATAGAAAGAAAAATAGAAAGGGAAAATGAAAGAAGCAAACAGTAATAAGGAGATAGAGAGCTGTATTTGTTACAAGACACATAGAGAGAGAAAGATGGAAAGAAAGGGAGATGGAGAGAATAAGAGAATAAGAAAAAATGAGGGTAGAAGAATGGATAGAAATAGAATGAGAGATTGATGAAAGATACCGTCGATGGGCCTCCTGCTGGGACTTATGGACTCTACGAGGTCCACAATAAGGTTCGTGTGAACTACTTTTATGGGTTGACCTGATGTTTGATCTATGGTTTCACCTTACTGTACCTCCTAGACACATGTCTGCGTTGAGGAATGTATATATGTTCAAGACCTTGTGTGACTTTATATATATGTTTTACATGTTCATGTGTTATTCTAACCAAAAAAGAAAAACTTTGAAAGAAACTTTTTGATATATCTTGTTGACACTTGAGAGATTTGTTATATGATTTGCTGAACTTACGATGTTCTATTTGTTTATTCTTTCAATAAAAAAGTTAATTATAAAAATAAAAATAAAGAAATAGAATGAGAGAAAGAGGAATAGATGGAGAGATTTGGAAGAGCAATAGAGAGAAAAATGAGGAATAAAGGGGAAAGAGGATATAGAGGAAACTGGGGTGGAAGAACACAAGAGAGTGACAATAGAAGATACAAATAATAGAGGGATTTATACATTGAGGAATGTAGAGAAAGACATAGAGAGATGAAGGGAAAGAATGAATGAGAGAAGGGTTTAGGGATGGAGGGAAAAAGAGAGTGAGTAAATGGAGATAGAGAAAAATGGAAACAGACAGTGAGACAAGAGAGATAGAGTGAAAGAAAAACAGAGAGTGAGAAAAAGAGATAGAAAGGAAAAGAGAAAATTAAAATATGAGAAAGATAAAGAAACGGGAGAGGAAAGAAATGTAAAGAATGAGCAAATTAAGAAAGAGAGGAATTCAATGAGAGAGCAATAGAGACAGAGAAAGTGAGGGAAGGAGAGAGAGAGAGACAGGAAAAAAGAAAAGCTAACAGAGATATATAAAAGTCTAGCCCCATTCTACCTTAAAGATTGGTTTCATTAAGCTTCAGGACATGCTTATCCCGGCAGGCTTAAATTCTTTTACTATGTTTGACCATTCAAAATACACTAGAAGGCTGTTCCACTTATATATTACCTTTCTGTAAAATGTATACTTGTTTCACAATATCCTTAAATCTTCTATCTGAGAATGAATCAGTAAGGAAGAAAAATTTGGAATAAATGAATGAGAGAAAAAAGACAGAAAGAAAGAGAATAGAAAAATGAAAAAGAGAGAAACAAAAAAAGGAAAACATTATTAAAAGCACAAAACCACAATGTATCTGATTAGCTGATTAAGGCCCTTCAAGTTTACTCATATCCCAATTTTAAATGGATAATTGGCAAGGGACAAACAAATTATTAAAAAGGTGGATTTTTTTGAAAATTTCTGAAAAATTAAACTATTCTGCTTTATAAATACAAAAAAATAGTGTTTTTTTTTTTTTTACTGTGAAAGATAAAGGTATGCCTCATGTAGGTGTGCCTAACTGTAGGGCTGGAGTTCATCCAAGTTGGCAAGGGAACATATGCTAAAAGAAGTTACATTGGGTCTGTTACAGTATGTTTATTTACATAGTTACATTGTTACATAGTAATTAAGGTTGAAAAAAGACTTTCAGTCCATCAAGTTCAACCTGTTAAGATCTCCTCTGATCTGCAATATGCGGATAAGATATTAATTAATGTGTTGATTAAATAATTATTAATAGTATAGTATTGGAGGATGAATAAAGAGTTCAACCTTTTTAGATCTCTATTGATCTTTTTAATGTGCACTATTTATTAGAGGAAGACAAAGAGAAAAAAAACCATTGAAACTTTGCCAATTGTCTCATAAGGGGAAAAAAAGCAAAATTCCTTCCTGACCCCAGAAACTGGCGATCAAATTTCTCCCTGAATCAATATTCCTTCGCTAGTTGTCTAGGATAGCCTTGAATGCCCTCTTTATTCAGAAATATATCTAACCCCTTTTTGAAGTTGTCTATCGAATTCTCTGTTACCACCTCCTTTGGTAGAGAATTCCACAGTTTAACCACCCTAACTGTGAAGAACCCTTTTCTTTGTTTAAGGCGAAATCCTTTTTCCTCTAACCCCAAAGGGTGTCCTCTTGTCAGTTGAAAATCTCTTGCTATAAAAAGTTCACTTGACAAAGCCTTATATTGACCCTGGATGTATTTAAATAATGTAATCATATCCCCTCGTAGACGCCTTTTTTCTAGCGAAAATAAGTTTAATTTGGTTAGTCTTTCTTCATAACTTAGCCCCTCCATTCTCCCTATTAGTTTTGTAGCCCTTCGATGTACTTTTTCCAGCTCTAAAATGTATTTTTTATGAAGTGGTGCCCAAAATTGTACTCCATATTCCAAATGAGGGCATACTAGGGATTTGTATAGTGGCAGAATTATATTGGCTTCCCTTGCTTCTATACCCTTCCTAATACATGCTAATATTTTACTTGCCTTTGAAGCTGCTGCTTGGCTTTGAGCGCTGTTACCTAGGTGGTTGTCTACAAGCACTCTTAAATCCATTTCAATATTTGATACACCAAGATTTGCTCCATTAAGATTATAGATTGCATGGATATTTTTCCTTCCCAAATGCATAACCTTGCATTTATTTGTATTAAATCTCATCTGCCATTTAGCCGCCCATTTCTCTAATTTATGCAAATCCCTTTGTAGGGACAGTACATCATTATCTGATTTTATTACCTAGCACAACTTAGTGTCATCAGCAAAAATGGAGACACTACTTTCGAGTCCTACTTCTATATCATTAATAAATATGTTAAAAAGGAGAGGACCTAATACTGAACCTTGAGGAACCCCACTTATCACATTAGACCAATCGGAGTATGTTCCCACAATCGGAGTATGTTCACAACAACCCTTTGCTTCCTGTCTTTTAGCCAGCTCTCGATCCATGAGCAGACATTTACTGCAATTCCTGTATCCCTTAGTTTGCTCACTAGTCTTCCATGTGGCACTGTATCAAATGCCTTTGAAAAACCAAAAAAGACTACATCCACTGAGTTGCCCTGATCCAAGTTCCTACTAACCTTCTCATAAAAACTAATTAGATTGGTCTGACACTACCTATCCTTCATAAATCCGTGTTGACTGCTACCTACGATCTTGTTCAAATAGACATATTCTTGTATTCTGTCCCTTATTAACCCTTCTAAAAGCTTCCCAACTACAGATGTGAGGCTCACTGGTCTATAATTCCCCGGATTTGCTCTAGATCCCTTCTTAAATATAGGTATCACCTCGGCTTTTCTCCAGTCATCAGGTAGAGACCCTGTAGTGAGTGAGTCTTGAAAGATTAGATATAATGGTTTGGCTATTACAGAACCCAGCTCCCTCAGTACCCTTGGACGTATTCTATCAGGACCCAGGGCTTTATTAACATTTATTTTCTCCAATCTCTTTTGGATTTTTTCCTGCGTTAACCAATTATTTAGTGAAGGTAGTGTAGCCCCATTACGTTGCGGTGTCCCAACCACTGGTACCTCCCTTGTGTATACCGACGAAAAGAACCTATTTAGCTCATCTTCCTTTTCCTGGTCACTAATTATCAGATGGCCTGTGTCACATTGTAATGTTCCTATAGCTTCCTTCCTGGCCTTCTTCCCATTAATATATGTAAAAAATATTTTAGGGTTAGTCTTACTTTTCATTGCAACTGACTTCTCATTTTCTATTTTAGCCAGTCTAATAGCCCTTTTGCAAGCCTTGTTGATTTCCTTATAGTCAAATAAAGCTGTCTCTGTTCCCTCCTTCTTGTATAATTTAAACGCATGTTTCTTTTTTCTCATCATGATCTTTAAGTCATTGTTAAGCCACATGGGATATGATTTACTCCTATTCATTTTATTTCCACATGGTACATGCCGATGAGTATGTTTATTTAGTAAGGATTTGAATGTTGTCCATTTATTTTCAGTATTTTTCCCTGTAAGTTCTTTGTCCCAGTCTATATGTAGTATTGCTGCCCGTAGCCCATTAAAGTTAGCCCTTTTAAAATTTAGAGTTTTTGTTGGCCCCTTACAACTCTGTTTTTTGTATTCAATCTAAAATGATACTGTGTTGTGATCACTGTTCCCCAAGGGTTCCACTATTTTAACATTTGATATTATATCAATATTACTTGTGATGACTAAATCCAAGATGGCCCAATTTCTAGTAGGTTCTTGTATTACCTGGGCCAGATAATGATCCCTGAGTGTACTCAAGAACCTGCTCCCCTTAGCTGAGCTGCTGGTCTCATTTATCCAGTTTATTTCAGGGTAATTAAAGTCTCCAATTATTAGAACTTGCCCATGCTTAGCTGCATTTCCAATCTGTAACAATAATTGTATTTCCTCACTTTCAGCTATATTTGGTGGTTTATAGCATACTCCCACCAATATGCGTTTAGAATTAGCTCCTCCACTATTTAGCTCAACCCACAAAGATTCAATGATGCCGTTAGTGCCAGCATAAATATCTTCTCTGACTATCGGCTTAAATTCAGGCTTAACATAAAGACAGATCCCTCCTCCTCTTTTACCATTTCCCCTATCTTTCCTAAATAGGTTATAACCATCCAGATTAACAGTCCAGTCATGAGATTCATCCCACCATGTTTCAGTAATGCCTATTAAGCCCCATTTTTCTTGTACTGCTAATATTTCTAGCTCGTCTTTATATCACAAAGTTTCCACAGCTGGAGTTTGGTTTGTCCCTAGATACATACCTGGGAGCAGGGCAAATCTTACCATAAGGCAGAATAGGCAGCTGCCTAAAGGCACCTGTCTCTTAGGGTCAGATGAGTACTGACATGTAACCTGGTATGTACCGGAATTACATACACAAATTCAATTTCTCCTATATATACAGGTTAGATTATGTACAGATAATTTGAATAAGTTTTCTGGGCTGATTTATAAAAAAAATATTAGTATTAAAATAGCTGGACTGGAGCGGAGAGGGACACCTGACAAATCTTTGTCTAGGAGCGCCTCAGATGTAAATCTAACCCAGCCTGTGAAGATATGTTATTAAAGTGAGATATGAATGGAAATTCTGTGAGTGCATTTCCTTTGTTGTAGAATAAATTTGTAGTAGGATAACATTTAGATCAAAATTGTTACTTTATGCTTAAGAACCAGCCTCAAAGAACCACTAACCATTTTCACCCTCTGGAGTGTTACAGTAATAGCACATGCTCATAGTGCTTTAAGCCTGTAAAGGTGTGGACACTAAACACAGCCTTTCAGACTCAAAACCTGTTGCTTAGGCACCACTAAAGTTTAATATTTGTAGTATGCTCTTTGAAATAACTTCAATGAATGGTCATACATATGTTAAACCATACAAAAATACAGACTATCAGCCCTAGTAAATTGGAGCTCTGTGTTAACACATAGCTCGTAAATGTCATCTTAGCGCTATTTGCGTGCTGCGATGCATCTTAACGTTGCTTGCAGACGACTTTGTGTGTTAACATGCAGGACGGCCGAGAATAGGCCACGTGGAGAGCTACATTGAACTTTGTGCACGTAAATCCTTTGATCTTTCATGCCCGTAACCGCTTATTGTTTAATTCAGCTATTAAAGCATGTAACACGCAAAAGGAGCGCAGAGGCCAACGTGTGCTCTAGAGCACCCACAAAGGGGGTTAAGTACAATACGTAGCACTTGAAATGTAAATTAAATCACTCTACTGTACATTTATTATAAGGGAAATAGATTGTCTTAAAATTGATAGCACAAAATTCTCAAACTCGCAAATCAGTCCAGAAAAATACTTTATTTCATGATTATTTTTGTGTAATATCGATCTCTGCATTCAATGTGTTACGTCATATACTGTAACTTGCATGTAATAGAATATCATATTTACGGATTTATTAATATTGCATTATTTCTGGCCTGTTGAACAGATCGCAAACTGGATTGAAATCTACCCTCCCCTTTTTCAATGACGTAACGCTTACGATATCTCTTTCCATTGGCTCCTTCTGAACCCGTAGCTACGAGATTGCTTAATTGTTTGCTTGCGAGCACGAAGTCTGTAGGCCGCAAACTGGTTTACGAAATAGCGTCTCTCGCTCCTAGCTCACAGCCCTTTCTAATTAATAGCGACGTAACTCGGCCAAATTTGATGCACGCAGCCCTTACATGCAAAACGTTGGACTTACAAGGCTGGAATTTAATATGGCGCTATATTTTTAACTTGTATACAGTTTTGCTTTATTGAAAGTCATTTGCATGTAAAGGACCACTATAGTGCATTTACAAGTAACATTTGTATGTTAGTTTGTTGGGCAGGGACTATTAGAAACTATTGTAAGAAAAATGCACTACAGTGGTCCTTTAATTCCCAGAAGGATCAGTCACCTGGGATGGACCTTGATAAGATCTTGATTCAGTTCTACTAATTGGCTTAACAGCAAGTATAGTTTGAAGCAGAACCACCCTCCAACTAACAATGAGTGTTCTAAAGGTCCAATATACAAGCCTTCAGACACAAGCAGAGTCCACTAAAAGGCTTTTTTATGCTTATTGTTTATTACAAAGCCGTAATATTATTTCTCATACTACAGTGGTTCTTGAATATTATACTTTAAAACGAGTGATAATCGCAAGCACATTATCAATTGAAAAATCCATATTTAAAAAACTGCATTTTGTTACAATAAACATATTGTTGTTTGCCATTTTGAGAGTCTATCAGCATTTCAGATCCTCCCAAAGAGATTCATGGCTTTTGTTAATGAGAAAACATTGCCATTAATTATTAATAAGTCAATGAGACACTGTGTCCATTGTGTTGATTGCAGTCACCTGCACACAAAAAAAGACAAGGCATGCTCAGAACCTGCTTAAATAGGGAAAATTCAGTGCTAGTTTACTGTAGGATTAAAAAAAAAAAAAAAAAATGAATCCCTCTTTTCTTTTATTTATCCTATTTCTCATTATTATAAAAAACCAAAAGCTAAATAAAAAATTATTGAAACTAAACGTAATCTTCAGTGGTGCCGGGCTTGGTTCTTGTATGTGTTCCTTTAATGGATCACTGTATTTTAGAAAACTGACGTCTGTGATGTATGTAATAGACTAACAACATTTACGTAAGCCATGTCATTAAAACCTGGAGATGATCTTAAATTTAGAGTTTAGACTATATTTTTGTATAAAACGTTTCCGTCTTCTTTGGGTTGATAGCGTGGAGCCTGAGGGCATGTTCATATTTATTGAATAGAAATGATGACTTAGAATGGAGATGGGAATTGTTGAATGATTGGAGCTTTTGGTGTTTCATTTTTACTCCCTCTCCATACTTAGAGCTGTCATCAGGGTACTGGTGTAAGAGATCCCATAAAAGAAGCTCTGAGGGCTCCTGATTTGTTTCACAGGTCTATAATTAATCTCAATATGCACATGCATATTGAGTTGGGTAACACACGCATATTGGTTACAAGTTGATTACATGCTCATTCAGCATTGCCTTCTTCATCATGATACATCTATGTTAGGCAGCATGCATTTTCTGAGGATTGCAGCGATAGATAGATAGATACATAGATAGATAGATAGATAGAACCCTAACAGAATGGATAGAGACAGCAAACATTTGACAAGTGAAACAAATGTGACACTTGTAGTTAGTTGAGCCTATGATGACATTTCCAATGCAAGGTAACCTTTACCTATTTGTGCACTATTTATGTTACATGCAAGTTCACATTTTTTGTCTGTTTCAGGGTTCATGCATGTATACTGTACCTGGACAGTTTGGAGGAGCGAAAGCGTGAGCTGACTGTTACATATAGACTGAGCTACAAGTTTTTTGATAATGGCCGTGGCCATAGCTTGCTTAGAAACAGGCAGCTTTCAAGGAAATGTAACTCTCCCACATGCAACTTTTACCAAGGTATCATGGATGTGACCAGCAGAAACACATAATTTATTTTTTCCAATTAAAAACTAGCTTTATGACTTTTCCATGTCTACTTATGCTCATAGTCCCACTAACTTTTTGCAAACATATAGATTTATTTACTTTTTAAGTGGCTCTAAAAATGGTACCAGACTTAAGATATTGTCTGCGTCCCTTTAATACTACCAAAAGTCTTTCATTTTCTATGTCCCTTTAACATTTATGTAGATAATAGCCGATATTCGTTTGAATCTCAGTTGATTTAGCTGCGACTGAAGCCATTTTTTATTGCTGCAAACTAAATATTCAGTGAGCTTGAAAAAAAAAAATCAAACCAACCCATAACTCACCTTTCTACTTATTTCCAGAGAGATTTCTTGAAAAATGAAAAAGAGCATGTTTTACCATGTATTTTGCTGTGGATTTTTCATTGCTGCTTTAATTGAATAAAGGACAACATGAAAAAGTATTTCCTAGGCTGAAAAACATCCACTATTTACCCAGCGTCTCTGCAATCATAACAGGATTTATGAAGTCACACCCCTTCTGACCGATAGAACATAATTGATATTTTACCCTACAGCGTTCCCACCTCTAACATCCATCCAGCAAAGCAACGGCCTTTTAATACTCGCTCTATTGCCTGGCTGGTGATATTGATCAGAAATAACCTATTTTGTTTTCATCTGAATTCTGATACAATATCCTAGTAGTAATATATCCCTAGGCAACTTGTTCTTCTGATTTATAGTCCCCTGCACTACATTGCGTGTCCTAAGTAGGCATTTAAACCCCCTACATCCAAGCCACTTGGACCTCCCTGTATAAGTGAGATCCCCCGCTAACTCATAGTAAGTACATTTGTAATACTCACTTACCTTTTATTTTCTCCCACTGTCTAAACACTATGCTACCCACTGCTTCCAATGTAATATACTTTGTACATTGCACTTCGGACATCCATAGCTTTATTGTGAAAAACACAAACTGATTGTTAAAGGGTGGCTGTAGTTCACTTGTTTGTAAAGTATGTTATAGGCAGCATTTTTCCTCCTCCAAAACGGCGAGTTGAGCGGATGCCAAAGAGCTTGATTTTGGTCTCATCTGACCACAACACTTTCACCCAGTTCTCCTCTGAACCATTCAGATGTTCATTGGCGAACTTCAGACGGGCCTGTACATTCTGCTTTCTTGAGCAGGAGGACCTTGTGGGCGCTGCAGGATTTCAGTCCTTCACGGCGTAGTGTGTTACCAATTGTTTTCCAGCTGCCTTGAGATCATTAACAAGATCCTCCTGTGTAGTTCTTGGCTGATTCCTCACCGTTCTCCTGATCATTGAAACTCCACGGGTTGAGATCTTGCATGGAGCATCAGACCGAGGGAGACTGACAGCTATTTTGTGGGGGATTTTTATTTGCGAAACTGTTGTTACCTTCTCACCAAACTGCTTGGCGATGGCCTTGTAGCCTATTCCAGCCTTGTGTAGGTCTACAATCTCGTCCCTGACATCATTGGACAGCTCCTTGGTCTTGGCCATGGTGGAGAGTTTGGAATCTGATTGATTGATAGCTTCCATGGACAGGTGTCTTTTATACAGGTAAAAAGCTGAGATTGGGAGCACTCCCTTTAAGAGAGTGCTCCTAATCTCAGCTCATTACCTGTATAAAAGACACCGGGGAGCCAGAAATCTTGCTGATTGATAGGGGATCAAATACTTATTTCCCTCACTGACCTGCAAATCAATTTATAACTTTTTTTACATGAGTTTTTCTTGGGGGGGGGGAGCAGGGGGTTGTTATTCTGTCTCTCACTTTTAAAATACACCTACCATTAAAATTATAGACTGATCATTTCTTTGTCAGTGGACAAACGTTCAAAAACAGCAGGGAATCAAGTACCTCCCCCCCCTCCCACTGTATATCCACCCCTTTACACATTGCGATGGGAGTAGTACATGCGTGTTATAGGAGTCGGTCATGCACAGAGCTGTCCATTGGTGCAAGTGTCATATTGGTTGTCAAACTAGCAATGGTTGGCAATTTGTCAATAATAACAAATAACAATAAACCCAGCAAAAAAATTCCATGCCCGTGCATCGCCATGAGCACTATATATTGATAAAATTTCAACCTAACGTGAACACACTACGATAGCCAGTTCCCCCAAATGAACCGTGATATCCCAAAACACGAGAAATGGAGCCACATTTCTCCATCGAGGTCCCTTGAAACCTTACAATATCTTCTGTGACAGGCTATTTCAAAAGCTACAAAGCATATTGAGTAAAATGTGGGACTTTTAGAACCATTGTAGATTAGAATGAACATATTTGTGAAGTATGTAACAAAAACTGATAACATTAGCAGCTGTGTAAGACTGCTAGTATGTAGATGCTGCCATCATCACGTATATAGTTGTGGATCTTGCGATGTTGGTGACGTTTGCAATGTTGGTAACGCAGTTTTGGCCCTCGCGAAGCCAGCCAGTGGCGCAGTACTTAGGCTACAATGAGCACTGAAGAAAAACCTACCCAAAAAAGTAAATCATGTAAAAAAAATTATAACACACTCACACACAGCACAGGGGGAGATACAGGAAGTCTGGGAGTGAGGTTGCAAGCGAATTACACCCATATTTGGCATATGAAAAAATGGCATACGAAAAACACAAAATTTCAGAAACAGCATGAAAACGAGGCTCAGAAACGCCAGGCTCACAAAACTTACAAAATACATGACGCTGAAGACAGTAACACTTACACGAACAACGCCAGGCACGCAGGAGACACAATGAGCGGCCCATACAGTAGGTGAGAGGAAAGGCTCGCAATGAGCGCCGATGGGGGCTGATTGCGAGCCACGGGATGAGCATCGAAGGCGCTCATCTCTGGGCTCACGATGAGCACCGCAACCGGGAGAGGCTGGCAATGAGCGCAGGCAAGAGGAAAGGCTCGCAAGAAGCCCCTTTTGGGCTCATCGCGGGGCTCACGATAAGCACCGCGAGCGAAGATACGCTTGCCGAAGGCGCTCAGTGTGGGGCTCGCGATGAGTGCCAAAGGTGATCAATGCAAAGCAGGAAACTTGAAGTACAACGGGGGAGAGGCTCGCAATGAGCGCCAAAGGTGCTCAGAGGTCCAAAAGCCTCACATTGTGTGGCAAACAGTATTGCCAGGCTTACAATTTTAATCCCGTCATTTTTTACAGGAAATTTCCTAGTATATATATATTCATTTTCAAAGCACAAAGTAAGAAGCAGAGGATGCAAGTCTTGCAAGTATACTTGCAAGGTGCCTTTATTGAACCTATGGCAGGGAGAGGAAATGTGTTGACTGATAGATTTGTTGACTGATTGGTAGATTCAGATACATTTACCAATCAATCAACAAATCTATCAGTCAACAAATTAGCACTACGGAATATGTCCGTGCATTACAAATAAAAGTTAATAAATAATAAATCGCCCTCACTCCCTTCCACTTCATGTTTTCAATAGATAATAATAATTACAACACACACACTCAGTCTCCAAGCCAGCAGGACATATGGAAGATACAAACATGGCATCCTTAAATAAAGATGTTAACTAAAAGTAAATTAATACCCACCACTCACATAGCAGCTAATGTTCTTAATTTGTTACAAACTTCACAAACATTGGACATTTTTAAACAATTAAAAGTAGTTTTTAAAAAATATATATTTTTCCCAAAACCAAATTCTGTTTCAAAATAGTATACTGCGAATATGGAATTTTAGTATTCCTTTCATTAATGACTGTAGTTTAGGAAAAACATCACATTTGTGACATATGTAACAAACAACCAACATTAGCAGATTTATAAACCATGAGCATAAAAGTAGTTTAGAGAAAAACCTTTATTTTTGATTATTCAATTTATGTATAGAAACTACCATCTTTTCTGGATTTCGGACTGCCTGCTAACGTGGAGCTTGAAGATGTATGCATTGTGTTATCTATTAGTGGGACCGGAGGGAAATGTGAGAGCGGGAATTTTTTTGTATCTGACACCTACTCTTCTACATATGCTTAGAAAAATAATGTAATGAGCATGCTCAGTAGATACTTGTGCCTGGGAGCAACTGTCAGATTCCATGCATTTTGATTGGATAGTTATTGTCAGGTGATGTTTCAGCGGTTTTATAGTTATACTTCCTTGTAATGCTGAACATAGTATATTCGCTCACCTGTAATGGAGTATGTTCATGATAACTAATGAAATGCCAAAGAGAGAGAGAGACACTATAGCATTACTAGTAAATTGCCCACCAAAAATGACAGTATATTTTAATTTTTTCTCTCCTGTTCTCCATCCCTTGTGTCTCTCCCCCCTCCCTGTGTCTCTGCCCCCCTTCCCTCCCCTGTGTCTCCCCCCCTCCCCTATGTCTCTTCCCCAATGTGTTTCTCCCTCCTTCCCTCTGTGTCTCTTCCCTTCCCTCTGTCTCCCCCTTTTCCTCCCCTGTGTTTCTTTTCCCCTCTCCCCTGTATCTATTTCTCCATGTCCCCTCCCATGTGTCTCTTCCCCCCTTCCCTCCCCTGTGTCTTTCCCCTGTCCCCTGTATCTCTTCTCCACCCTACCCTGTGTCTCTTCCCCCGTGCCTCTTCCCCCCTCTCCACTCCCCTGTGTCTCTTCCCCCCTCTCCCCTCCCCTGTGTCTTTTCCCTCTCTCCCCTCCCCTGTGTCTTCAAACATGCCAGGATCAATGGGCCGGAGACACAAGCCCGTAAACCCTTTCCGTTCAAGTTTTTAAGGGGCTGGCCAAGATGCGATCGCCCGTTACGATCCAATCGCGGTATAACGTAGTGCAACACAGGCCTCACAGCCAATAGAAAATGATCTAGCCGCAGATGATTGACACAGGGAGATTATAAATTTGCGTTCCACCCGCCCATGCGTTGACTGTGTTGGATTTTCTGACGAAGTAGCACGCAGGTCCCGGAGTTGGAGGTTAGTTTTAAATAGAGAGAGAGTAGGAGTATTTTGAGAGCAGTAATTTGCGGTTTTATTTATTTCTAGTATACTATTTACTATTTTTTACTTAATCCTTGATTACACATATTTACAGATTACACATAATTGCAATACACATAATTTAAAGAACACACATAGAGACACATAGAGCTAGGTCACTTCATACACTCCCCCACACTCCACCCCCCAACAGTTATTAAATACACATAATACACAATTTTTTACATATACAGCAAAACTTTGATTGATTTATCTTAATTTTATTTTTGAGATTATAATGGAGGGAGGAGGGAGGAGTGGAGAGGTGGGTAGGAAAAGGAGAGGCGACGAGGAGAGAGATGAGAGAGAGGTGGCCCTGGGGAGTAGTGGAGGAATGGAGTAGAAGAGTGGTGGAGAGGAGTGGTGGAGAGGAGGTTGGGAGTGGGGGAGGAGAGCAGGTGACATTGGAGGAGCATGAGGAGGAGAAGCAGGAGGTGGTGGAAGTGGAGGAGGAGAGTGTAGAGGAGGAGGTGGGTGGTGGCAGGGTGGCCCTAGCACCAGGCACACACAGAAGAGGGACAGAGGGGGAGGGGTCTGATACCGGAGGTGGGGTTGTTCGTGGGAGGTACAGACCTCAGGGACAGGTCAGGGAGGTAAGGATCCCCGTCCACAGTCAGGAGGGCAAGAGGCTAAGGGCAAGCACAGGGCCCACAATTACATGCACCGGGAGAAGCAGAGGGCCCTGGTTCAGAGGAGGAGGATGTAATATGGCTAGTGGGGTCACCATCAGGACCACCGGCCACACCACCAGGATTCAACCCCACTATCCCCAGCCTCCAGAGACTGAGCCTATTGCCAGGGCCTTCCCACTAAAGGGACCATACCAGCCACAACCCCCCCCCCCCCCCCCCCCCACTGGACTGGCCACCACCACCAGGCCCACCAACTCCAATGACCTTACTTCACTAGACTCCATCCAGGACCCAGACCCTCTCCTCTCAGACACCACCACCGCCACCTCCTGACCATGCCACACCCCACAGGCCTCCATCCCCAATATCAAATCAGGCTGTGCAGGCGGAGATGCTGGCCCTCATGCAACAACAGATGGAGTGTCTACGGGGGATCCAGGCCAGCATCTCCGCCAATCATGCGGAGGTCATGCAAAGCATGGCCAGGCCAAAAAGGAAGGAGAGGAGACACCACCTAATGACTTAATCCTACCTTGCTGGGCTGCTCAGGATTGGGGTGGACCAGAGAGCATTCCAGGGGGTCACCGTAAAAGCCATGCAACGCGCTCTAGTCCCCAGCCCCACCTCCTCCACCCCGGCAGCATCCCCCGGCCACCCGCAGCCTGGCCCCACCTCTCCTCCCACCATGGCTCCACCACCGCCACTGTAATGTTTTCACAGTGCCTCTCAGGTAGACATCCCTTCAATGGCAGCCCCCACCGCCTTTAACATGTAGCTCCCACAATCTTAAAGCTATCATATAGCCAGATATCTAAGACATGATTGTTGTTAGCTTAAATGTAGACTAATACTCACAATGGTATGTTAATGACAGGCAGCATCAATATATGCACTAGTGAAGCATGTGATCCTGACCTCAATATCAGTCTGAGAATAGATCCTTGGGTCTGATGTAAGTAACAGTGAATCTGGCTGCTGACCTTTCTGTCCTCTCCATATTAATGGGTATTTCCCCATACTGTTGATTATCCAGAGACCTAGCTAATATTTAGTAATGCTTGCAGATGGGAATCAGATGAGTTGGTATATTGTTACAGTTACAGTATTTTTTTATCCTCCTCCGCCTTTTTTTAGTTGACGACTTTTTTTCAGATTTTTGTTTTGTCACCACACTGTATGTGTGAAACTGGATTGGATTACAAAGTCCAGAGGTTTAATTATCTGTTTCATTAAGCAGATCTAGACAAGTTGTAAGTGATATGCACATTAATGGTTTCTTCAATTAAATGGAGTGATTTCAGATGATCCTTTTTTTCATCAGATTCCGGTTGCAGTGGTGTTGTGACCACATGTGACCCTGGTAGGTGCTATGCATCATGCTTATTCTAGACTATGACATTACCCCCTTTAGGTATCCCCTTTTTCCCACAAGCCAGGATCTGTCCACACCACACCCATGATGTTAATGCACAGTCTTGTCCATTTCTGATTGTGCTCTGTGTGTGAAATAAAGATTTGTTATACCGTTCTCACTGTGTCAGTGTGTTTTCAATGGTTTTTTCATACATCACATTTGTGTCACATTCCTCTATTTGTAAACTAATGAGCACTAGTTACTAATAATAATAGTAATAATAGCAGTAGATATCAAATAATAATATATATCATATCACATATAATAGTTGTCAAACTGTGATTCGTCGTCATGTTTGCAACAAATCGAAGTTTGCCACTCTGCATCGCGCAACGGGACACGAATGAGCATTATGCTACGGCCCGCTCATACACATAGTGCGGCATATGCTGTGCATGCGCATTACACAACGGCCTGCACATGAGCATAGCGTGGCGTAAGCCGCGCATCCGCATTGCGCAAACAAGCCGCGCAAGAGCACTGCGCAGCGGCAGCCCACGCAGGCGCATTGCGCGCAGAAGAGAAGGGGAGACACAGGACAGAGGAGAGGGGGGGAACACAGAAGAGGGGGGAGAGACACAGGGCAGGGAGAGGAGTGGGGACAAAAACAGGGCAGGGAGAGGAGGGGGGAAGAGACACAGAGGAGGGGGGAGAGACACAGGGAAATGAGAGGGGGAGAGACAGGGGGGAGAGGCAGAGGGGAGTGAGAGGAGGAGGGGAGGAAAGACACAAAGGAGTGAGAGGAGGGGGGAGAGACACAGGGGAGTGAGAGGGGGGAGACACAGAGGAGTGACAGGAGGGGGGAGAGACACAAAGGAGTGAGGGGGAGAGACACAGGGAAAGGAGACAAGGGGGAAGAGACACCGGGGAGGGGGAGACATACAGGGGTGGGAGAGGATGGGGGTAGACACACAGGGGAGGGGTGGAGACACAGATGTGAGGGGAGAGACACAGGGGAATGAGAGGGGGAGAGACACAGAGGAGGGGAGAGAGACACAGGGGAGTGAGAGGAGGGGGAAGAGACACAGGGGAGTGAGAGGAGGGGGGGAGAGACACAGGGGAATGAGAGGCTGGAGAGACACAGAGGGGGAAATACAGAGAATGAGGGGAGAAATACAAAGGAGTGAGAGGAGGGGGAGAGACACAAAGGAGTGAGAAGAGGGGGGAGAGTTTTCACGTTGGGGGAATTTAGTACGGGTTTTCACGTTGGGGGAATTTAATAGGGCTGTCTTTTTTTCAACCTCAAATACTATGTAACTATGTAAGTATTTAACTATATATATATATATATATATATATATATATATATATATATATATATATATATACACCTTTATAAATACTTTCTTACCTGCCCGATGCTGCACTCCACTTCCTGGGGTGAGGAGAGGGCACTGCAGGCTAGAGGGCCGAGGAGGGCCACAGAGGTCCGAAGGGGCCTCATAGGTCTGTGGGGGGCCACATGGGCCTGCAAGATCCAAGAAGGCCACGAGGGACGGCCACAGGAGCTTGCATGGGGATGAGGGAGGTTGTGGGTAGCTGTAAGAGGCCAATTTAATAGCCGTAAGTCTTGCAAGCTTCGTTACGGGCTGCGGGTTTTCACGTTGGGGAAATGTAATAGGGCTGCATATTTGCCGGATAATCAAGATTTATTCGAATTTATTATAAGAAACACAATTTGACAAAATAAAAGCTTCTAATTTTTAACTGCCATTTGCAGTTAATGGATAGTTTTACTAATCTCCATCATGAAGGGATGAAGTGATGTTCTGCAGTGCTTTGAAAGTAATGGAAAGCATGATATCCTGAAGTAGTGTAACAAAGGAAGGGGCGAGACAGGACAAGGAAGGAGAGAAAAAACAAGGATAAGGGAGAAGACAGATTAATGGTCAGAAATAAGAGAGCGGCATAAGGGAAGAGAAAGAAATACTGGGCAATATATGAGACACGGGCAGGGGTAGAAATGAGAGTCGTCTAGAAAATGTGGCATCATAGGGAATAGAAGACAGATATCCAGGAAAAGAGATGAGAGAATCAGCCACACAAAGAAATGAGAGAGTGAGCAATGGGATGGAAGATAGAGATAGCAATTCAAAAAAGTGAAAGAGCCATGTAGAAGTCATTAAAAGAAAGATAGAAGAAGAAATGTGAGTCTTGTTAAGGCACAAATGACAGTAACTACCAGGGAAAGGGAAAGATACATTTAGGAGAAGGGGTGAGAGAGTCAGCCCCAGGAAGAAATGAGGGTGTCAGGTAAAGGAAAGGAAAACAGCATCTTCTTGGGAAAGGGATGTGAAAGACAGTGGGGAAAGGATATCAGAAAGCCAGGGAAATAGAAAGAAACATCTGAGTGAATGATGGAAGAGAGGTCCATGGGAAAACATGAAAAGCTAGGGAAAAGAAGTGAGAAATCCAAGAAAATAGATAAGATAGATAACAACAATCTGGGCAAGAGGCATGAGAGACAACTAAAAAAATTGAGGATAAGAGCACAAAGGAATGGGAGAGATGGAGACAAACAAGGGAACAGGAGATAGAAAAACACGTGAACCAATGATAAAGGAACGGATAATGTCCAGCTTTTTAGACTGTAAAATTATGCAATTATTTATTTTTCCATAACATTTACTTAAACACACATTTCACAATATGTCACAACACTTTGTATTAAACAGTAACCTCCTCTATATTTCACTCTGCCTATTTGTTGAGTGGTTACTAGTTGCTATCTGGAAAGGCACTTTATCTACACCAGTATTTCATCCTTTGTGGATTGTTTGAAGCCACATTCCCACTTGAAGAAGTTTCAGATCTCCTTAGGACAGACAGAACTGCTTGCTAAACTTTAAGTACAGCCATACTTAGATTCCATCTGCGAGGCAGCAGGTGGGCCGGTGAGACCCACAGTCCTGCTGGGAAACAGCCAGCTGTTCCCACAAATGTTTAGAGGCTGCAGTAAATTAACAAACACAGCACAGGCTGTCAATTGAATGATTTCTGATACTCCAAGAATCAAGATGAAGCTGGAAAAAGCAATGTGAGTGCAGTGGATTCAGTCTCCTTATAAGCTCCTATCTATTTGTTTCATAAAGGATTTGTGGATAAAATGTTAGAAATTGCTGTTCAGACTATAGCTAAGTTATTTTGATGATCATATGTTTCAGGAGCAGATGTGGTAAGCTCATATAATGTTATATATATTTTTATATATATATATATATATATATATATATATATACATATATATATTAATAATTAGCAAAAAAGGAATATTGCATAATGTGTGTGGTATGTATATATATATATATATATTATTTTTTTTTCATTATATATATGTGTATGTTTATATATATATATATATATATATATATATATATATATATATATATATACATGGATAGGATTCTCAGCTTGTGTAAAGTCCAGCCTTGGCTTTGCATTAAAGCTGTGTAATACAACAGGTATAAGCTTAAAGGAAGCCATGTTTGAAAATGACTATGGATTGAAGAGCGAGGCATTTGTGGGCACATTTGCATGTCCCAGCTCAGCTTCCCAGAATGCAGTATAATAACAGTTTTTCTTGGAATTCTGAGCTGAAAGCAGGTTTTTTAACTTTAACTTGCTTAAGACATTCAAATGTAAACACAGATGTACTATTTATTTACTATATATATATATATATATATATATATATATACTAGCGACTTGCCAGTCAAAAATTATGGGGCAATAAAATTTGAAGCCATGGCAATGCTGTTTGCCACACAATGTAAAGCTTTTTCTACTCTGAGGACCTTCAGTGCTCATTGCGAGCGTCTCTCTTTGTGAACTTTTGCTCCTCTGAGCACCTTTGTCGCTCATTGCAAGCCTCTCCCCTCGTGTCCTTCAAGTTTTGTGCTTTGCAATGATCATCTTCGGCACTCATCGCAAAGACATATATATATATATATATAGTTTTTAAATAATTAATTAATTAGTTAATATATCCAGCAATCAATAGCCTGAAGAGCTAACAATCTCTTTTTATTTTCCTGCAGCATACAATGTACAGTTGGATTGCTGCTGCCCGAGGAGAAAGTGTCATCATTGTGCCAATTGTGCAGTATGAATAGCCTGCGTTCGCAAGGGCAAACCGTTGATTTAGTCGGGTACGAGCCATTTTAGATTCGTAATGTTATTAGTTGCAAGTTAGTGTTGTAAAATGGCGTAGATTGTCAATGTTTTACACGGCTCAAAAGCATTTTTCGTCCTTTCTAATAGTGTATTTTGTACCTCGTACGTTCCTGGGTAAAAGTGGTAGGCGGCTGGCGGTGTTTTGCGCGGTTCGGGGTCGTGTAGCCTCATTTAAAAAATTTTCGTCTGCCGAAAATTCGGCTTAAATTCTCAACCTCAACCTCAAATTTTGCAACCTCACTCCCAGACGTCCTGGCTGTCCCCCATGCTATGTGTGATGTGTTTTTTTTGTATTAAATTTTTTGTGTTTTTGCGTGGTTCGGCTATTTTTCCTGCATCGTTTTTTTTTTCTAAGTTCCGTCCCCTCAATTTTTTTTCTAAGTGCCTGGTTCCTTTGGCGCTCATTTCTGCCTGTCCCGCATGTTTCAATGCCTCAACTGCTCACCTCGCTTTGGCTTGCCAAAGGCGTTCATCATCTAAGTGCTCCGAGTTTTAATGCCTCAATTGCTCGACTCAAAGCCGATGAGCGTTTTTGGAGCTCAACGGCTAATTGCTCCGAGCTCGGAAGACTTCTGTGCTTCAACCACTCGCAAGCATGATGGCGATCCGCAGTTTGACAACTATTATATGTGATATATATATATGTATATATATATATATATATATGCTAGCGACATGACCGTAAAATGATGGTGCAATAACATTTTAAGCCATGGCAATGCTGTTTGCCACACAATGTAAGGCTTTTGCTCCTCTGTGGCGCTTATTGTGAGCCTATTCCCTCGTGTACTTAAATTTTCCGGCTTTGCAACGATCATCTAGAAAACTGATATATAATTAGTGTAAAATGTGAAAAAAATAGTAATAGTAAAGAGAGTAAAGTGAATTAATAAAGTAATATGAATTAATAAATTAATATACTTTACCTTTTCAAATTTAATATGCAGCAATAAATATCCTGAAGAGCTAACAATCTATTTGGATTTTCCTGCATCTGAAAATGTACAGTTGGAATGTTGATCATCTGAGGAGAAAGTGTCAGCAATGTGGCAAGTGTGCAGTGTAAATAGGCTGCATGTGCGAGGCCAAACTGTTTGTTTAGGCAGGTAAAGCGCCATTTTAGAATCCTAATGTTACGAGTTGTTAGATAGTGTTGTAACATGGTGTTTTTCTTCTATGTGTTATTTGGCTAGCGAGCATTTTCCATCTGTTGTAATGGTATATTTTCTATGTGCTACGTTCCTGGCTAACTCGTTTGTGCCTGTCGGTGATTTTGGCGGCTCTGTGTCGTTTAGCCTCGCTTTCATTTTTTTGGTCCGCCATATTTCTTGTCGCTTAACCGATTTTCAAGTGGCAAAATTTCTTAAATGCGACTTAAATTTGCGTGCAGGTTTACTCCCCGACGTCCTGGCTGTCCCCCCGTGCCGTGTGTGATGTTTGTTTCATGTGGTATTTTTTTGTTGTTGTGGCTTTGGTGTTTGTGGATGTGCATGCCTGGTGGTGATTTTGGCGGCTCTGTGTCATTTAGCCTCGTTTTAATTTTTTGGGTCCGCTATATTTCATGTCGTTTAACCGATTTCCAAGTGGCGAAATTTCTTAAATGCAACTTACATTTGCGTGCAAGTTTACTCCCTGACGTCTTGGCTGTCCCCCCGTGCTGTGTGTGATGTTTGTTTCATGTGGTATTTTTTTGTTGTTGTGGCTTTGGTGTTTGTGGATGTGTGTGCCTGGTGGTGATTTTCGCGGCTCTGTGTCATTTAGCCTCGTTTTAATTTTTTTTATCCACCATTTTTCTTCTTGCTTAGCTGATTTTCAAGTGCCAAACTCTTTAAACTCGACTTTAATTTGCGTGCAACCTCACCCCCAGACGTTCTTAGCTGTTCCCCTGTGCTCTTTGCGAGGGACGCCATTCTTGCGAGCTCGCAAAGCATGACTACAACTCGCAGTTTGACAATTATAATATGTGATGATTGGAAATGCAGCTAAGCATGGGCAAATTTTATTAATGGGAGAATTTAACCCACCTGAAATAAACTGGATAAATGAGACCAGCAGGTTCTGGAGTACACTCAGAGATCATTATCTGGCCCAGGTTATACAAGAACCTACTAGAAATGAAGCTATCTTGGATTTAGTTATCACAAATATTATTGATATAGTATCAACTGTTGAAATAGGGCAACCTTTGGCAAACTGATCACAACACAGTATCATTTGAGATTAAATTAAAAAAACAAAACTGTAAGGGGCCAACAAAAACGCATATTTTAACGGCCTAAAGGCAGCAATACAATGTATAGACTGGGACAAAGAATATAAACAGACAACTTTAAAATCCTTACTATATATATATATATATATATATATATATATACGTATCACCATATACCATGTGGAAATAAAGGTAGGAGTATATCACATCCCATGTGGATTAACAATGATAAATAATAAAGATCAAGATACAGAGTAAAAAAACAGGCATTTCAATTATACAAACGAGGGGACAGAGACTGATTTATGTGAGTACAAGGCAGTCAACAAGGCTTCAAAAGGGCTATTAGACTGGCAAAAATAGAAAATTAAAAGTTAGTTGCAAAGGAGAGTAAGAATAACCCTAAAATATTTTTTATGATATTAATGGGAAGAAGGCCAGGAAGAAGCTATAGGAACATTACAATGTGATACAGGCTATCTGATATTTAGTGACCAGGAAAAGACAGATGATTTTCTTCGGTATACACAAGGGAGGTACCAGTGGTTGGGATAGTGTTAAAAATGGGGCTACACTACCTTCACCAAATAATTGGTTAACGCAGGAAGAAATCCAAGGGTACTAAGGGAACTGGGTTCTGTAATAGCCAAACCATTATATATAATGTTTCAAGATTCCCTCAACACAGGCTTGCTACCAGATGACTGGCGAAAAGCAGAGGTTATACCTATATTTAAGAAGATAGCAAGAGCAAATTCTGGGAATTATAGACCAGTGAGCCTCACATCTGTAGTGGGAAAGCTTTTAGAATGGTTAATAAGGGATAATATACAAGAATATGTCTATCTGAACAGGATTGTAAGTAGGAGTCAACATGGATTTATGAGGGATAGATCATGTTGAATGAATCTAATTAAATTCTATGAGGAGGTTAGTAGGAACCTGGATAAACGCAACTCAGTGGATGTAGTCTTTTTGGATGTTGTAATGGCTTTTGATACATTGCCACATGGAAGATTATGGTGCAAACTAAGGTATAGAGGAATTGCAGTAAATATCTGCTCATGGATTGAGAACTGGCTAAAAGACAGGAAGCAAAGGGTTGTTGTAAATGGAACATACTCCGATTGGACTAATGTGGTAAGTGGGGTTCCTCTGAGTTCAGTATTTGTTCCACTCCTTTTTTACATATTTAATAATGACTTAGAAGTTGGACTGGAGAGTACTGTCTCCATTTTTGCTGATGACACAAAGTAGTCAAGAAGGGATTTGCATAAATTAGAGAAATGGGTAACTAAATGGCAGATGAGATTTAATACGAATAAATGTAAAGTTATGCATCTGGGGATAATCTTAACGGAGTAAATCTCGTGGTATCGGATATTGAAAGGGATCTGGGAGTGCTTGTTGACAACAGAGCTCAATGCCAAGCAGCAGATGCAAAGGCAAATAAAATATTAGCATGTTTTAAGAAGGTTATAGAAACCAGGGAAGCAAATATAATTCTGCCAATATAGATATCCCTAGTATGCCCTCATTTGGAAAATGAAGTTCAAATTTGTCCACTGCTTCATAAAAGGGACATTTTACAGCTGGAAAAAGTACAGAGAAGGGCAACAAAACCAATAAGGGGAATGGAGGGGCTAAGTTATGAAGAAATACTAACCAAATAAAATGTATTTTCTCTAGACAAAAGGCGTCTAAGAGAGGATATGATTACCTTGTATAAATATATCCATGGTCAATATAAGGCTTTGTCAAGTAAACCTTTTGTGCCAAGAGTTTTTCAACCGACAAGAGGACATCCTTTAAGGTTAGAAGTAAAACGATTTCTCCTTAAAGAAAGAAAAGTTTTTTTCACATATATAACTTTAAAAAGGGATTTGTTATATTTCTAAAAAAAAGGCCATTCAGGGTTATCCTATCTAATTAGAGAGTATTGGTCCAGGGAGAAGCCCGATCTCCAGTATCTGGGGTCCTTTTGAGATAATTGGCAAAGTTTCAGTTGTGTTTTTTATCTGTTTGCCTTCCTCTGGATCAATTTACATTTAAGAATTATTCTGAATACTGCAGATCAGAGGATATCTTAATAGGTTGAACTTGATGGACTAAAAGTCTTTTTTCAAACTGAATTACTATGCAACTATGTACAATCAGAGGCAGAGCTACCGCTGGTGCAACCGGTGCAAGGCACAGAGGCCCCTGGCCCCTGAGGGGCACCATGGACTTCCTGACAATCTCCTGTGGCCTCCACTGGTCCTCTGTTGCCCCCGCAGGGCCTCAGTGGCCTCTCTGTGGCTTCCACAGCCACCCTATTGCTCTGCGGCCCTCCAGTGCCCCGTGGGTCCTTGGTGGCCCCCATGGGCACCTGATGCCCCCGTGGCGCCCCTGCAGCCCCCCGTGCATCCTCTGTGGCCACTACAGGCTTCCTGTGGACCCATGGGTCTTCTGTCACCCCCTATGGCCAATGCAAGTCTTCTGTGGCCTCCAATAGCCCCTTTGGGTCCCATGTGGCACCCCTGGGCACCTGTGCCCCATGCAGGCACTGTGGCCCCCTGTGACCCCTTGTTTTGTCTTGTGTTCTGCGTTTCCCTCAACCCCCTGTGTTTCCCCATCATCCTTCTGTGGCCCCTTGTGGACCTCTGCAGCCTCTCTCATTCCCGGTGGCCCCCTGCTGCTCCCTGTGGCCTAATGCTCCCTGTGTCTCTCCCTCGTGGTCCCCTCTGTCCTTGCGGGCCATTGTGCACCCCCTCTCCCGCTGACATCTGTGGTCTCCCTCTGCCCTTTGTTGCCCTCCCGGCCACATATAGTTAAATACTTACATAGTTACATAGTATTTGAGGTTGGAAAAAGACTTACAGCCCTATTTAATTCTCCCAACGTGAAAACCCGTAGCCCTGTGAAAACCTGTAGCCCGTAACAGAGCCCACTAGACTTACAGCTATTAAATTGGCCTTGTACAGCTACCTGCAAATCTGCAATTAGAGGGTTACATGCAGCAAAAACCCTACAGGCTGTCAAAATCGTAACTCTGTTGCCGCAAAGGCTTTAAACTGTCAAGCCTGTAAATGTTCCGAATTGCTACGAATCCACTGGTGATCAAACCTGTAACCCACAAATGGAGCCAAAAAGCAATGTAAATGCAAATATGCACACACTACTGTATTTTCAATTAAAGGGAAAGTGATGTTAGATATTCAAATTAATAGCACAACATTCTCAAGCTCGCAAATCTTCAATATAAAATACTTTTATCTCTGTTTAATTTCCGTGTTATATCAATCCTGGCAATCAATGTGTTAATACATATAATGAAACTCACATGGACTAGACTATCATATTTACTGATTTATTAAAATTGCATTATTTCTGGAATGCGGGTCCGATCGTAA
This sequence comes from Discoglossus pictus, assembly GCA_027410445.1. Classification (NCBI taxonomy): domain Eukaryota; kingdom Metazoa; phylum Chordata; class Amphibia; order Anura; family Alytidae; genus Discoglossus; species Discoglossus pictus. Next base: position 57,067,644 of record CM050172.1, on the reverse strand, counting down.
CCCATAATTCAAACCTGTAAGGGGTTGAAATCTAACCTCCATTTTTCAGTGACGTAATGATGACGAACTCTTTTACTATTGGCTCCGTCTAAACCTGTAACTACGGGTTTGACTAATTGATCATGTTCACGGCCACACATGAAACATGCACAAGAACGGTTTACGGGTTTGGATACCGGCCACATCTGTTGCCATCTTGGCTAATTTAATAACTCTGTAACTTCGACAAATTTTAAGCCTGCAGGCTTTGCGAGTGTACGGGTGCCTATACAGGGTTGGAATCTGATATGGGATTTGATATAGCCCTTGATATGTTGTTAGTTTGTTACATGTTTCACAAATGTGAGGATTTTCCTAAACAACAGTGGTCCCTTAATGGAAGCCTAACTCAGTATCTTCCTCAATTGCCACTGGAGGTCTAAAGGGCAATATAATGAAAATGGGGTGAGCCTTGAAATTAGCACATCATTTTTCAAACACTTTAAATTCTCACTTACTAAAGAGTAAGGTATATGAAAGTATTATTAAATCCTAGACTTAATATTTATGAGTGTCTATAACAGTGAGAGGGTTAAAGGAATTTAACCTAAATGGACAGCTTTCTTTTTTGCCAAGCCTTATAATTTATTAGAGTCTCTTGACCTGAGAAAGGTCTCTCACGGATTAGCGTGTTGGTGTATTGTCCTATGGGTGATTGCCTGTAACTTGAAGTAAGCCAATAATTGGATTACAACAGAATGAAGTGTCAGAGAGGAGACGAGGCAGGGGGTAACAGCAGAGGGTAATGGGGAAGTACCAAAACGCAACATGATAGCAAATATCAATTACTTGGTCCTAGGGCCATTCAGTACCTACCTAATGTAAATAGATATATATGTTTATATGTTTGCTTGCTCAAAAAGCACCAAAACCCTATAAACAATTTTAGATTACAACATTTTCAAAATAACCTTTTATAGGCAATATGAACAGTAGTATTGTAATCCATTGTTGCAAACTTCATGTGTAAAGCAATAATCCATACAATCAACTTCTCAAAATGTTTTTTGGGCCAATGACCCTCAGTGATGCTTAATGAGTCTACTACATTGTCTTTGGAGAGATGGGGCGAGGTAAGTTAAAAATACAAAATCAGTTGCATTGTAGAACAAACTCCTGGCTGGGATTATGCGATAGGTCAGCAAAATCCATATGGACTTTGATTAAAGTTGACTGCCAGGTGTTTTAATTTCTATGCACATATATATATATATATAAACATAGTAAATAAATAATACATTTGTGACCACATTTAAAGTTCTAATAATAATTTAAAAGCTTATTTTTGCTCAGAATTCCCAGAAATACAGTTATTACACTGTACTCTGGGAAACTTGGTGGTGACATGCAATTGAGTCTACAATATTTTAAATAACTGAGTTCAATATCAAATAATACAAAAATATATAATAGCTAGATGACCTGATAACCATACAGAGATAGGAACCATATACCCAAGGGGTATGGTATTGACAGAAATTGGACAGATATTATTATTATTATTATTATTATTATTATTATTTCCTTTATTTGTAATGCACCAACATATTCTATAACAGGGGTAAGTTCAAGTTAAAACAATATTAACACCTTGAAGAGAAAAAAAAGACACAAAAATATGTAACTGGGTAGACATTTTAGGAGGCGTAAACCAAAAGCATAATCATTTAAAAAGCTAGAGAAATGAATTACCTAGTAATCTACTTTATGATTCTCATTGGGAAATGGACCTAGGAGAAACCTTTTCTAAGGAAGATTGGTGGGAAATCTGGGTCATACACAAGTCTTTCAATTTGTGCTCATTTTAAGGAGCAATCCTATAAAACCATGATGAGGTTGAATCTCATTCCTTCTAGGTGGTTTAACATGCGGCCTATAAGGAAACCAGTGTGTTTGGGGGGCTGCAGACAGGGAGGTACGTATCTCAATATGTGCCCCAAGCTGCCCCATGTTCTCTAAAAAAGGGGGCTCTTCAATTTGTACTATTTCCAACATAAGCAGCCACCTTCCATCAACTTTCTCAGGTACAGAGCATAGACTATAGATTTTGGTTTCCATATGTTATTTTAACTTTTCCCTTTTTCTTTCTCTTCTTTTCTTCTTTGTTTTCATTCTAACCTTGATAGGAAGGTTATGTTTTACATAATTATATTTTACTAGGAACTTGCCCAAAAATTGTAAGGCTGGCAATGCTGTTTGTGAGCCTCTCCCCCTGTGTACTTCAAGTTTCCTGCTTTGCACTGATCACCTTCAGTGCTCATTGCAAGCCTCTCCCTCTCACGGTGCTCATCATGAGCCCTGCGCTGAGCGCCTTTGGCGCTCATCGTGTGGCTCGCAATGAGGCGCTTTTGGAGCTCATTGCGAGCCTTTCCTCTCGCCTACTGTACGGGCCGCTCATTGCAGGGTTTGTTAACCTGCAAGTTTAGTGCTTGGGAATGCCATGTGTCTCTTTCCAGCATCTACCCCCTGTCCCTTCCCTGTGTCTTTCTCCTCTGTGTGTGCGCTGAATGTATGCGTGGCGCGCGCTGACTGCCGTTGTTTCTATTTTCAAAGTCCTGTGTGCCTGGTGTTGCTGTTGTAAGTGTTAGTGTGTTCGGTGTGGTGTATTTTCTAAGTCCCACGTGCCTGGCGTTGTTCGTGTAAGTGTTACTGCCTTCAGCATTGCGTATTTTGTAAGTTTTGCAAGCCTGGCGTTGCTAAGCCTGGTTTTCATGCTGTTTCTGAAATTTTGCGTTTTTCGTCCGCTATTTTTTACCTTGAGTAAAGATTTTCGAGTGACGAAAAACGCCAAATATGGGTGTAATTCGCTTTCAACCTGTGTCTCCTACTGTCCTGTGTGTGAGTGTGTTAAAAAATGTTTTTTAGAGTTACGCTCTTTAACAGTGCTGTTCCGCTGGCGGAACCGCTGGCTGCAATGAGCCTAAGTGCTGCGCGGCTGCTTCGCCTCGCTCCTCATGTGTGAGGGCGGTGCTGGCTGCAATTAGCTCCTTTAGCGCTCATTGCAGCCTAAGTGCTGTGTGGCTGCTTCACCTCACTTTGCGAGGCTCGCATGTGTGACGGCAGCACTGGCTCGCCCCGCTGAGGGACGCAACTGCGTGACCAGCATCGCGAACAATCTCGCAGATCCACAACTACTGTATATATGTGATAAACTTTTTTTGATTCATATCATGTGACAGTGTTTTTTTATTCTGTAACATTTTGAATTGTCATCATTAAATATGTATTGTATATTGTGCAAACTGAGTCTGCTCTGTGAAAAAGTGCAGGACGCTAAAGGGTGTCTAGTGCTCTGTAATCATTGTCCAAGTGAGAGTGGGTGTGGTCCATACTTCTGTGACAGATGTGAGTATGGTGCCTCTCTGGAGGCTCAAATTGGAGAACTGGAGAGGAGAATTGCAACACTTAGCGATATTGCTCCACTGGAAAGGGAGTCGGTGCTCACAGAGCACAGTTTAGCTGGGCCTAGCATGGAGGGTGGAGCTGGAGCTAGTGAGGATGTCCAGGGAGGTAGCTGGGTTACAGTTAGAAGGGGAATCAGGGGGAACAGCAGGAGGCAGGCCAGTTCTGAGTTGGCAAACACTAACAGATCTGCCAGATTGAGTGAAACTGCTGGGGATGTCCATTCAGGAATGGTAATGCCAGATATAGCTGTTCCCTCTAACAGCCAGGAGAACAGTTCTACTGGAGGAGTGGGAGGGCAGAATAGGCAGATCCATCTCTAAACTCTCACCTGGCTTCTTACAAACACTGCTACAAACCTCCAGCCTCCAGGATCCATCTCTAAACTCTCACCTGGCTTCTTACAAACACTGCTACAAGCCTCCAGCCTCCAGGATCCATCTCTAAACTCTCACCTGGCTTCTTACAAACACTGCTTTCTCTGCCCTTCCTCCCTGCCCCACTCCCACCCACCCTTGCGTTGTCTCAATTTATAGATACTCATCTGACTTACACCTGCTCACTCAGCATCATCTGCTTCAAATTATTCAACTAATTTAATAAAAAAAAAAAAAAAAAAAAACATATATATATATATATATATATATATATATATATATATATATATAAATAATTCCACACAACCCAGCTACTCACCCATCTCGGTCACTAACAATTTTTCTTTTACTCTCACACCTTTATCTCATCTACTCCCTACACCTACACACTGTGTTGAAATGCTCTCTCACTTTTTTCTCCTTCTCATCTTCTACTGCCTCTCTCTCAGACTATCATTTGCAGCCTATCCATATCACACCCCCAATACTATACCATCTCACCCTCCTTGCTTTCCTCTTCTCTTCTCTGCTCCCACGAGCTATTCTCTCTCCTCCAATCACAATCTCATCCCCTCCCCAACACTCATAAGCAGAAACATCACTGTAAGTCCACTCCCACATTCTCTCACTCTCACTCCTCCTTCTGCTAGCTGCTGGAGACATATCCCCTAACCCAGGTCCCTCCCTCATTTCTACCTGCTTTCAGCCACGCTCTACTCCAAGGGCAGAAAACACCAGAAAAACACAGAATTTGATACCCATCACTTGTCACAAACCCTCCACTCTTCCTTTCTCCTGTGCTCTCTGGAATGCACGATCTATCTGTAATAAACTCACTTTCACTACCGACCTTTTTACTACCAACTCCCTCAATCTACTGGCTCTTACTGAAACCTGGCTCTCCTCTTCTGATACTGCCTCCCCTGCAGCACTCTCGCATGGGGGTTTTCACCTCAGTCACACACCTAGACCTGGGAACAAACAAGGTGGTGGTGTGGGCGTATTACTTTCTTCTCACTGTACGTTCCACCTCATACCCCCTGTCCCATCCCTCCAATTTTCGTCTTTTGAAGCTCATACTATCCGCCTCTTCTCTCCTATCTCTCTACGTGTTGCTGTAATCTATCGCCCCCCAGGTACTCCGTCTCAATTTCTCGATCACTTTTCCGCCTGGCTCCCACACTTTCTTTCCTCCAATATTCCCACACTGATACTTGGCGACTTCAACATTGCCATTGACACCCCCACCTCCTCAGCAGCCGCCAAACTACTTGCACTCACCTCTTCCCTCGGCCTCTCACAACTTACAGATTCTTCAACTCACCATGCTGGACACTCTCTTGACCTTATTTTTACCAATATTACCCATACCTCCAACCTAGTCATCCACCCTCTCCCTCTATCTGACCATCACCTCCTTACCTTCAGCCTCAACACATCTTCCTCCCATCACTCTTCTTTAACCCCAGCCACAATAACCCACAGAAACCTGCTAGAACTCGACCCTACACAACTCTCCACTGTGCTCCAACCTCTTCTCAGCACTATCACCAACCTCAACTGCCCTGACACTGCTACCTCACACTACAACTCTACCCTCTCTTCCACCCTTGACACCCTTGCCCCCATAACTACACGCAGACGCCCTCAATCTAATCCACAACCATGGCACACCACACACACACACGTTACATTCAGAAGTGCTCCCGCACTGCTGAACGGCAGATTTCCTTCACTACAAGTTTATGCTACGTTCCTACTCCTCTGCCCTCAACCTGGCCAAACAGCAGTACTTTACATCACTAATATCAACTCTGTCCTCTAACCCAAAACGTCTTTTTGCCACTTTCAATACTCTCCTCCGCCCACCACCTCCCCCCATCCCTTCCTGTCTCACGGCTGAAGACTTTGCCAACCATTTTACTCATAAAACTCAATCTATCCACAATGAACTCTCCTCTCACCGTGGCTCACACACTTCACTCTCTCAACTAACTCAACCAACCAACAACACCCAATCTACCCCCCCCCCCCCTCCATTCCCACAGCCACTCTGGACTTCTTTACCCCTGCAACAGAAGATGAAGTCTCCATCCTAATATCATCCTCTCACCTCACCACCTGTCCTTCAGATCCTATTCCATCTTAGCTCATCCCTCCCCTCTCTACTACACTAATCCCAGCTCTCACACATATCTTCAACCTTTCCCTTAACGCTGGCACATTTCCATCATCTCTAAAACATGCCATAATTACACCCACTCTCAAGAAACCCTCATCCGATTCTGACGTTGCATCTAACTATCGCCCTATCTCTCTACTCCCCCTGGCTTCCAAACTGCTGGAGTGTATCGTCTATAACCGCCGTACCAGTTTCATCTCCTCTAACTCTCTCCTGGACACTTTCCAATCCGGCTTTCGGCCCCAACACTCCACTGAGACAGCCCTCATAAAAGTCACCAATGACCTGCTCACCGCCAAGTCTAAAGGCCACTTTTCTATTTTGCTTCTCCTGGATCTCTCTGCCGCCTTCGACACAGTTGACCATTCAATTTTACTCCACACTCTCTCCTCCCTCGGCATTCGAGACACTGCTCTCTTGTGGTTCTCATCATACCTCCAAGAACGATCATTTAGCGTCTCCTTCTCCGGCACATCTTCTTCTCCTCACCCCCTGTCTATTGGCGTACCCCAAGGATCAGTCCTAGGCCTCCTCCTCTTCTCCATCTACACATCCTCACTCGGCACCCTAATAAACTCTTTTGGGTTCCAGTACCATCTCTATGCAGATGACACCCAAATCTATCTCTCAGCACCAGATCTATCCCCCTCTCTTCTAGCACACGTCTCCGACTGCCTCTCTAGTATACCCTCTTGGATGTCCGCCCACCATCTGAAACTCAACATGTCTAAGACTGAACTCCTAATCTTCCCACCCTCTACTATAGCTTCAATTCCTCACATCTCTCTCTCTGTCAACAACGCCATCATCACTCCCACCTCCCAAGCCCGTTGTCTCGGGGTTCTACTGGACCCTGCCCTCTCTTTCATCCCACACATACAGTCTCTAACCAAATCCTGTCTTTTCCATCTAAAAAACATATCCAAAATACGCCATTACCTTACACAACACACTACTAAGATTCTAATACACTCTCTCATCATTTCTCGTCTTGACTATTGCAACTCGCTCCTTGTTGGCCTGCCCATCACTCGCCTCTCCCCACTTCAATCCATAATAAATGCCTCCGCCAGACTTATCTTCAGTACACATTGTTCAGTGTCGGCAGCTCCTCTTTGTCAATCACTTCACTGGCTTCCCTTACCCTCCAGAATAAAGTTTAAAATCTTGACCCTAACTTATAAAGCCCTCAACAACAGCACACCCGCATACATCTCTGCTCTCATCTCCAAATACTCCCCCACACGCCCTCTTCGTTCTGCTAACGACCTTCTTCTTTCTACCACTCTTGTAACCTCCTCTCACTCCCGCCTCCAGGACTTTTCTTGCGCTGCTCCTATTCTCTGGAACTCCCTGCCTCGCTTCACCAGACTATCCTCCTGCCTTAAATCCTTCAAAACATCAATAAAAACGCACCTCTTTAAAGAAGCCTATAACCTTCCTCCCTGACATGCTCAGCACTACTCTCTCCCTACTGTACCACATAAAACTTTAACCTTTAGATTGTAAGTCTGCGAATTTCAATCCTGAGCAGCGCTTTAGGGAAAGCGCTATGGACACTGGATTCCAAGCTCAAAGACAGGGCCACCCACCCTTTGTAATGTATGAATCTTTAACCTGTCATTGCCTGTAACTTAACTTATGGATAGCGCTACGGAATATGTTGGCGCGTTACAAATAAACAATAATAATAATAATAATAACATACAGGTCTTGGTGGTAGGGGACTCTATTATTAGGAAGGTAGGCAAAGTGATTTGTCACTCAGATCTCAGCAGTCAAACAGTTTGCTGTCTTACGGGTGATCGTGTTTGGCATGTTGTGGATCAGTTGGATAAATTATTGGAAGGGGCTGGACATTAACAGGTGGTCTTAGTACATATTGGTACCAATGACAAAGTTAGTGGAAGATGGAGTGTCCTACAGAATGATTTTAAAGAACTAAGAGAAAAACTTAAGGCAAGGACCTCCAAAGTTGTGTTTTCCACTATACTCATTGCAGCTCTCGAAATAGTGCCTTTTCAGGGTCCCTTAAAGGGTCCTCTATTCCATCAGCGATGTTGGGTTGCACGACGTCTGCAATAAGCGTTCATTGCAGGGCTCGCGATGAGGCCTGTAAACTACACGGGGGTAGAGGCTCACAATGAACGCCGAAGGTAATAATTGTAAAGCACCAAAGTAGTCAAGGAAGAGGGTAGAGAGGCCTGTAAACTCATCGCGAGGCCCGTAAACTACACGGGGGGGAGAGGCTCTCAATAAGCGCCAAAGGTGCTCATTTCGAGCCACGCAATGAGCACCGAAGGTGATCATTGCAAAGCACCAAAGTAGACAAGGGAGAGGTTCGCGATGCAGCGCCAAAGGGGGCAGAGCCTTGCATTGTGTGGCAAACAGCATAGCCAGCCTTAAAATGTTCTTTCTGTCATTTTTGACCGGGAAGTCGCTAGTATTGATATAATAGCAAATGTTAAAATAGGGGAACACTTGGGGAATAGTGATCACAACACAGTTTCATTTGAGATTAAATACAAAAATCAGAGTTGTAAGGGGCCAATAAGAACTCTAAATTTTAAGGGCTAACTTTAATGGGCTAAGGTCTGCAATACTACATATAGACTGGGACAAAGAACTTACAGGGAAAAAAACTGAAAATAAATGGACAACATTTAAATCCTTACTAAATATACAGTACATACACATCGGCATATACCATGTGAAAATAAAATGAACAGAAGAAAAAAAAAACATTTAATGCATTTAAATTATACAAGAAAGGAGGGAACAGAGGCAGCTTTATGTGAATATAAGGAAATCAACAAGGCTTGCAAAAGAGCTATTAGTCTGGCTAAAATAGAAAATGAGAAGTTTGTTGCAAAGTAGAGTAACACTAACCCTAAAATATTTTGTAAATATATGAATGCGAAGAAGGTCAGTAAGGAAGCTATAGGAACATTACAATGTGACACAGGCCATCTGATAATTAGTGACCACAAGGGAGGTACCAGTGGTTGGGACACTGCAACAAAATGGGGCTACACTACCTTCACCAAATAATTGATTAACTCAGGAAGAAATCCAAAAGAGGTTGGAAAAAATAAATGTTAATAAAACACCAGGTCCTGATTAAATACATCCAAGGGTACTGAGGGAACTGGGTTCTGTAATACCCAAGCCATTATATCTAATTTTTCAAGACTCACACACAACAGAGTGTCACTACCAGATGACTGGAGAAAAGCTGATGTGAAACCTATATTTAAGAAGGGAGCAAGACCAAATTCCAGGAATTATAGACCAGTGAGCCTCACATCTGTAGTTGGGAAGCTTTTAGAGGGGTTAATAAGGGACAGTAGGAGCAGTCTAGGATCTTGGATCAGGCCAACTCAGGGGATGTAGTCTTTTTGGATTTTACAAAGGATTTTTATACAGCGCCACATGAAGAATAGTGCAAACTAAGGGATGCAGGAATTGCAGTAAAAATCTGCTCATGGATTGAGAGCTGGCTAAAAGACAGGAAGCAAAGGGTTGTTGTAAATGGAACATACTCAGGTCGGACTAATGTGGTAAGTGGGATTCCTCAGGGTTCAGTATTAGGCCTTCTCCTTTTTAACATATTTATTAATGACTTAGAGGTAGGATTGGAGTGTGGTGTCTCCATTTTTGCTGATGACACAAAGTTGTGCAAGGTAATTAAATCAGAAAAGGATGTGCTTTCCCTCCAAGGGAATTTGAATAAATAAGATAAATGGGCAACTAAATGACAGATGAAATTTAATATGAATAAATGTAAAGTTATGAATCTGGGAAGGAAAAATAGCCATGTAATTTGTAATCTTAATGGAGCAATTCTAGGGGTATCAGATATTAAATGGATTTGGGAGTGTTTGTGGACAACCACCTGGGTAACAGTGTTCAATGCCAAGCAGCAGCTGCAAAGGCAAATCAAATATTAGCATGTATTAAGAAGAGTATAGAAGCAAGGAAAGCAAATATAATTTTGCCACTATTCAAATCCCTAGCACACCTTCTTTTGGAATATGGAGTACTATTTTGAGCACCACTTCCTAAAAAGGACATTTTAGAGCTGGAAAAAGTACAGAGATGGGCAACAAAACTAAAAAAGGGGAATGGAGGGGATAAGTTATGAATAAAGACTAACCAAATTAAACTTATTTTCTCTACAAAAAAATGTGTCTAAGAGGGGATATGATTACCGTATTTTTCGCCCTATAAGACGCACCGGCAGATAAGACGCACCTAGTTTTTAGATGAGGAAAACAAGAAAAAAAAAAATCTGAATCAAACACAAATACACTCAAACACAAATACACTTTACACACAGATACACACCTACATTACACACAAATATATATATATATATATATATATATATATATATAGATACACATACATACATATACATACACACATAAATATACATACACATACATACATACATATATACACACACATACATACACACACACATACACACACACATACACATACATATCCATATACTGCAGCATTTGGGAGCCATTGACCCTCCCTGACCCTCCTGATCCTCCCTGACCCCCCTGATCCCCCTGATCCTCACCTTCCTTCTGATCTCTGCCATCTTGATCTCACCCCAGCGCTTCCTACCAGCACTCCACGTGTACTGCAGCGTTGCGTGTGTGACGTCACTAGGACGCACCGGCCGACGCGATGCTGGTAGGAAGCGCTGGGGTGAAATCAAGAGGACAGAGGCAGTCTGAGAAGGTATATTCGCCGTATAAGACGCACCAACTTTCCTCCCCCAGTTTTGGGGAAGAAAAAGTGCGTCTTATACGGCGAAAAATACGGTACCTTATATATAAAGCTTTGTCAATTGAACTTTTTGTGCAAAGAGGATTTGACAAAAGGACACCCTATGAGGTTAGAAGTAAGAAGATTAAAGAAAGAAAAGGGTTCTTTACAGTAAGGGTGGTTAAACTGTGGAATTCTCTACCAAAGGAAGTGGTGACAGCAGATTTGACAGATAACTTTAAAAAGGGATTGGTTATATATTTTTAAATAAAAAGGGCATACAGGTTATCCTGGTTAATTAGAGAGAGAATATTGATCCAGGGATCTGAGTGCTAGTATCTGGGGTCAGGAAGGAATTATTTTTTTTCCCTTTTGAGACAATTGGCAAAGTTTCACTGGGTTTTTTCTGTTTGCTTTCCTCTGGATCTATTAATAATTAACAATTAATCTGCATACAACAGATCAGAGGAGATCTTAAAAGGTTGAATTTGATGGACTAAAAGTTTTTTTTTCATCCTCAATTACTAGGTACCTATGTAACTATGGCTCACTCCACTTGTCACTTATTTAGTGTGTATGAAGGATGGAGCAATAGGTTGCAATCTCCCCCTTGAGGTCAAAATACTTTGTTAGATCATTGGATCTTTTTGAAATTGGAACCCGACCCCTTACCTCTCAAGAAGCAGACAGCTTGCATCAATAGATACAAGCATTACTGTTCTGAAATATAATCGCTCCTCTCACACACAACTTCCACCAACGTATCATGGCTACCTCCAGGTTCCAGTGGATGCATCAACATTTATTTAAATTGGTTCTAATAAAATAAAAGTTTATGACTTTTCCTGCTTATTTAAGCTTAGTCAAGCAACATTTTTCAAATATACAATTGTTTTCATTATTATTATTATTATTATTATTATTAATATTATTATTATTATGTTTTTTGTAAAGCACCAACATAGAGCCCTATTCTATAGCCCAATTCATAAATTTACATAAACTTAAAACTGCTTTTAATATTACCACAGATTCTATTAGTTAACTGCCAAAAATCACTACTGGCTAGCCAAATCCACAAAACCAGCCTTAGCACTCCATTGGTTTTAGCACAGCTCTAAATAATTAAAGTTACACAAAATCGATATTCTATTAGACCTGTAGTGCTAGCTCGAAAATAAAGTCTGACCCACAAAAAAGTATCAAGTTTCTATCAAAAATATTGTGAATACAAAATAGGACTCGCAAGGGCTTTTTCAAACACTTATTAGAGCTGTAACAGCTATTAAACACACAATAGTGTATTTTAAAAGCATACAAAGGCATGGAAAAACATTAGAATTAATTGCACCCTCTGAAACACACAAATATGCAATTAAAAATATTTTAAAAAAATGTTATTTCTGATAAATATCGATCCTGGGTCTCAATAAATGTCATGACACCAACTTGGACTAAAACAGATGAACTAATGCATTTTATAGAGTGCTAGATTGCGAGCCTGATCGTAAATATTACTTATTGGCACTAATTAATTCTTAACCTCTGATTGCAGATTATGTGTAACTTCCATGTTTTACTGACATCAAGATGATGGTCTCATTTACTGTTGCCTGTGTCTAAGAAGTAAATTACGGTCTTGCTTAAATATTGTCAGATCATATGATCACTCCCCCTGAAATCTGTCTTAAAGAGGCAGGGTTTACGAGTTCAGTCTTGAGGTCAGAATTTGCGAGCTGGAATCAATAGAATAAATTTAAACATTTGTTTAAAAAAAATACTTGCAGCCACATTTATAAGATTGAGGCATTTGTGGGCTTCTAATAGAACAGGGCCAATATTCTGTAGCACTGAACAGGAGTTTGAAACCTGTCTGAGTTTAAACTCTTACATATATGGTGATTTTTTTTAAAAGGACCTTATAAGAATGAAAACTTGCAAACATACAATCTAAAAGAATAAATAAAACAGGTGAAGTAATAAATGGGAGAAACAAGAGCTTGACAAGTATTTGAAGTGAGAGTAGAGGGTTAATTAGTGATTACGTTTGTGGGTGTATCAACTGTGTAAAATTGAGGTGATAGTGTTAAACCTGCAAATGATAGGTGGGTAGTTGGGAGGGCAGGTCATATGAGTTCAAATGCTAAAAAGAGTCTTGTGGTATGTGAAGCTCTAAGTTTAGAGGCAAATAAAAAGGGTGAATAAAAATGGGAAATTGCACTTGGAAAGTGAATCGGCAGAATAATTGGTATCAGGCCCAGTGTCTTTGTTTGAATCGCTGCAAAAATGGCTGCTCAGTCCTGGTGGTATTACACAGTGGCCCCTTAAACTGGCAAAAATACGTCACAAGAATGGAGCCAAGTTCATAGACTACGGATCAATGTACTTTCTGACAGTCCTAAGTATTTTTACATTTCACTGCATGATACTAGAAAGGACAAAACAGCTGTCTTTGAGGGGTTTGCACCTCTTCTCTGACACAGGTTTATCTTCACAATTCTGCAGGCAAAACCTCGAGGGAATGCATTTAATAAAGTGGATGGGAAGCTAAAAGTGAGCGATGTGGACAACACTCAGGGGTATTTCAGCTTTTCTCAGTCTGCAAGTGCAGCAGCAAAGCAACAAGGTAAGATGACTGCATGGTGACTGGAAATTCAGCCTCAAACAGATCACAAATATGTACAGGTTTAGGGCAGCATAATACCTAAATGCTATCCTGTGTGGATTATTCAACATTATAATAACTACTCTCAACTACGCTCTACATTCAGAAACTATTTTGTGAACTGTGTTCTTGCACTCATGTGTACTTCCAGCCCTCTTCCATTTCTGAAACTTCCAGGAAGTGATGTAAGTTCTGACAGCACTGTGGTTTATTTTAATAAGTGACAAGCAGGTAGTACCAAAGGAAGTATGCCTGATTGCAGACTGTTACAATATGGTTGCTGCTGAATCAAGACAGGAATTGACCAATTATAAATAGTCTACACAGCTGAAACCAAGTACAGTTATTCTTTTCCACAAACTGGTATTTTGAAAGTATAATATAACTTGAAGGACCACTAAAATATCAACAAACAGAATTCCTTCTACACTTTTTATAAACATTTGAGTGATATAAATCATATATTTTGCTTAATTTTACCATATTTGTCACTGCAGGTGCTGCCATTTTGCACCTCACATTATCCTTCAGTGATGTTTTCTTCCATCTTGTTTAGCTGGAGTTTGCAACTGTAAATGCACTGATGATTGGTGGGCTGAGTTTTTCACCCAGCTTGGCAGGATCCACTTACAACACGATACAGTCAGCTGATAGTATGATTCATCCACTAAGCAGGAAACGAACACTTTATTAACAAATAAAGTACAATACATAGTATTGTTTAGAACTCATATCGCTTACATAGTACACAGTTACATAGTATTTGAGGTTGAATAAAGACTTTTAGTCCATCAAGTTCAACCTTTTTAGGTCTCTTCTGATCCTTTTAATATAATTGTTAAGTGATCCAGAGCCAGGCAAACAGAAAAAAAAAACTTTGCCAAATGTCTCATAATAAAAAGCAAAATTCCTTCCTGACCCCAGATACTGGCAATCAAATTTCTCCCTGGATCAATATTTCTTCACTAGTTACCTAGGATAACCTTGAACCCTTTTTTAAAGTTATCTATCAAATTCACTGTCACCACCTCCTTTGGCAGAGTATTCCACAGTTTAACCCCCCTAGCTGTGAAGAACCCCTTTATTTCTTTAAGGTGAATTTTTGTTTCCTCTAACCTCAAGGGATGTCCTCTTGTCAGTTGGAAACCTCTTGGCACAAAAAGTTCACATGACAAAGCCTTATATTGACCCTGAATGTATTTAAATAAGGTAATCATATCCCCTTGTAGATGCCTTTTTTCTAGGGAAAATATGTTTAATTTGGTTAGTCTTTCTTCATAACTTAGCCCCTCCATTCCCCTTATTAGTTTTGTTGCCATTCTCTGTACTTTTTCCAGCTCAAAAACGTCCTTTTTATAAAGTGGTGCCCAAAATTGTACTCCATATTCCAAATGAGGGCATACTAGGGATTTGTATAGTGGCAGAAGTAGATTTGCTTCCCTTGCTTCTATACCCTTCTTAATACATGCTAATATTTAACTTGCCTTTGCAGCTGCTGCTTGGCATTGAACACTGTTACCTAGGTGGTTGTCCACAAGCTCTCCCAAGTCCCTTTTAATATATACGATACCCTGAGATTTACTCCATTAAGATTATGAATTGCATGGCTATTTTTCCTTCCTAAATGAATAACCTAACATTTATTTGTATTAAATCTTATCTGTCATTTAGTCGCCCATTTCTCTAATTTATGCAAATTCCTTTGCAGGGAAAGTACATCATTATCTGATTTAATTACCTTGCACAACTTAGTGTAATCAGCGAAAATGGATACACTACTTTCCAGTCCTAAGTCATTAATAAATATGATAAAAAGCAGAGGACCCAATACTGAACCCCACTTACCACATTTGTCCAATCTGAGTGTATTCCATTTAAAACAACCCTTTGTTTCCAGTCTTTTAGCCAACTCTCAATCCATGAGCAGATATGTACGTTAATTCCTGCATCCCTTAGTTTGCACAATAGTCTTCCATATGGCACTGTATCAAAAGCCTTTGCAAAATCCAAAAAGACTACATCCACTGAGTTGCCTTGATCCAAGTTCCTACTAACCTCCTCATAATAACTAATTAAATTTGTTTGACATTTTGATTAATTAATACAGATTAATTTAGAATGCAACTTTGGGTGTTTAAATGTATTAGTCCTTGTTGTGAATTTATATTATTGAATGTTGCTATGAGTGTTTGAAACAGCAACAAAGTAACATAGGCAAAAATAACTAAACCTTGTAGGTACAGTATATAGAAAACAGCGATCATAGTCTCACTAGACCAGTTTGCTGATCCTGATCGGGGCAGAAGTATTTTTGGCCAAAGATTTATTTAATAAGAACAAATATGCACATATACTCTGCTTATGCCGTCTACCTTAAAATCCTTCTTCAGTAAATTTTATTAACTCACACATTTGAATATTGCAAAAAATGTTTTTGTACAAATGTTTAAATTTACCAGCCATGATATAAAAATTATTATGTGTACACTACACAGAAATGTTCAAATATGATATATTACTTTACATTTTCCATTTTTTTATAGGTACAAACGGGGGGGGGGGGGGGGGGGGGTGAGGAGGGAGTGCAGCAGGCGTATTCTCATACTGATTAAAGTTCATACCTGCTAAATAGTGCAAGATAGAGATATCACTAATATAGTTTTCTTAAGTGTGTAATGCTCGACAAGAAGAGTTCATGTTCCATACGTGCAGTGCACTGTGTCAGCCATGGCTTTAGTCACTAACATGCGCCCCTGTTAGTGGCGCACACGTGTGCCTGTCAGTGTTGTAACCGCTCGCCATGCACATGAGCTCGACATGCATAGCTTGAGGAAATAGAGGAGGTGGGAAAGAGACACAGGGGAGGGAGGAGGGGGGCAAAGAGACACAGGGGAGGGAGGAAGATACAGGGGTGGGGGAAAGACATGGGGAGGAGGGGGCAAAGAGACACAGGGGAAGGGGAAGAGATACATGGGAGAGAGTGGGAGGAAGAGACACAGGGAGGGAGGAAGGAGAGAGAGAGACACGGGGGGGGGGGGAGAGACACAGGGGAGGGGTGAAGAGACACGTGAGGGGGGAATAGATACATTTATCACACTCCCAGTTTCAAAACTCTATTACAAATGTGTATATATATATATATATATATATATATTTATATTTATATATATATATATATATATACATATTAATGAAAAGACCATGCTGGCATGTTACATTAGCCTCCATTTCCCAGGTCTTATTGGTTTTGCCTAAATACAGGCCTCACTTTCTCATAGCCTGCTGTGCGTCTGCAAATAAAGTGCTTTTAGTCAAGCTGAGGTAAAATGTATTAGAAAAAGAGTTTTCCCCCTCCCATTCTTTTTATCTGCTTTTCCCCACAGCTTTGTTATTTAAAGTCAGGTTAAAAAATATATATAGAGAGAGAGAGACAGGTTTGGGTTTGAAGCCGGAGGACAGGAAAAGTTAGAGATATTTATTTGACAGGGTCAAGGTTGATGCTTTTCTTTGCTTCTCTCCCCAGGTCCCAAAGGTGTTAGACTGAGAGACATTTAATCGAGGGAGTAGCGGTTTCATATCTATAACAAAAATCAAATAATGCTAGATGATTTACTCCCCCTAGCAACCAGGGAGCTTACCCTTAGCAACCAGCCTACCCTCAGGCTGCAGAGTAATCAGCTTGAAAATATTTCAATTATTGTGTTGATTTTAGTGGATTTGAGAAGCGCTGTGCAGAGAGCGCAGGCACATTCGGCTCGCGACCTGGAGAGGAAGATATTGATTTAAACAGGTGTCAGGAAAGGAAAGTGGAGTAAATTTAAATGCAATAGGAGACGGGCGCGTGGAGTGAGCTTTCTGGTGCGGGGGTTGATATTCGGCTCGTCTCCTTGAATGAAAGTGACTCAGGCGCGCTGGAAATTTCACCTTGAGGACGAGTTCCCATTTCCGCAATCAAGGGGAGCTGTTTACGGTCTCTGTGGGTTTTTTTTTAGTTTTTGGTTTTAAAGAAAATAGGAAAATGGTTGGAGAAAGGCGGGTGGAGATGTGTAAATCACCTAAATCCATCATAACTACATCTTTACAGCTGTACAGAAACAGAGACTTTGATGCAGATAAGAATAGAGTGGCTCAACTAGATTGCCTATTCAGTTTATAACACCAAACTTAAAGTGACACCGCAAACATCATAGTTACTGTTGAAAAGTAGACTTATCAATAAATATAATTAAAATTGGTTGTTATTAAAGTAAGTGGAAATGTTAAAAATTACTTCAGCTCAGTATGTTAAGTATGATTACATAAAAAGCTTCTCCTTCTTTCCTAATTACTTTACAGGCGGTCCCCTGGTTAAGGACGGGATACGTTCTTGAGAATGTCTTTAAACCGGATTTGTATGTAACTCAGATCTCTGATGAATAATAATGATAATAAGAATACTATAAGGGCTCATATGTGGTAAAAATAATACAGTATTAATAATAATACCCCTGTACTATAATAATAATCTACAGAAACTATTGTGCTCTCTTTTAATTCAAACACACAGAACTCATCCAAAATGCCTTGGGAGCCCATTCTTATATATGGTTCTACTGTAAGTTGGGTCATCTGTAACTCGAGGACTTCCTGTGTTTAACTGGGTTAATTATTTCTCACAACGAGGGCTGAAAAGCCACAAATTGGATAATAATAACAATAATAATAATAACAGTCACAGAGAGTTAAAGTCTTATTGCTATTCTAATATATGCAAACATAACACACTCTTATAGCTTATCACAATTAACCATTTATTAAAATAATAATAATACAGCCTTATTAAATTGTGATTCGGCCAATTGAATAGGGCTCTCTATAAGCACATAGCATATTTTCTTTACAGAACTTTTTAGTTAGTGAAAACCTTGCTTTTGGATAGAAGTTCACTAACTAAAAACTTCGGTAAAAAAATATGCTATGTGCTTATATAGAGCCCTATTCAATTGGCTGAATCACAATTTAATAAGGCTGTATATGTTTAAAATACTCAACAGTGAAACTCAGTTATCTAACACTTCAACTAAAAAACGATTGCAATGATAGTATTTTATGTGTGTGCTTTTATTTAATAACTGGGACTGTTGTTGTGTCACTTTGTCCTTTCTACTTGTGCTGTTCAAGAAAGACTTTTGCCCATCTCAGTATATCTGATTTTCATTACTGTATAAGCTAGTATTACATCTACCAAGAGTTAATGCTGTGATCTGTAAAGTAGTACTTTCTTGCATGATTTATAAAACTTCCACCACCTAATTTTTGCCCTCTTGTTCAAGCATTTATTTTACTCCCTGTTTGAAGCTGTGTAGCTTTATATTTCTAGGCAAGGCTTCACCACACCAGTTTTCAGGATATTCCTGTGCAAGCACCAGTAAATAAATCAGAATGATAGATCCACTTACAGGCCCACCTCTACTAAAAACAAAGATATCCTGAAAATCATGGATGTTACCAAACAATCATTATATGTAACTAGAATATTGCCCGTCAAAAAATGACGGCAATGATATTGTAAGTGAGCTAATGCTGTTTGGTGTATGATAATAAAATAAATAATACATTAATAAAGTAATATACTTTACCTATTTTGAGGTAATATATGCAGGAAGCATTGTGTTGAAGAGCTGGCAATCTGTTTTGATGTTGCTGCAGCATTAGTGCTGTGGAGCTGCTGTGTAAGTGTGATAAATGTGTGTAGTGTAATAGTGTGCGTGCGCGAGGCAAATCCGTTAGCGTAGCTGTGTACTTCCGCATTGTATAAGTTATTGTTCTAAAATGGCGGCTAATGTGTGGCTGATTTAGTGTCCTTCGTTTCGGATGTCGTCCAACTTTTTCTGAATATCCGTAGCTGTTTAGTGGTGTTTTGCGTGTTTAGGGTCCTTTAGCCTCGTTTTCGTTTTGTTCAGCGGCCATTTTTTCTCTCGCTTAGGTGATTTTCGGGTGTCTAAACTCCGAAATTTGGAGTTAAATCGAGGTGTAACTTTACTTGCAGACGTCCTGGGTGCACCATCTTGCTGTGGGTAAGCTTTTTATGTGTTTGTTGTTTTTATTTATTGTGTTTGTAATGTTTTTGGGGTTGCGCGGGTTGCGTCCTTGTTTTCGAATCTCGTACGTCTTTTTCAGGAAATCCGTAGGTGTTTGGTGGTGTTTTGCGTCTTTAGACTGCTGTAGCCTCATTTTCGTTTTTATCGGCGGCCATTTTTTCTCTTGCTTAGAGGATTTTTGAGTGTCCAAACTCTTTTATTTTGAGTTAAATTGAGGTGTAACTGTAGGTAAGCTTTTTATGTATTTGTTGTGTGTATTTATTGTGTTTTTCATGTTTTCATGTGCGCAGGTTTCGGACGATTTTTGCGAGGTCGTAATGGGTCGTAACGTTTCTCGTATTTTCCTTTCGTAACTACGCAAGTGTCAGCAACAGCTCGCATGCTCACAACTATATATGTGATTAAATATATGAAAAAATATATGAAAAAGCAGAAACTTGTAACATTTATAGATAGACTCGTTATCATTCCTATGTTGTATGTTCTGTCTAAATACACTGTTAGAATTAAAGTATAGTTCAATTTTGTAATAAATAGATGATTAACTATCTATGTAAAACTTGATGAGATTTGATTAGTTTGCCATTTACACTTCTATTTTTGTGGAGAATGGAAGCTGCCATTTAACATTTCGATTTTGTCACTGACACAAGGAATGCTAAAAGTCCAAGAGCCAATCAAACTGAAGCTGAGTTACAGTATATGACTGTTACATTATGAGTTCTTCAGCAACTCACGTCACTTAATATACAAAGGACTTGTATCAATAAAAGACAAAGCTAAAACCTTCACACATCTATTTGAACTTCTAAATTTAGCTTGCATTTGAGAGAAACTTGTGTTTAGGTTAATCAATCCCTTTAAAGTAGCTCTGTCACCCAAACAGAAAGTACATTCCATAATGAGCATTGCAACTCGCTATCCATTGTATTAGCAGTATTTCTCTACAATAAATATTTTCTGAAATATTTAGAATTGATTTTGTATGCTAATATACTGATCAGTATGCTAATTTGCAACTCAGACTGCTTGATAAGGGCGGGAGAGGGGACCTAACTGTCAGATATCTTTGCAGGACTTTATTTTGACCACTGCAGAGACAGACAAGCAGACTGTCATACTAATTAGCACAGCAAAACAGTTAATTGATATGTGTGAGCTGCTCATTTGCATATAAATGCAGCAACAACAAAATGGAAATTCCCAGGATTAATTCACTTTAGAAAAAAATGGATAAAACAATGTATAGTCAGTTTTTCTTACTATTTAAGAATAACCTAAAAAAATTAACTTGGGGTGACAGAGTCCACTTAAAGAAGCTTGACAGTGTCATCCATAGATGCATATACAGCCTTATTAAATTGCAATTCGGCCAATTGAATTGGGTTATATTTAAGCTCAGAGCATAATTTTTTTACAGAAGTTTCTAGTTAGTGACCTTATATCCAAAAGCAAGGCCTTCGCTAATTAAAAACTTCTGTAAAAAAATATGCTCTGTGCTTAAATAGAGCCCAATTCAATTGGCTGAATCGCAATTTAATAAGGCTGATAGTGTCTATATTTTAAAAATGAATAAAGTTGTCTTACTTTCATTGTCATCATGATGAACTTTGTTGGGTTTTCTACCGAGATTGGATGTGTACTTCATCTTTGAAGTACTGTATTGTTCCACAAAAGGGCCTCACTACCTAAATCCAATCGACTTTTCTTCTATATTTTCCATTATTATAATAGGTGAAGATCTGTGTAGTCACTTATTGGTAAGTGAAACCTATTGTGCCGCATATTCAGTGGCTTATAAGGATGTCACTCCAGATGTTTACTGGAATGAGTTGGTGCTTAGATACTCTTCCAGGTACTTAGCTACTCTTAAATAGGAATCAATATTGTCATGCAAATGCAAAGTCATAATTAAGCATCACAGTCATACAACAATGTTCATACAGTAGGTTTTAACTGTAAGTGAATATACTTAACACCAGGTGTGCAGTCAAGTTGATATAGAAAAAATGCAAGTATGGGGCCCAATGTTCACTTACTGCATATTTGCATGTTCTGCTCTTCATATGTTCCTGCTAGTTGTTTTCCAGTAGCTTCCATTGCAGATGTCATTTTGTGTGATCGAGACAGGTGTTCATCCACCATTGGCACTACTGGTGTCAGTGAAGCAAGGGCCCCTGTACTGAGGAGAACACATCTGATGACAATGATTAGACATCACCATAACATATGTAATACAATACATTCTGTATATATATATATATATATATATATATATATCACATATAATAGTTGTCAAACTGCGAGACGTTGTCACGCTTTGCAAGGTGAGTACGACTTAGGCGATGAATGAGCGCCGTTAACGCGTAGGGCTTAGACGGTGAGCGCTGAAGGCGCTCATCTCTGCAAACCTCACAAAGCGAGGAGAGCCGTTAAACCAAAGCACTTAGCCGATGCAAGCCTCTTGAAGCGAGGTAAGCCGTTAAAATACGAGATGCGGGTCTAAGAAAAAATTAATTACGAGACGCAGGACTTGGAAAAGAAAAGATACGAGAAGCAAAAATTTACAAGCTAAGCGGCCGAACAAAAAACCTGAAAAACACACTAAATACACGCAAAAAAATCCCCAAAACATCACAGACAGCATGGGGCAACAGCCAGGATGTCTGTGAGTGAGGTGTAACGCGAATTTAACTCGATTTAGACAATTTTCGCCACCCGAAAATCGCCTAAGCGAGCAAAAAAATGGCTGCAGAAAAAAATGAAAACGAGGCTACACGACCCCGGACCGCACGAGACGCGTACCACATTAATAACATTACGACTATAAGATCCCACTTTACACAATAAACCAACGGCTTTACCTCGCGCACCCAGCCTATTTAGAATGCACAGTTCAAACATTCATTACACTTTATAAGCAGGGCACCAACACTCACAATGTATATTCTATGCAGACGCAAAATACAAACAGATTGTTAGCTCTTAAGCCTATTGCTCGCTACATATATCAATTATAAATAATTAAAGTATATTAATTTATTGCAGACATAATTAATTCTTAATTAATTGAATAAATCATTAATTATTACTTAACTACATATACATAGAAATATATATCTCTCTCAGAGGACCAAAAGTACACGACAGGAGATGCTAGCAATGAGCATCAAAGGTTCTCATTGCGAGGCATGTTAAGAGCGCCAAAGGCGTTCAGTGCAAGCCTCGCAATAAGTGCCGAAAGTCCTGAGGCTCGCAATGAGCGCCAAAGGCCCTCACAGTACAAAACGGTTTCAATAATGTCTCAAACAGCATTCCCATGGCTTCACATTTTATTACCCCGTCATTTCTGACGGGCAAGTCACTAGTATATATATATATATATATATATATATATATATATACATTGAAAGTCATGTCCTTTACATTTGTATAGGGAAACCAAGGTTTCTGTATGATGCACCCCAATGTTTGAGGAAGCCACACACTTGTGAAAGTAAGATGGTAGGTAATTGATGAGGGCCCCATGTACGAGTAGTGCTTTTACAAGTAAAACTCATATGTTTGTTGTGCATAGAGTATTAAAAACAGTTTGAAATAAATACAAGTTAATGTTGTTTCCTACTTTTTACTGTGTCAGTTTTCCTCTGAGTTTTCCTGGAAGCTGGACTAAACAAAGTCTTAACAGTCAGACTCTTTCAGACTGAGCATGCTCAGTAAAGGGAGGCAGGGCTATGATGACTCATACACTCTCACTGGGCATGGCCTATGAGGGAGCTGCAAGCAGGTTACAATGCAGCTGTTACCTCTGTATAAGCCACGGAGGCTAAGTTTTATTGTAGATGAATTTCAGTGGTCCTTTAAGTCTAAATACAGTATGTCTGTTTTGCCAGGACCTTTCTGATGTCAGTCTATTTCTAGTAATTTATCCATTCATATTATGTATGTATTCAGGAACTGATCATGAAAGCAGCCCCTCCACTGGAAATAATATTTTACTTGAACTGATTTTCTACAGATCTCCCCCTCTTTCAGCAGTCCTGCTTGTCTCTAGGGACTTCAATTTTGTCTTTTTTCAACACTGATTCCTGTTCTTGAGCTTGGCTGTGCCCTGTATTTTTTTTCTTTTTCTATTCAGCAGTTAGCAGGGGGATTTGTGGCTTTATTGTGAGTAAATTATTATTATAGTTTATTTATAAAGCGCCGACATAATCTGTAGCGCTGTACATAAATTAAGTTCAGACAAAGATAAATACAGATTAACATATAGCAAAGGAAGGACGGCCCTGTCTTTAAGCTAGGAATCCAATGTCTATGGCGAATTCCCAAAGTACTTAAGATAGAAACTCGCAGACTTACAATCTAAGGTGATTAGAAGCAAGTTGTTGCAACACAAAATTAACTTGTTGCTTTTCCTCCATTTGCCCCCCCTTGTATACTCAATAGAAATGATAACAAGACTGTCAGCCTTAGACACTAGCAGAATCTGATAAAAGATGTTCCATATAACATTACCCTTGATTTACATGTTTTAGTTAGTTACATACTTCACAAATGTTAATTTAGATATAGCCCAGTTACAGGAGCAAAGTGGTATTTGCTTCCACAACAGCTTTCCCATCACAAGTGCCTGAGGGCCCATATCATGCCAGATTTTCATGATATCTTGTTCATGAGCAAATGGGCAATTGAAATAATTTTTATTACACTATTTGAAAGAACTAGGACTGATAATGTGCAAACATGTTTAAGAAATATATATTGTATGATCAGGTAATAATTGTAATTACCTGTTCATACAATTCTGTGATATCTCCATTGATGTTGTCTAATACTTTCCCTATCTGCGAATATACGCTATTTGTGAAGTAAGTGGGACCCTTGAAGGCTGACATGTGAATTGCTATTTATACCACAGTAGTTGAATTTGCTTATCTGCTGCAAGGAAGCTTGGAAGTCGAGAAATAACAGATAAGGTAAGGTATTATAATACTGCAATGGAGATAATAGGCTGTAAATTAAAATTTTAAAGGCTGTTTTTTTTTTTATAACGTTCTAAAAAATATTTTTCCAGTTATCAGTTCTAGCCCAGCATATTGGACTACTGTAAAAAAAAAACTACTAAAAAAAAAAGATAAAAAAGGCATTTGCAGAAGTACTACTTTATACCAAGTGTAGTACACAAATGGGAGAGTCCTGCAGAAGAAAGAAATGGAGAAGACAAATACACAGTTACAATTCTAAAAGTTCTTCTCTTCTTTCCTATTCTCTCTCATGTATGTTGCCACGTTTAACAGATCATCTAAGGCCATGCCCACATGGGAGGGAATTCACGCTTCCAGTGTCTCATGCTTCTGCAATCAGCCCGTGACATGTTGTGTGATTGTGTGCAGCAGCATTGCACTGGTAGTTTGAAGCCACTTATTTGTGAGCATGTTGAATGCAGAGAAAGCTTCTATTTTCTTAATGAAAATGTAGCAGTTAGTGCATTTTTAAAGGACAAATGGAAAGTTCATTAATTTCCAAGGACAGATCTTCTATAGAAAGTAGCAGAAAGAATATGCTGAGAAATTGGAACTCCATAGTAAAGAATACACTTTAAAAATGCAATATGAGATGCATATATATAAATATATATATATATATATATATATATATATATATATATATATATATATATATATACCGTATTGGTCCGAATATAAGGCGCACCTTTTTTCCGATTTTTTAGTTTGCGAGTTACAAGTGCGGCTTATCTTCGCGACCATAAAAAAAATCTATGCCGATTTGCGAGCTTGCGAGTTATGTATGCGGCTTCTATTCGCAAACGTAAAATTACTGCCGATTTGCGCAATTGCGAGTTAAGGGTGCCGATTTGCGTGCTTGAGACTGTGGTAAACCTGCAAACAAGTTACAGTACTAATTAGAAAGCCTGTTTCTTGCAATGGCTGATCACTTGGAGAGAGTCTTTTTCTCTCCAATTTTAAGGGTGCGGCTTATATTTGAGTACTATCTTTTTTCTATTTTTTTCCCCTTGCATTTTACAGGTGCGGCTTATATGCGGGCGCGGCTTATATTCGGACCAATACGGTATATATATATATATATATATATATATATATATATATGTTATTGAAAAAGCCTATATAGTAGAAAACAAGGGTAGTGTTCCTTTAATGCATAATAAAACATTGGGGTTACAATGTTGGTGTATTTTTGGTAGATATAACAATCAGAAATGTATTGGTCTTACAATACAAATCTGTGTTTCCATGAAGATTCATTGTTAAGAATATGATATCTCTTTAGAAATAAATAATATAGTAATAGTATTATTAATAACACTGATTGTCATAATTAATGAAGGGAAATAATTGTGCAAATGTGTCATGCACATCCCCTTGATAAATAACCTCCCATGGAGACTGTAGATGATTATTAATATGCATTTCCAGACACAAATGAGTTGCTGTTTTAATTTTTTTTTTCCAGACAATAGGTAAGTCTATGAATAAGCCCGGCCTGCAATGTCACATCATTGAGAGAGGAGCCAAGCAAAACAAAACCAAATTAGCTGAGAAACCATGAACAAATGTTTACTCCAATTACCTAAACCATGATGTTACCCTGTTAAATCTAGTCCAAAGTTCTACTTGGCTCCCATATGGCTCTTTCTGGATTCACAACGTGACAGACAGAGGAGTCAAGAAGGAATTAGGGGGGGCAGGGGGAGATGATTCTCACATTTCTAGTCCACAGTGTATTGCATAATGAGACTTGGCAAGTCCCTGATCACCACAAGACAATTTGGTGATTTTGTTAATCAGGCATTTAAACAGATCCGGGTCTCAGGGACACACTCAGCTAGACCTGATTGAAAGAGAAATAGAAGTCTCAAGTTTTCTGTTATGAATTTAATAGAGATTTAGTCATATAAACTGGAGGGGGAAGTGTTAGAGCACACTTGTACATTTCTTAAAGCACCACAAGCCATCACTGTATTTACAAGGTTTTATTTCCAATTCATTAATGAGCCCACGACTAGCCATGACGATCAGGGCATATTATTGGAATGTTACTCACCAAGATGCTAGGCCTGGTGCTTTGCTGCACCTGCTCTATTTCCTTTTGATGTAGCTATCTGTTACTGCCACCTCAATTTCTGGTAGCCTACCACAAACATAATTAAAATTAAATAAACCTGTGCATGATTTGCTTTCATTTTAAATATAAAATGGGGGAAGGGTGAAACAAGGAGCTTAAAAGGAATCACATATAATAGTGGTAAGTTACAAATGTTTTTCACGCAATGTAAAAAGTTACTGGCTTGCTCATCGCGAGGCCCGCACGTCTTTGCTGCAATGAGCGCCGAAGACACTCATCGCAAGGCCTGCACGACTTTGAAAAAGGCTGGCAATGAGCGCTGAAGGCACTCATTGCCAAGCCCACGATGAGCACAAGGCCTGCAACATTTTGAAACAGGCTCGACATGAGCGCCAAAGGTGCTCATGGGGATGCCTGCGATCAGCGCCCAAGGTCGTAGGCCTTTGGTGCTGATCGCAAGGCACACAAGACTTTTAAAAAGTTACGGCTTTAGCGGTCGACATTTTCTTCAAGCCCGTAGCTTGGAAGCCGTCGGAAGTCCACCAAAAGACGCCAATTTCACACACAGCACAAGGAGAGAGGCAGGGAGCCTGTGAGTGAGGTTGCACGTTATTTTGAGGCTTAATTGGCGTAAATGTTTTGAAAAAGGCTCAAAACAAGGCCAAAGGCCGTAACACTTAGCCGATCATCGCAAAGCCTGAAAGTCTTTGAAAAAAAGAACCAATGGTGCTCATCACGAGGCAAGACTTGAGCAGGGAGAGAGAGGAGAAAGACACAAGGGAGGGAGAAGGGGGAGACAGTGGAAAGAGACACAGGGGTGAGAGAGGTGGAAAAGAGACACGGGGGGGAAATAAAGGAAAAAAAATACAGGGCAGGGAGAGGGTGGACACATGGAAGGGAGAGGGGTTAGAGAGTGGGGAGAGGCTCGTAATGAGCACCAAAGGCGCTCATCACTGGGCTCGCAATGAGCGCCAAATACGCTCAGAGCAAGGCACGAAAGTGGCGGGTTGGACGACATCTGCAATGAGCACTCATTTCGGGGCTCGTGATGAGTGGTGAAGGCACTCATTGCAAGGCTCGTAACGTAGAGGGGGGAGAGGCTCCGAAGCCAAAGGTGCTCATTGTGTGGCTTGCGATGAGCGCCGAAAGTGCTCATTGCAAGGCATGAAAGTAGCGGAAGCCGCTCATTGCGGCCCGTAAAGTAGACTATGGGAGAGGCCCGTAACTTAGAGGGGGAGAGCCTTGCATTGTGTGGCAAACAGCATTGCCAGCCTTCAAATTTTATTGCCGTCATTTTTGACAGGCAAGTCGCTAGTACAAAATAGGAACCATTGTTTAGATACACTTAGCAACGAGTAAAAAATGACTGTATTTCCCATCCATACAGCATTTGGAAGGGAAATGTTTCATTCTTAAACAAGCCACATGTTGGGATGAGGGATTAAGACTATATAACCCTTCTGCCTTCTGCCATGCGGTGAGCACTAAAAACAATGGATCTCCCAAGGACCCTCTTTTTTCAACTGGAAGGTCAACCCAACTCGCCATGGGATACGGCGGATAATAAATATTAACTTTAGCCTACCTGGTCCCTCCGATCTCATACAAGTAATGGAGGTCCATTGGACCACCACCTTCATCCAGAGTTTAAGTGGTGAGGCCAATGTCCCTCCTCCAGTGCTTTCCTGGGGCCCAAAGGGTGAGGCCTATAAATTCATAATGGGACACAAATGTTCTCCTTATTGCCATACCTGTCCACTGTGATAGTAACTAATAGCCAAAAGGGAACCAATGTTCTCCCCCATACCCACCCTTGGCTTAAGTGATGTGTGACCAACCTATAAACCCGACCTTCTTCTAAAGGGTCTGAGTCCAGTGCCTAATAAAACACTGAAGGTAAATATAATATGCACATGTCCCTGTTCTAGCTATGTTAAGCCTTGCATTATCAGTTTGATCCCTGCCAGTAGATCTTGACTGATCATAGTTACATAGTTACATAGTATTTGAGGTTGAAAAAAGACTTTTAGTACATCAAGTTCAACCTTTTAAGATCTCCTCTGATCTGCAATATGTGGATTAATTTAGAATTGTTAATTTGTTAATCATGAAAACATACATATTGACTCATATTGGTCTATATACAGGTGGTCCCCAGTTTACCAATGATCCAACTTACGACTTAAGATGGATATACGGAAAAAAGAAAATGAAGAGAGATAGAATATGAGGGTAACCATTCATCTCAAACATGAATAAATAAAATACATTGTATTAACAAACTCCTGTGTATTGCACTCTTGAAAATGCTCTGCATGCATTAGAGGTACAGAGTGAGAGAAGTTAGGAATCTGATATTGGAAGCCATGTTAGAAGACCAGACTTACTGGTGATATTTATATTATTTGCCAGTGTGTTATTCACGTTTGTGATTACAATTTCCTTTACTTATATTCATATGTATATACATGGATACCCCACTTTGCGCTGATTCGCAATAACTCTGTTTGTGCTAAATCTCGCGATAGTTTTTTAAATCGTGTTGCGGACATTTACATCCCTGCTTAGCGCACTTTTTTTTGCTATATCACTGTTCAGCGCTATGGCGATAAAATGCCCTGTTTAGCGCAGTGTTTGGATAGCGCTCCTGCATGCAGGAACACATATACCACACTAAACAAGGTAATTCCTGTATTTATGTTTTTAACCTTTTTTCACTTTTTATAAATGCTGTTTTCATGGTTCACTTCACACTATAAGTATTTTTTCAACAAGGTAGCGCCAGTCTAGATTGTACTGTGTAAGTCAGCCTTACACCAGCGCACATCATTATTTGAAAGTTTCTAACAAAAGAAGAAAGGGAACTAAGTGGACACAGGAAATGATCATAATGTGATAGGACAGAGCTATTTTGACTCAAACACTTGACCCCAGCATGATCCATTTGGCTAAGGAAATAAAGACTGACATTAGGATTAGGATTGGGAGTAACACGGGCCACAGCTTTATTAAGCAACCAATTATAACATATGATATAAATTAACACAATTAATATATTGGAGGAAGAGCCCGGCCAGGTCAGTGACCTCATGCCCCCTGAGCCCGCGCCAAAGTCCCAGCAATCCTTTCTCAAGCACTCCCATGAGGTAGGGCCACACCCACTTTGGCCAGTAGGCCCGGGAACCTCACCTCCCGCCACAGAGCAGGCGAGGCACACCTCCCGAGGCTGTGACCGCCCCCTTCACTCATCAAAGCTAAGGCCCGTTTTACCCCGTCCCTGAACTCCAAGGTAAACAACTCTAGCCCAATCTCGGTCAGATGATCCTTATCAGGAAGGTAAATCTCGACAGCATCTACCCCTTCAAATTCTCGGTACCGAATTGAAATAAAGCCTAATTTACAGACAAAACTACCCATTTGCTTATTCATTTTTTGTCGAGCCCTGTAAATCAATACTGGATCCCTAGCATTCCTCCATGACAGCCTCTTTAACATCTCTGACCAAATGATAAAGAGGCCCAGGAATTTTGCTATCCAATTTTCAACATCCCTCTTTATGTCTTTTAACATTCTACGCACAGGGACCACCCCCAGATCATTACCCCCAGCATGAATGAGTATCGTATGTGTGTTACCATGGTGATAGGTTTAATTGTCCAACAGGCCATGCACCTGCGACCATCGCAAACCCCAGAACCCGAACCACCGCACCTGCAGGTCCATTTCTGGAATGCCCAGTTGTGCATTGTACTTTGTAACTGCGGCTAACCGATGGGCCCAGTACATGTAAGAATGGCCGATGATCCACAGCTGTTTCTTTGCCCCTGCAAACATACAAAAGAATCTGTTAGATGACCGCCTCAGGCCTTATGTAAGACCTAAAACGTTGAGATTCCCATCTCCCGATCCTATCAACTGCATCATCAGGTAAACCTAACCTTGCTGCCTCAGTGGCAGCCCCGATCTGAAACGAGTGGGTTCCGAACTCTGCCTTATTCAGCCCCAAACACTGAAGGGACATTTTTAACATCTTCTCAAATTGGAAACGTGACAATGCCAGGCCATTGGCATGTATGAGCAGTGTGTCGCACTCTCCTGCTGGAGATACAAACTCACCCACTTTCCTTTTCCTTCTTGATCAGTTTTCGACCTCCTAAGCCACAAAACCACCCTTCCACCTTCTAGACAGGTATCCACCACCTGCAGTCGGCCCCCCCCCCCCCCCCCCCATCCGAGCCTGTGAGCCGAGACTAGTTCCCGTATTATGAAAGCTCAGAAGAATGCCAAGGAAAAAGCTGTATGGAAAAGCAGAAATTCGTAGGGGTCCGTGCATAATATACTCAACACTTGCACTAAGCGCAACAACACAGAGAAGGTAAACGGCCGTCTCTTGTCCTGCCTGCAGTCACCTGTAAACATCCCCTGCATCCCTCGCCGAACCACAAACTCCTTCGTCAGGTTCCATAGCCCGGCCAATTTAAACATGAAGGCCAGGGTTGTAACCTGACACCCAACTGAGGCCTTGGAGTCCCTGTTCTCCCCACACCGCAACAGCAACCACAGTAATATCCCCAAGGATTTTTCTTCTGTTGCAGTCCCGCCGGCTCCGCTACCAGATTACTCGATTTATTCTAGACGTTCTTATACGCCGACCACGTATCCAGCGCCAGTGACTGCATGTTGAGCTTTCATATCTGACTGCTCAAAGCTCCCAGAGTTCCTTGGGGGATGGTCTCGCCTAGTGCCTTCACCTCTGGAGCCATCGTCCTGAACTGGGCCTCTTGAAAGCGAGAAAGAGCATCAGCCGTTCTACAACCCTGGAAAATGTTTTGCCCAAAACCATATGTTCAAATGAAGGCAATTAAGCACTGGGTGCCGAATAAGCTGTATCACCAGTATGGAAGACGCCGTGAGGATGCTAATTGCTTATACCACCGCCATGTTATCTGTCCGAAAGATAACTTGTCGATCCCTGAAATCCCATGATGGGAAACAACTCCATGAAGGCAAGGTTTTTTGTAAGACCCGCCATCACCCAAGGCTTAGGACATGTGGCGGCACACGAACGGCCCTTGAAGCACACTCCAAAACCTTGCGACCCGACGCGTCCGTAAACAGCACGAGTTGAGTGCTGGTCAAGCTCCCTGGATGAATCAATGTAGTTCTGTTGAAATGCCTGAAGAAAGAAAGCCAAACCCGCGCATCCTCCTTTATCGCCCGGTCACCGTTATGAAATGGTGTGGCCGCTTAGACCCTGCCGTAGCCAACGATAGCCTCCTGCTGAAGATCCTGCCCATGGGGATAATTCTGCACGCAAAATTCAGCTTCCGCAAAATGGATTGCACCTGCTTCAACAAAACTCTCCTTGCTCTTGCAAGAGCCGTCAGTTCTTCCTCCAGGTCCGTCACCTTCTCAGGCTGCACTCCATCCTCTCAGAATTGATCCGTATGCCAGGGAACGTCAATTCCGTCATTGGACCCTCGGATTTCTTGTGCGCCAATGGGACCCCAAAGTTTTGACATAACCTTTTAAACGTCTAGTGGGTAATGCTGTGGTAACACGATTCACGCCACCCACTGAAGGAAAGTTTTAAATGCCTCGAAATACACACACGAGATGGAGCAACCCATTTCCAGGCAGAGATCCACAAAATATTCGCCTTCAATGAAGCAACCCAGTAGCTGATGGCTGTGAGGATTTACGGGCAGCAGACAGAAAGCCGACTCAATGTCCACCTTTGCCACCCTGGCTCCGACTGCGGCCATCTTAACCATCCCAGTAGCACGATAGAACGATGCATAAAATACGGTATAATTTTCCTTGCTAATACCATTGTTAACCGAGCCTCCTTGGGGGTAAGGTGCTGGATCAAGAGGAATGTTTGTACCTCCTTCCTTGGAACTGCTCCCAAAGGGGAAATAACCAGACCTCTGATCAGAGGGAGGGGGAAGGGACCCACCATTCTCCCCAATCTAACTTCTTGTCAAATGTTTTCCACTGCAACCCCGGGAAACTCGAGAACTGACCTTAGGTTTGCAGGCAGCATACTTGTTGGCACGACGGTGCACAGAATTTTAAACCCATCTCAAAAACTCTTGCTTATCAGTTTGGCCGCCTGCACCTTTTCTGGCAATCTACCATGGCAATCTAGCCACGGTAGCATTGCGGCCAACCGTATGGGGGTCTTGCCCTTTTGGAGAGGACCGCCCAGCTCTAGTGCCCTCCCTGGCTCTGGTACATTTTGCGATGGGTCGTCTCCCCCACAGTTTGAGCAGGCGTGTTTGAAACAACAGTTTGGTGCCCACTTGCAAATGCCCCCTTTGAAGGCATGGCAGATCATGTGGCCTGTGGTGACCGTTGTGGCGGGGGTTCTTGCCCCGCCCAGGTTCCCTCGAAAGGGGCTGGCATTGGGGTCATGATGTTCAGCCAGTATGCAACTGCTTTATCTTTCCACTCCATTGCCAGCCTGGAGGCCATGTACTGACGGAATTCCTTATCGTACCTCCACCAAGCCATAGTAGGTCAGATATGCGTTACATATTTCTCCCGTGCATATGAATATCCCGGAGCACTGCTCAGGATGCCATTCCCCCATGACACAAGACATAATTGAAAATGCTTGCAGCCAATTGTCAAAGGTCCAGGGAAAATGTCTAAAAGGTTTTCTCCAATGGGTAACCACTCAAAAGAATCCATTAAACGTGACAGTGGCACGTGATCCTGGCGTGGTGCTAACGCCTGGCTACATGCAATTGGGTGGCCTATCTAAGCTACTGACCTCACCCACTGCGTCCAAGCCAACAGCAACAGCAGGCTGGACCTGAGCCCCAGTAAGCAGGCCCTCACCCCCAAGCTGAGAAGACCACAGCCAATCCTGAACCCATCTAACCATGTGGCAAAGGGCCCTAGACCTAACCATGGACAACAATTCCTCTAAATCACCAGGGTCCATGATAAAACACCCTACAAACAAACACACAACAAAACAGGAAAAAAAGAAAAACGGAACAAAACGCACACAAACACACACACAACAACCTCAATAACTTATATTGTATAGGGGATTAATGTAATATATGTGAGAATTTGAGGGAATACTTATATGCAGGAGCAGTAGCGCGAGCTTCCTATCAAGGAGATGGCCGGAGATGAGTAAGGGAAAGCCTGCAAAATGGGCAAAGTTCCGCCTCCGCCTTCCTACCAATAGCACGTGCCCAGGCTCTGCTGGGTCACGTGGCGCTGCTTCCGACCCAGGGGGCCTGGACAGGCTACGTGCCTGCCAGTACTCTAAAATTGAATTGTTTTGGGGAAATGGACACAATTAGATACACCAATAAAAAGTCAGCTTCATCCTCTCTTACTGTAAACATCCCAAGAATATAGAATCTCAGATCTAATGTAAGTTTGCTTTTCACAATTATTGACTGTCTGGATCACTTTCACTCGCTCCCACATGCAAATTCAGGACTATTGTACTTCAAGAAAAGTGGTACTTGTGAAGTATATAACAAGCTGACAGCATCAGTAGCTATGTAAGCCATGAACCTAAATACATTACATGTGAAAAGTCACATTTTCAAGACTGCTTATGAGTAAATAATACATCTTGTGTATGTAACATCACATCCTTTGAGCTGGATCACATGTGGTGTTTTTGTATCTATCAGTGGAGAGTGGAGGGAATAGGGAGGGACAAGTCAGAGGCCTTTGATAGATTGAAAATTGACACCACATCCCTTCTCTCCAACAGAAGCAAGAAGTTTGCATCAATAGAGGCAATAAATGTAAAAGATAGTTTACACAGTTGACAGTTCTGGTGAAGTTTTAAGGGCAATATATACAAGTGGATTAAATAGAAATATAGAAGCATGCAGCTAACGAGTTTCACATCACAGTGTAAGTGATGGTCAAGCATTGCTTCCCTCAAAAATCTCATTATAAGAAATAATACTTTGTTTTAAAATCACTGCAGAAGCAGGCACCTGGCAAACTTCTCAACAAGAAGACGCTAGACCAGTTTGTTGAGATTGACTAAAATAAGAGATCAAAATCTTATAGTGTTAGGAGTCAATAAGAGCCACAACATGAACAAAGAGATTGGTGTAAGAATTATTTTACATCAAGTAACTTTTATGCTCTATTTGTCTTGTTTGTAGAGTTTTGTTCTAAATGCATAATATTTTCAGTTCCATCCAAACAGAAATATTAATCTAACAGCAAAAAAATGTGAAAAAAACTAATTATTCAAAAATCTTAAGTTTGAAGCAAGGGGGCAGGAGTAGTTAACTTTAAGGACTTGAAAATAGCGATGAATAAATTATAATATAGGACGGTAGGCTTTTGTAAAAAAAAATCTATTTTAACAAACTGAATAAAGCCTGTGCAATATGATAATTCACAAAAACGGAGATTCTCTTTTGACTGGTGTGTAGAGCTCTGACATTGTACAATGAGGAGCAATCATTATGAATTCTTTTAGTATTCAGTAATTTTGATGAAAGTATTTTTATTAGAATATATGTGTGCAGTGAAATTCCATAGGATTCACTCAGCCGGTGGATAATTGCAAAATCTTTCCTCGGCTGTGACCACGTCTTTGCCTTATCTCCTAGACATTTTGTTATGTAAATATCCCATCCTAAAGTGCGCTATATAATCGCCGCAAAAGCATTGAAAAGATATGCTTTTTCGATGAAAGCATTTTTAAAAAAAGCCATTTTTTCGAAAGTTTCCCATCAACATATGCAAAGCCTCCCACACAAATTGAAACAGTCAGTGACATTGTTTTTTTTTTGTGTTTGCACTTTAACTACAATAAGATAAATGCACAGAATTACTCAGACTAGAGACATGTGGTCTGCCATATGTGTTGATAACCTCAACAGAAAATCCTAGCACAGTTTGGCATATAATAGGCAACATTGTTTTACATACAAAACATCTTAAATTGTGACTTTTTTTTATCAGAGATTATTCAAGCAAGTTTTAAAACATCTGGCAAATTATCAAGCAAGGTGAAAGGCCCCGAAAATGAGGTTCTATTTTTTTTTCCATCTTTTCTAACAAGTTTATTATAGGCAATTAATAGTAATTTATTATTTATAAATGCACTTAGTTTTTAAAAAAGTGCAGTATATATAAAGAAGGGCAGCAGGGAGAGCCGCTTGCACCAGTTGGAATGAGCAGTAAATATTGTAGATTTATTGCACTTTTATGAGCACAGACAGAACAGTCTGGCAAATAAGTCTGCCATTTATTTAAAAAAATTAAAAAAGCAATAATGGGTGGAGCAGGGGACATCTGAACCAGAAGCTGTCTATGGTAAAGGGGGATTATGAATTTATTAGGGGAGGGGAGGAAGGTTGAATATTAGTTTTGATTACCCAATGGGCCAATGCAAGTTGTAGGAGGGGACCTCAAATTATTTTGCACCCAGGGCCTCCATTCACCAGCACTGTCCTTAATAAGGTAAAAGAGTGAAACCCCAGCCCTGAATGTCTGCAAAACAGGCCAGAATTGGAACATCCCTTCACTCTGGTTCAATCCAAATTATGAACTTTTAAAGGGCCATTGTAAAGCTCAAACAATACATTGCATGATTGAAAAACTATGACCTCTGTTTAAACATCAACTGACATATTGGAACTGAAAACATAAAAAATACATTCTGCAAGCTGCAATATAAATCAATAAAAAGTGTGATTATATACACCTATTTATCTAACACATCTTATAATTAGGATTTGAGACCCACAAAATCTTTGGTAAGGATTAAGGATTAAGCTTAGTTCTCAGTGTTTATCATCAGCAGCTCATACTGGAAACCCAATAAAAAAACAGTACTGAACAGAGGGTACCATTTATTGTATTGGTTAGTGGTGAGGAAATTGGTTCTGTCACTGGGGATGTGGCAATTTAATTAACAATTTCCAAGCCAGATATGAATGCCATGATTTACCAAGTAGTTCAGTTTATCACCTCACACCTTCTTAGCTTTATTGTGAAAATAAATTTAATTGCCACTTCAGCTTGCATTTTCACCTTCCTGGGAGCTAAGCTTCACTCAGAACTGACCCGTCTTCATCATACAGAAATGTTGGGATGGTCATTCGACCCAGAGAGTACACTTCAGTTAATGGTGGCTTTTTTTTGCATTGCTTTTGCCCTATTTGAGCATACCTCTAAACAGTCCCTCTTATGGAGGGTCAGTCTCTTTTTTTCAATGGAAACCCCCCTGTCCTTCTTAGCCTCCCAGATGTCTCTGTGTTAAAGGAAAGTCTCTCATTTAAGTAAAAAAATACTTTTTCTGTCCCCAACCTTATCTAACTCATTAGTTCTTTCTGTTGTTTTGTCGCACAATGTAGAAGAAAGATAGATGTCTGGAATGTGAATTCTACAGAATATATGTGACTATAGAGCATTGTTCACATATTGAACGTGTGTACCTCAACAGTTTCCACATCATACAGAATAGTGATAACACTGCCTACTAGTGAGCAGCATTTCAACAGTATCCATCTTTTACTATTTGCAATTTTGGTACATATGCTAGAGTGACTTAGTTGGGAGCTGATTGGTTGGTCTTTGAATCATTTGGATGTCAGGCTCCCTTTAAAATAAATATAGGGACCTCTGTACTACAGTAAAAAAATATATTGTAAAATATTGTGAATTCAGTCTATTACCCAACAAGGAAAGATGGTCTACTTACTTGCTCCTTCAACTGCCAGTTCTCTATTACACTAAGAATCATGTTACCAGTTCTCAGCCAATCACAGGGGTTTATGGAGAAAAAAACATCCCGGGATGTGAACTGTGAATGGCTGAGAAGTCAAAATGAGATTATCACTGTAAAGGAGAGCAGCAGATGGAAGTATTCAAACTTAGCTCATTGATGAGATTGCTTTAGGGTTGGTTGTATTCATTTAGATACTTTTGGTAACATCTATGTATTTATAAATGGGCCTAGATATTAGATGTATACTGGAACCCATGATTTCTAGCCCTGCATGTAAATGTAAAAAAAAAAAACCACTGATTAATTAATAATCTTAAAAAAACAGTAAATGGTCTTTTTTAAATAACATGTAAAGTTTTTAGTTTTTGCTCAAATGCATCATCTTCTGTCAGTCACTGGTTTGAGGCTTCAGACTCCAAAGTCCCGGCTATTTCTAACCTTGGGCTCTGACCACATGCTTTTGACGGAAAGCTCAGGTCTCTAACCAGCTGATAACACACCTCCTCACAGGCAATTTACACAACGTTATTAAATTCCAAAATCCATTCGGCACCCTGGAAAAACTGTTCTTTGTTATTAAGGCTGATGTCTTCTGCATAACCGCCTAAGGAGTGCACTGTGTCTTGATAAATTGATGCCTAACAGCAGAGTAATTTATTACGATCATTAGTTATTGCGCTAGTTAGTAGCTTTTTTATATTTCTTACATTTATGGAATTTATAGAGTGTAGTTGAGCTGTAATCATCATACATTTTGGCTATTTACAGCCAGAATACAAAAAAATGGTGAAGTTTTGTTTAACAGACAACCGTGATTATTTTTTCATATTTTATTTTATATAGCTAATTTTGATAATGGACAAATGTTTTAGTAAGCAAGAAAAATAAACACTATCATTAGATTTTTATGTTTTAAATGTAATTATTTTTTATCCCGATTATATCTGCTACTTGTTTCCATTCAATTAGTTTCAAAGCACTAAATTATACAAACTTACCAGAGGTGAAGATTGTCAATAGAGGGCCCTGGTGCAAATAGTTTGGGACCTTTGTAACTTCTCTAAATAAATTATGGAACTATAGGGGTTAATACAAAAGACAAGCATATATTTAGGTGGTCAGTTCAATCCTAGGGTAATCAGATTACATTTCTATAAAAAAAATATTATATGCCCTTTCCCCTAATAAATGAAGAGACCTCTTTACTCCGGGATGATACTGATAAGAGGGCACCTAAAATGTTGTGAGGTCCGGTGCTTTGCGCCTGCTGCACTGGCAGTAGCTCTGCTACTGAAACTTACTATAGAAAGCAACTGGTACTATATCCAACAAAAAACAATGTGTACTCCCACTACAACAGTACGCCCTCATTTGGAATATGGAGTACAATTTTGGGCACCACTTCATAAAAAGGACATTTAAGAGATGGAAAAGGTACAGTGGAGGGCAACAGAACTAATGAGGGGAATGGAGGGGCTAAGAGGCATCATTTGAGGTTAGAAGTAAAAAGATTCCACCTTAGAGAAAGAAAAGTGTTCTTCACAGTAAGGGTGGTTAATCTGTGGAATTCTCTACCAAAGGAGGTGGTGACAGCGTATTCGATAGATAACTTTAAAAGGGGACTGGATTTATTTCTAATTAAAAAGGGAATTCAGGGTTATCATGGATAATTAGAGAGGCAGTATTGATCCAGGTAGAAGTCCGGTCGCCGGTGTCTGGGATCAGGAGGGAATTGATTTTTTTTTATACAAGTAATTTATTAATAGATAATCCGCATATTGCAGATCAGAGGAGATCTTAAAAGGTTGAACTTGATGGACTGAAAGTCTTTTTTCAACCATAAATACTATATAACTATACTATGTAACTATGTAACATAACTGCCTATACTGATAAAACATTTAAAAATATTTGGTGATTATCAACAGAATATTGTAACTATGGAACTATAGCAGCCATTTAAGCCCATAATTTAAAGATGGTCTAGAGGTATGTGGAGGTTTTTTTGTGGTTTAATACAGAAAGGATTGTGTGACTATGAATACATGTTGGGCATGAGCCATAGAAAAAGCCATGAATCCCACCTAGTACCAATTTAGGTCACAGATGTTTAGATCTAAAGTTTCAGCCAACGAGTTGTATCAGCCTAAAGCTTTCCATGGACTGGAGATTTGGTGTATAAAAGTATTTCCTTTAACAAAGAGCTATTGCTGTGGGGTAGCCTATGAATGAATGTTTGGTCTCTTATCTAGTCAGATTGTTTTTAAAAACCCTTTATACCTGTCTCTCCTCAAAACCTCCTCATGCCCACATGATGACCTTACTAGGGAAAAAACAAACAGCTCAACAGGAGGCTGATACTCCAATCATTGAAAGTGGATTTAATATTGAGTATTGGTATTATAAATCCTTAAACAGTTTTTTTAAAACAGGCATTACAGTAGCCCTTTAATTGTGATTCTTCCTTTATCAGTACAGAACTCAATTGGACTCCCAGATATTTGCTGTATCACAGTATGTTTGTATTTGGCCTGGATTTTGTTGCAAGCACTATTTTTTCGAAGCCCATTATTTTCATTACCTAAGTCGCTGGGGCACAGGCAGGAGGTTGCAGGTTAGCTGGAGAGCGCTGACATAGCATTTGGAACATGGAAGCAAGTTAAACAACTTGGCTTGGTTTCCAGTTTCTCCCCTCTCCCCCTTCTGCCCAATGCACAGGATCACAGATGGCCGTATGAGCTGTGCGCCTTCAGTTCATTAACACAGAGGTTTTAGAACCACAACCCCCCTCTCTTCCGATCTTGATTGTGACGATCTCTGGAATCATATAAAGATACTGTCCTAAGCATCCAAAGCCACCACTAAGTGATTCTACTCGAAACTACACCTTGCAACTTCAATACATTGACTGATCTGTTTCTGAAAACCATAGATAGAAGTCTTATTTGAACTTATGCCATGGTAAATGCTTGTATGAATCATCCTCTAGCTCAGTTTTTCTCAATGGTGCTACCCATGGAACCTTATCTGCCGGTCCTCAGTGAGAAGGGAAAAATGAGGAGTGGGTCGAAGAACAATCAAGAACGGGGTAAGAAAGATTGAAAGTGAGGAGAGTTTGATCGCTTAAACATGTCACTGATACAGTATTAAATCTATTATTGAAAAACTCCTTTGTTAATAATGGTCTGAATTTCAAAGGTGGTCCTTGGAAATTTCAATTTGCAACAGCTGGCCCTTGATTTCATAAAAGTTTTGAACCATTGAACCAGAGTTAAAGGACCACTGTAACTCAGGAAAGTATGTAACAAACTAACTGATAAGCATTTTTTATATATATATATATATATATATATATATATATATATATATATATATATATAATAGTACATTTGTGTTCACATGTTCACATGTTGCTAAAACAAGTTACAAAAACTTGTTTCTTGTTCAGAATTCCAAGAAATACAGTTATTACACTGAATTTTGGGAACCTGGGCAGGGACATGCAAATATGTGCACAAAGACTTTGCTCCTGCAATCCATTACCATTTTAAACATGGCTTCCTTTAAGCATATGCCCGCTGTATTATACAGCTCTCTTGCAAAGCTCAGGATCGATTATACACAAGCTATGAATATAAATATATATATATAATATACATATAAATCAGCAGGGGATTCTCTTTATTAGTTGGGCCAGAACTGACCACTCCTAAAAATAGTTATATATGTATAGATATACAGATATGTACCTATGTTCATAAAAATGCATAAATATTCATGCACCAGTCTGTTCAATAAAAATACTATTTGTTAAATTCATAAATCATCAGGTCCCAATCCATCCATTAAAGAATATCTTGACAATTTAATACATCTTGCTGCAACTGTTTAGTTAAGGCATTTTCATTGTTTGACCTCACTTTTAATTAGAGAGTAAATTATTAATGCCTTTTGATAGGAGACAAACTACTTCAGCGCAGTGCTATTCTCCAGGCCAGAACTCAGAACTCTGCATTCAAGTTTTATAAATCTCAAATAAAACACAAGTGGCCAGAGGAAAAACAATTTACATTTACAGCTGTGCGAAAAGCCCCATCCATCAAGAGTTTGGTTCTCATCAAGCCGGGTACATTTTTTTTTTAAACAACTAACTGCGCCACTAATTAAAGGAACTCCTTCACCATAATTTCTGCAGGGCTTGAAATGCAAGATTGTGAGATAAAAACAGTTACTGACCATTTTTTTTAATTATCAGAAGCAGGATTTAATGTTTACTGCAGATTTCTAAATGAAATAAAGATCCCTTGAGAAGAGAGAAATCCTCTTCTTCAGAGCAACAGAACAGGGCTCTGCTTTACTGCCTTGTTGTAAAAGTGAGCTCTTGTTTTCATGGCTTGTCTAATTAAAGCAAGTAAAACATATAGCGCTTAAATAGATTCTTTAGTTATTTTTTTGTTATATATAAATGTTTTAACTATGTGACTTAATTCATTTATCCTCTTCAATGTAATTTTGATATAAAATTTAAAGTTCACTTAATTCTAAAAAGCACCCAGTGTCACAGATTCTTGCATTCTGGAGCCTCCTCCTTTATTCCAGTTACTCTCATATAGAGTGCCAGGTTTAACAGCTGTGACTTAAAGTAACTCTTACCTGAGAAGAGGCTTCACACTACTAGTGTAATGCGGTTAGCAAGCAGATAGTGACATGTTTTCTGGTAAAAGCAAGTTGTTCTTTTCAGGAAAGACTAATTAGGGCAGGTAAAAAGAATGTGTCTGCATGTGAAACTCCTCCCCTTGTGAGTGTTATCTTAGGTTACAGCTGTGAAACATGGTACGCTGTATGAAAGAGAACAAGAGGAAAGCGGGATGCTCCAGAATGTGAGAATCTGTTACTCTGGGGGCTTCTTAGAATTGAGTGAAGTGTACATTTTATATCACTATTACATGGAGGAAGATAACATTAATTGTTATTTAGTTCATTTTTTTATAAAATAAATAAATTAACTAAAGAGTCCATCTAAGGAAAATTATGTTTGACTTCAGTAAACCTACATTTTATATGACAGTTGCATTGAGGAGGATTTATTAAGTCACTTTGACTAAAAATAGTGATGAATATTAAAGAATTTCTGTAGAACATCAAAAAGTTGCTGTTTAAATTTCTAAGGTTCCCTTCAATTTGAAAAGAAAAAAAAAAGTAACATAAAATAAGTGTAATACAGTGCATATCATTGCATATAATATATATGTGTTTGCCCAATTGTGGCCACAGGATGCCTATTCAACTTAGTCCCAGGATAGTCAGAAATTATAACAGTTTTCTCTCTATTCCCACAGTGTAAATACATTCCCAGTACTTCCAAGTGCGTTGAGTAGCACTTCTGCTGGTATGATAATGCGAGTAGCTGTTTCAGTCACATGTTTGGTGAGTTAATTACAATCCTATGTTAATGAACATAGTCTGAATAACGTACCTGTGCTCAAGTAGTGCTAGCCTGAAAATCTGACCCAGCTAAGCCACTCAAGGACTTGACTAAAACAAGTCTGTTTCAAAGAATTACTAAAACCATTGTGCAAAAAGTCGGATGAATTGAAACTTCTGTTAAGAAAAAAAGACAGTTCAATTTCCCTATTTCCATACCACTGCACCCTCTGTTCACCTAAGCCAGCTTGCTCCTATATATTTATAGCAATCCACTATGAGTCCAAGTGAAAAGTCACTAATAAATCAAATTAAAAACAAGCAGTCTCACAGGCCTCGCGAGGCATGGCTAAAAGATGGGAGGCTGCAGGCAGCTTTCAGAAGTCGATTGTTTCATTATATTGTATCTGTGCTGTTCTTATGTGATACTTTTTAGGAGTCTGTTGCTGTGCTGGAGATTTATATAGAGATTACTAAGGACACTTTAGGGTGAAGTCTGGCTCCACAACATATATTCTGTTGGTCTGTTGTTTTACTACTTTAGACATCCTTTGCATGCACTGCTAATGTATATATATAAATAAATACACTCAAAAGTAATTTTGTTAAGCATATATTACCCAATAATGTCCTCCCTCTACTTTATCTAAGCTTTTTATATACACTGTGATTCGGCCAATTGAATAGGGCTCTATATAAGAACATAGCATATTTTTTTTACAGAAGTTTTAGTTTGTGAACTTCTATCTAAAAGCAAGGTCTTCACTGACTAAAAACTTCCGTAAAAAAAATATGCTATGTGCTTATATAGAGCCCTTTTCAATTGGCCGAATCGCAATTTAATAAGGCTGTTAACCTTCTGACTGGGGTCATAAGTAGGAAGAGGATGCACAGCTGGTTAAGCAAAAGTAATAACAGAGGCTAATATGTGTAAATCTCCTGTCACTATACTTATATACTGTATATATTTATTAATTGAGCATGTTCTTCCTATTTATAAACCAGACTGTGAAAATGAATCAATTTGGTTAAAGTTACTAGCAGCAGTTTATTCTTAAGGGTATATTTAAGTTTTCCTGGATTATAAATGCATCTGATAGAGGAGAATTAATAGTAAAGGTAGTTAAAAAAATTTGCATGGAAAAAATACCAAAATAAACATTATTAAATGTACCCTAAAGTTTGCTTAATATATTGAGTTTGCTTTGTTGATTTTTAGAATGAACACCCCTGAAAATCCCTGCTACAGCATAAAATTCATTGTGACCAGTCACAGGGAGGTATAGCCTTGTTTCAATCTGTGAAATCAGTTTGTGCAGCAAAGCATCATGGGATGTGTAGTCTTGTTTTCCCCTGCACAAGGAAGCAAGGAGGGGCTCAGACATTGCTATGTGGATTTCTGTGCTCTGCACTGTGCTGCTGGTAGCATGACGGTTAGTATAGGGTTAAAAACCATACTTGAATGCAATGTTTCTGTTGGTAGGAACCAGATGTCTATGTAAGCAGTGCTGGGGGTGTGGAAACCAAATAGTTTTTTAAATAAAGTAAATTTGTATGTGTATAGAATTAATCAATGTAATACATGTCTGATATAAGCAATACTGTATGTGTTAGATTAGAAAAAGGTACAAACAGGGAAACAGATATACCTTTAAAGTACCTACATTTTGAGCTAAATTATCTCACAATCTAATTGAACTGTTATTCCCCAAGCTCTAAGCAATATGTGGGTGCCATAGAAATAAAAGATAATATTATTATTATCATTATTATTATTATTCTCAAATAAATGATAAGTAGGCAAAGTATGCAATGGCGCCTAGTCTAAAAAAACAAAACTTATAAGGAAAGACTTCATCCCCTGTATATATACAGCATAAAGGACAAAATGGAG
Source organism: Discoglossus pictus (assembly GCA_027410445.1). Taxonomy (NCBI): domain Eukaryota; kingdom Metazoa; phylum Chordata; class Amphibia; order Anura; family Alytidae; genus Discoglossus; species Discoglossus pictus. The sequence continues at coordinate 57,022,954 of CM050172.1, read as the reverse complement.
ATGGGGACATGATCGAAACCTGCAAATATAAACAAAAGATTTAATATAAATCAGGAGGGAATTTTTTTTTCTAAAAAAAGAGGAAAAAAAGAACAAGAGGTCATGATTTGAAGTTGGAGCATGGAACATTTATAGGATAATGTGAGAAAGTATTACTTTACAGAACGCGCAGTGACAGTTTTCCAGTGGAAGAGGTAGGGTAACCACAGTTAAGGAATTTATGAAGTCTAGGAGAAGTGTAAGACCATCCAAAATATTAAATAAGCATTTTAGGCAGATATAATAGGTTGTCTAGATGTGCCTTTTACTTCAGATGTTTCTATTATAAAGTTGCATATTTCATAGCAGACGCACATTTCGACTCACACAGACAACTTGCTCTGTTCAGTCAGTTCTTAGAGCTGCCAATATAGCAGGAAAGATCTGCTCGTCTTGTGCACGCTGACAATAAATCCTATCGCACTTCAGAAAGCAAACAACATTACCTGTCTGGGCCAGCACTGCCGCGGCTTCCTCAAGTATTTCTGTGCCAGCGTACTTAGTCATCTAGTGATTTTGTGTAAACACTGGTGTTCAGCCCTAGCAGCACAGAGTGAGACCATCGCTCCTGTGTATAAACAGTGCTGGTCAATACAAATTAAGGGCCCGCTGTTGTCCCAAATTTTCTATCACTTATTCAAAAGAGCTTGCTTTTACTCATGGTGGTGGTGATGGTTTTCTCATTGATTTGAAAACCAAATCATCATTTCTGAAAATTAATTATTTGAAGTTTATAAAAATATTATTAGAGGATTACTGTATTTTAGGAAACATCTCATGTCTTTGTGAAGTATACAGCAATATAACAAAATTAGCAGCTGTATAAGCAATGAACAGAAAGCTATTTTTAGAGAAACTCATCATTTCGAAGATTGTGCTTACATATAGATTGCTTCCATTTTGCCTGACTTGAGTACTTCCCATTACCTCAAATCAAATCAATTTGTATTTACTCAACAGTGTAGGGAGGGAGAGGGAAGGACAATTTGTTAAATCACAATATCTTTACCTGACACCAACCCACTTTCCCTGCACATGCTCAGAAGCAAGCAACTTGCATCAATTAATGCAAGCCCTATGCAACTTTGATCAAATTATCATGGATGCTTCTAGTGCCAAGAAGATGCATCAAAATGTATTTTTTTCTTGCATATTTTTCAAATATATATATATATATATATATATATATATATATATATATATATATATATATAATTCATCACATTGTGGTTCCGTAAAATAGCACAAACATAGCTTTATATAAATGTAGCTTCTGCATCTTACTAATTTAAGAGCCACTGTATTTCAAGAAAAAAAGACACTAATATGTCAAGTATGTAACAAAATAACAACCTTAGCAGATGTGTAAGCCATGGACATTTTATTTAAATACTCTGTTTATAAGTAAACAAGTCCATTTTGAGTTTGCCATATCACATCCTGAGAGCTGGATCATGGGTGTGATTTTCCTAGCTTCGATGGGGGAGGAGAGAGCATGGAGGTGTCTAGAGGCTTTGTTAGATAATTGGATACTATTAATACTGACACCACACCCCTTCTCTCTCTCAGATGCTCAGAAACGGGAAGTTTTCATCAATAAACAATGGTTATGTCAATTAAAATAATGTATTTAATCAGCTTGGCATTAAAAGGATTTCCTGATTCTATAACACACCAGCAGCAGGAGAGGACCAAGCAATTCCCACATACATAACTTTAATGTAAATTTTCTAAATACATTTCAAGGGGGTTTAAACAAAAGTGTATTATATTAATCATTATTCCACTTTTTAGTAATATTTTATGTCAATGTACCTTTTAAAGGATCATTGTAGTCATGTATTTAAAATATACTCTTTTTGATGAAATATTATTAGAATGTGAAAAAATAGAGCCACAAAGTGGTTACCTTTTATATGCTACAATGGAATCTCTCATATTGGTTTCTGTTGATCGATTCCAGGAAAAAAATAAAATAAAATAATTGCCTATAGAAGATAACAATGTAAAAGTTGTGTTTACTTTTTTGTTTTATGATTCAAAATTCCATATAGAAAGTAATAAGCCACTTTGATTTTTAAGGGAAAAACATTGAATTTATAAGACAATTATGTACTGAATGCTTTAATTTTTTTATTTATTTGAAACTCTGTAATATTTGTGTATTTTTGTATATGATGAGTTAAAACGTAATTAAATATATATATATATATATATATATATATATATATATATATATTATATATTATTTTTTTTTTATAGAAAGCTGTTTTTCCCAACTATTTAGCATTTAAAGAACAGCAGCTGAAACTTTGTTGCAATAATCAACAAGGCAGCTTCAGAAACTCATCAGTACATCAACATGCTTGATAAGGGCAGTGTTGTAGTTACACTTCTTTAATTAAGTGAATAATTAAAAATAAGTTGATCAGCAATTAGTTAATTAAATAATTAATACATTTTACTTTCATACCCTTTTTTTTTTTTTTTGCTAATCAGCGTGCTCCATGTAATGAGACTCTTTAGTTGCCTAGCAACCGCATCCCAGCTTAAACAGTTAGCAGCTGTCTGCAAGTGGTACCAGACAGACGGGATGCAGAGCTGATTCCAGGAGCTAGCAGCCTGGCATCCATACTGGGCACTGGGGTTTGTATAACAAATTTACAGCAGCCTGGCTGTCAAGACTGGCTAAGTGAAATAATGTATAATATACGATTTAAAGCATAGTAAACACAGTGAAACATGGGTTTCGTGTATGATATAATTTAAAGGACTATATTTAAAGGATTATTGTGGTTTAACTTGTTTTAGATGTCAAAATGTGAACACAAATGTACTATTTATTTACTATACTCTGTACTGTGGAGGGTATCTATCACTCTTTTGCCCGCCATAAGCTAAATTATGTCATGGTTATAACCTACCTACAAAAAAATGAGTTTGGTGCCTGAGCTATTTGTGATCCATTTGAGATTGAAACAGTGCTGTCTGTGGATAGGTCTCTTAACTCCTGCCCAATCCATCCTCTGCTATGCTTGAAAGCTGTGTTATACAGCAGGCATGTGTTAAAAGAAACCATGTATAAAGTGATTTTGGATTAAAGAGTGAGAATAATTGTTGACTGAGAGAATAGTAAGGTAAAGCTTGATAACGAAAAAAAAAAACGTTATTAAACAATGAATTACAAGTTTTCTATCATGCCACCAGGCTATATAAGCTGCAGGCATCTCCACCCCCTGAATTAATTTTTGTGGCTGGAGTGGAGCCACCAAGGAGCGGGGCTATCTAAATTGGCATGCCACATCTATAACAATATAATAGTGAGTGGTGTCTAGAAAGTGTGTGTATGGCTAGCAGCTCAGGTTATACTGATCCCTGTTACTTATATGCTAAAATGGACTCTCCCATATTGGTTTCTGTTGATCGCTGTGACCTGGGTTCGATTCCAGTCAGGGAACCAAGAGGTCAAACCACCCTAAAGCCATGCATGGTTGAGCCTGGTCAATACTTTTAATTTTTTATATTTCTTTATTTTATTAGATTTACACAAAATTAAGCGAAAAATATAATGTTTTAACTACCTTGTTGCAGAGACGTAATAACGGCAAAGTACTTTTACATAAATACATTTTTTAAGGATACAAATGAAGTCTAGTGCTTTATGATAATGTATTGTCCCTCTAGACTATTTCGTATTATAAAATCTACTTTTTGTTTGGTATATGTGCTTGAACCAGTATAGCATATATATTCTACAAAAATAACCTAAATTGAAAATGATTGAAGACTGGGTTTAGAAAAATATTTTTGAAAAGGAAATGATATAAGGTCATCCAAAAGGTGAAAGGACAGGAGGATCCGGTCAGGCAAATATTGTTAGCAGAAGTAAAACTGTATTCTTGTAATTTAAGTTTGATGAAAAGAGTCTGGTTGTAAGCATTATTGTATCAAATTGAGAAATCTTCACAATCCCTGCAGATTTCTAATACCAAGAAAAACGGTTTGTATAAAATGGGACCTGCTGTAAATAATTATTTCTTTCAGACCTACAATGCTCCATGTATATCATATATATATATATATATATATATATATATATATATATATATATATATATGTATATATATTTATATGTATGGACCTAAGTCTGTTATTTAAACTATTCATTTAAAAAGTAATATTATATAAAATGAAATGTAACCCCCTTTTATCCCCTCTCTCCCATCTTGATATTGACTCTCTCCTTTCATTTTGTCCTTTTCATCTCACCTCTATATTTTTGTTAAACTCTGAAATGTCTATACTCTGACTCTATCTATACTCTGATATCTCTATCACTACCTCCTGATCTGGAGACCCCTAATTCTCCTTCAGAAGCATCTCTTTTTCTTTTCTCTCCAATTCTCCCTCACTGTCTTTCCCTCATATTAAGCACTCTCTCTCTTCTAAGTTACTTTCTACTTGCCATTATCCCAAGGTAGGAGCTAATGGCGGTGCAGCTGGTGTATGGCCCAACCTTATATATTAAATTTATGGTGGGTTGAAGAGTGATAGAAGCCCTCCACCTTAGAGAGTACAGAAAATGAATATTACATTCGTGATGTGATTCCATTTGAATGTCTGTAATATATATATATATATATATCCTGTGGGACTTTAAATTACTCATCCATCTCTACATTTCCCTTCCACCATTAAATAACTACATCCCATCTGTAAGCTACACACAAGTATGTAAATATATATATACAGTATATATGTGTATATGTATGTGTATGTATATGTATATATGCAGCAGGCATAAGCTTAAAGGAAGCTGTTTAAAATGGTTATGGATTGAAGAACAAAGGATTTGTGAGCACATTTGCATGTCCCTGCTCAGCTTCCCAGAATGCAGTGTAATAACTGTATTTCTTGGAATTCTGAGCAGAAAACAGGTTTTTTAACTTGTTTTAGAGATTCAAATATACAGTATCTCACAAAAGTGAGTACACCCCTCACATTTTTGTAAATATTTTATCATATCTTTTCATGTGACAACACTAAAGAAATGACACTCTGCTACAATGTAAAGTAGTAAGTGTACAGCCTGTATAATAGTGTAAATTTGCTGTCCCCTCAAAATAACGCAATACACAGCCATTAATGTCTATACCATTGGCAACAAAAGTGAGTAGACCCCTAAGAGGAAATGTCCAAATTGGGTCCATAGTGTCAATATTTTGTGTGGCCTCCATTATGTTCCAGCACTGCCTTAACCCTCATGGGCATGGAGTTCACCAGAGCTTCACAGGTTGCCACTGGAGTCCTCTTCCACTCCTCCATGATGACATCATGGAGCTGGTGGATGTTAGAGACTTTGCACTCCCCCACCTTCTGTTTGAGGATGACCCACAGATGCTCAATGTTTGGGGTCATTATCATGTTGGAATACTGCCTTGCGGCCCAGTCTCCGAAGGAAGGGGAAAATACTCTGCTTCAGTATGTCACAGTACATCTTTACATTCATGGTTCCCTCAATGAACTGTAGCTCCCCAGTGCCGGCAGCACTCAGCAGGCCCATGACACTCCCACCAGACTGGGCCGCAGGGCAGTATTCCAACATGATAACGACCCCAAACAGACACAAAGACGACCACTGCATTGCTAAAGAAGCTGAAGGTAAAGGTCATGGACTGGCCAAGCATGTCACCAGATCTAAACCCTATTGAGAATCTTTGGGGCAACCTCAAACGAAAGGTGGGGGAGTGCAAGTTCTCTAACAACCACCAGCTCTGTAATGTCATTGTTGAGGAGTGGAAGAGGACTCCAGTGGCAACCAATTAAAGCTCTGGTGAACTCCATGCCCATGAGGGTTAAGGCAGTGCTGGAAAATATTGGTGGCCACACAAAATATTGACACTTTGGGCCCAATTTGGACATTTCCATTTAGGGATGTACTCACTTTTGTTGCCAATGGTTTAAACATTTATGGCTGTGTGTTGAGTTATTTTGAGGGGACAGTATTAGGTCCTCTCCTTTTTAACATATTTATTAATGACGTAGAAGTAGGACTCGAAAGTAGTTTCTCCATTGTTGCTGATGACACTAAGTTGTGCAAGGTAATTAAATCAGATAATGATGTACTTTCCCTACAAAGGGATTTGCATAAACTAGAGAAATGGGCGGCTAAATGGCAGATGAGATTTAATAAAAAATATATGGAAGGTTATGCATTTGGGAAGGAAAAATAGCCATGCAATTTATAGTCTTAATGGAGCAAATCTAGGGGAATCAGATATTGAAAGGGATTTGGGAGTACTAGTGGACAACCACCTAGGTAGCAGTGCTCAATACGAAGCAGCAGCTGCAAAGGCAAGTAAAATATTAGCATGTATTAAGAAGGGTATAGAAGCAAGGGAAGCAAATATAATTCTGTCACTATACAAATCTCTAGTACGCTCTCATTTGGAATATGGAGTACAATTTTGGTCACCACTTCATAAAAAGGACATTTTAGAGCTGGACAATGCACAGAGAAGGGCTACAAAACTAATAAGGAGAATGGAGGGGCTAAGTTATGAAGAAAGACTAACCAAATTAAACTTATTTTCGCTAGAAAAAAGGCATCTACGAAGGGTATGATTACCTTATTTAAATACATGCAGGGTCAATATAAGGCTTTGTCAAGTGAACTTTTTGTAGCAAGAGATTTTCAACTGACAAGAGGACATCCTTTGAGTTTAGAGGAAAAAAGATTTCACCTTAAAGAAAGAAAAGGGTTCTTCACAGTTAGGGTGGTTAAACTGTGGAATTCTCTACCAAAGAAGGTGGTGACAGCAAATTTGATAGATAACTTCAAAAAGGGGTTAGATATATTATTGAATAAAGAGGGCATTCAAAGCTATCCTCGATTACTAGTGAAGGAATATTGATCCAGGGAGAAATTTGATCGGCAGTTTCTGTGGTCAGGAAGGAATTTTGCTTTTTTTCCCCTCATGAGACAATTGACAGAGTTTCAATGTTTTTTTTTTTTCTGTTTGCCTTCCTCTGATCAATTAACAATTAATAGTAAATAGACCACATATTAAAAGGATCAATAGAGATCTAAAAGGGTTGAACTTGATGGACTAACTCTTTATTCATCCTCAAATACTATACTATTAATAATTATTTAACAAATTAATTAATTATTAACTAATCCGCATATTGCAGATCAGGGGAGATCTTAACAGGTTGAACTTGATGGACTGAAAGTCTTTTTTCAACCTTAATTACTATGTAACTATGTAAATGTACACTGTTATACAGGCTGTACACTTACTACTTTACATTGTAGCAGAGTGTCATTTCTTCAGTGTTGTCACATGAAAAGATATAATAAAATATTTACAAAAATGTGAGGGGTGTACTCACTGGGACACTGCTCTTCCATTTAGTCCTATTCTTAAGTAGAATTTCATTGTGGTAGTCTTTCAGTAGATCAGGACAGAGATCTTATTTACATCCAATGTTACCCCCATATGTCTAATTATGTTAGGAACAAAATCAAATGTATATTGTCAAAGAAAATTCCTTATAACAGCAAATTTATGTGGCTCTAATGAGACTCAGCTCCTGGTGGAATACATCCAAGGGTACTGAGGGAACTGGGTTCTGTAATAGCCAAACCATTATATCTATTTTTCAAGACTCTACAGGATGACTGGAGAAAGGCAGAGGTGATACCTATACCGTATTTATCGTCGAATAACATGCACCGGCGTATAACACGCACCTCATTTTAAGAAGGAAATTTCAGGGGGGAAAAAAAATTCAAATAAAGAACTTTGAAGCAAAATCCTCAACCTCCCTTCTCAACACCGCCATCCTCAACCCCCTCCTCAAACCCCCTCCTCCACCCCCCTCCTCAACCCCCCCATCCTCATCCTCCTTCCTCAACCCCCCTATCCTCAACCTCCCTCCTCATCCTCAACCTTCCTCCTCATCCTCAACCCCCCTCCTCATCCTCAACCTCCCTCCCCATCCTCAACCTCCCTCCTCATCCTCAACCTCGCTCCTCATCCTCAACCCCCACCTCAACCTCCCTCCTCATCCTCCCTCCTCAACCCCCCCATCCTCAACCTCCCTCCTCAACCCCCCTCCTCATCCTCCTTCCTCAACCCCCATATCCTCAACCCCCCTCCTCATCCTCAACCCCCCTCCTCATCCTCAACCTCCCTCCTCATCCTCCCTCCTCATCCTCCATCCTCATCCTCCTTCCTCAACCCCCCTATCCTCAACCTCCCTCCTCATCCTCAACCTTCCTCCTCATCCTCAACCCCCCTCCTCATCCTCAACCTCCCTCCCCATCCTCAACCTCCCTCCTCATCCTCAACCTCGCTCCTCATCCTCAACCCCCACCTCAACCTCCCTCCTCATCCTCCCTCCTCAACCCCCCCATCCTCAACCTCCCTCCTCAACCCCCCTCCTCATCCTCCTTCCTCAACCCCCATATCCTCAACCCCCCTCCTCATCCTCAACCCCCCTCCTCATCCTCAACCTCCCTCCTCATCCTCCCTCCTCATCCTCCCTCCTCATCCTCCCTCCTCAACCCCCCATCCTTAACCTCCCGCCTCAAACCCCCTCCTCAACTCAACCATTCTCAGACCCCCTCCTCAAACCCTTCATCCTCATCCTCCTTCCTCAACCCCCCTATCCTCAACCCCCTCCTCAACCTCCCTCCTCATCCTCCCTCCTCAACCCTGCATCCTCAACCTCCCTCCTCAGACCCCCTCCTCAACCCTGCCATCCTCAAACACCCCCTCAACCCCCCATCTTCATCCTCCTTCCTCAACCCACCTATCCTCAACCCCCCTCCTCAACCTCAACCCCCCTCCTCAACCTCCCTCCTCATTCTAAACCCCCCTCTGCATTCTAACCCCCCCTCCTCAACCTAAACCCCCCTAAATACCTCCCCCTCACTTACCTGCTTCTGCTCCGGCCTCCGCTCCGCTCCTTGACCCGGTATATGCTAATGACGTGGCGCGCATGTGACGTCACATGCGCGCCGGGTCAAGGAGCGGAGGCCGGAGCAGAAGCAGGTAAGTGAGGGGGAGGTATTTAGGGGGGTTTAGGTTGAGGAGGGGTGGTTAGAATGCGGAGGGGGGTTTAGAATGAGGAGTGGGGGTTAGAATGAGGAGGGGGGTTGAGGATGAGGAGGGGGGAGGGAATATCGGCGTATAACACGCACACATCATTTGCCCCCTATTTTCAGGGAGAAAAAGTGTGTGTTATACGCCGATAAATATGGTATTTAAGATACCTATATTAAGCAAATCTGTGTAATTATAGACCAGTGAGCACACTTCTGTAGTAGGAACTTGGATCAGGGCAACTCAGTGAATGTAATCTTTTTGGATTTTGCAAACGCTTTTGATACAGTGCCCCATGGGAGACTATTGTGCAAACTAAGAGATACAGGAGTTGCAGTAAATATCTGCTCATGGATTCAGAGCTGGCTAAAAGACAGGAAGCAAAGGGTTGTTGTAAATGGAACATACTCCGATTGGACTAATGTGGTAAGTGGGATTCCTCAGGGTTCAGTATTAGGTCCTCTCCTTTATTAACATATATTTTTTTAATTACTTAGAAGTAGGATTGGAAAGTATTGTCTCCATGTTTGCCGATGATACTAAGTTGTTGAAGGTAATTACATCAGATAATGATGAACTTTCCCTCCAGATGGATTTGCATAAATTAGAGAAATGTGCGACTAAATGGCGGATGACATTTAATAAGTAAATGTAAAGTTATGCATCACAAAGGAAACATAGCCATGCAATTTATAATCTTAAATAAGCAAATCTAGGGATATCAGATATTGAAAGTGCTCAATACCAAGCAGCAGCTGCAAAGGCAAGTAAAATATCAGCATGTATTAAAAAGGGTATAGAAGCCAAAGAAGCAAATATAATTCTGCCACTATACAAATCTCTAGTACGCACTCATTGGGAATATGGAGTACAATTTTGGGCACCACTTCATAAAAAGGACTTTTTAGAGCTAGAAAAAGTACAGTGAATGGCAACAAAACTAATAAGGGGAATGGGGGGGCTAAGTTAGGAAGAAAGACTAACCAAATTAAACCTATTTTCCCTAGGAAAAAAGGTGTCTAAGAGGGGGTATGATTACTTTATATAAATATATCCAGGGACAATACAAAGCTCTGTCAAGTGAACTTTTTTGTGCCAAGAGATTTCCAACAGACAAGAGAACATTCTTTGAGTTTAGAAGAAAAAGATTCCACCTTCAAGAAAGAAAAGGGTTCTTCACAGTAAAGGTGGTTAAACTGTGGAATTCTCTACCAAAGGAGGTGGTGACAGCAGATTCGATAGATAACTTAACTAAAAAGGGGTTGGATATATTTTTGAGTAAAAAGGGCATTTGTGGTTTTGCTGGATAATTAGAGAGGGAGTATTGATCCAGGGAGGAGTCTGATTGCCAGTATCTGGGGTCAGGAAGGAATTCGATTTTGTTCCCCTTTTGAGAATACTGGCAATGTTTAAGTGTTTTTTTCTGTTTGTCTTCCTCTGGATCATTTAACAACTAATCCGCATATTGAATGAATATGCCTAAATATGTTACATGAGAAGATAACTTAACACTATAACACGTCTTACTCCTATAAAATCTCCCTGGCTCCTGTTTAGAATATTTTTCATTTCAGAAAAACAAATTGGAATTACTCAAAGTAAATACTCATTGACTTTGTTATAGCCAGTACTTTCGCTATCATCTCTTGAAAGTAATGAATTTGCTGTATATTGACTAACCTGATATCCACTGAATAGTGGTTCGATACCCATGTTGGTTACTTGTGTCCTCAGGCAAACCAGTGTTTTTTCCTGTGCCTTGGGCAAAAACAACAAAAAACAGATTGTAAACTGATTGAGGATTAAAACTTTTAAAAAAATTATGTAAAGAGTAAACAGTATATATTGATATATGTATAAAGATATGTATGTAGATAGATAGATAGATAGACAGACAGATAGATAGATAGATCAGCGCTAAGAAATATGTCGGCACCTTATAAATAAATAATAATAATAGACAGATTTTTTTTTATATTGTTGTAAGATAATGATCAAAAGTGCAATATTATAAAAATATATGTACAACTTGAATATATCAGTTTGAGAGGCATGGAAATGAGGGGATATATTTGGTGGCACCAACTTATGTTGATTACTGATAGACATGTATTTTTTACAACAGTTTTTAGCTGATAATCTTATTAGAAAAACAAAATTGTGACTGAATAAGGGTTAAAATGTCCTGGGGAAAAAAATCTATATTACTGGAAGAAAATCAAAGCGAGGGAATTTGAAAAGCAATGCCATGTGTGTTCAGTAAATAAATATAATTTATTAACTAATCAAAGATTCTGTTAATACTTTAATTGCAAAAGGACTGACCTATGCACTGTTAAGAATACTAAAACGCAAATATCCCCTCTGAAAAATAGCAGATAGATAGATAGATAGATAGATAGATAGATAGATAGATAGATAGATAGATAGATAGGTAGATAGGAGGACTATTGTGATGACTGATTACAGGGACATGGAAGAGCCTCTAAATATGGCAAATACTGATAATAACAAGTTTTTTATCAGTTGAATATTATTTAAGAATTGAAAAGTGTTTGCAGACCCCAGGGGGTAACTAGGTTAATCACTTAAAAGAGTCTGCACCCAGTTATTCTTGTCATTTTCATATTTCTTTACAATGAAAACAATATTGGGAACTCTACTGCGTTCCCTAAAGTCTGCACATTCTATATGCAGGACCAAGATAGAAGGGACTATTTTTTTTTTTTTTTTTTAAATGGAGAGAACAATTATTCACTTTTATTTGGGGATCTTATCACCCTGGTACCCTAAAGCACTACCAGGCTCTATACTCTATAATATATATATATATATATATATATATATATATATATATATATATATATATATACAGTATATATATATATATATATATATATATATATATATATAAATATATATATATATATACATAATTATTATTATTGTTTATTTATATAAATACAAATCAAAACATAACAAAGCAAGGAGGGCCCTGTCTTTGAGCCTCGAATCCAGTGTCCATGGTGCTTTCCCCAAACCACCCAGCAGGATAGAAACTCGCAGACTTATAACCGAAAAATATCCTGTGTGGTAAAGAAAATAGAGAGGGGTGATAAGAGTGTTAGGGTGGAAGGTGATATGTTTCTTTAAATATTTATATAAATATAAATATATATATATATATATATATATATATATATATATACATATATATAATGCTCCGATATTCATCCAAAATCAAATATTAGTCACAAAATAAAATAAAAATAACAGACAGAAACAGACATCATTGGACAAGTTTTTTGCTAGATTTGGGGTTGGGAACGGATTATCCCCACTTTTGTTAATACCTGCAGAACAATTGATTCTATATTCATCCGATTCAGTATCCGTTCATCCCTCAGGAATGGATTAATGACGAATATAGAGGTTCCATATACAGTATATGCCTTGCAAAAGTATTCACCCCCTTGACTTTTTACCTATGTTTTGTTAATCTGAATTTTATGTGATGGATAGGAACACAATAGTCTAAGTTGGTGAAGTGAAATGAGAAAAATATATACATAAAACTATTTTTTAGAAATAGAAAACAGAAAATTGGCATGTGCGGATGTATTCGCCCCCTTTTGTTATGAACCCCATAAAAAGCTCTGGTGCAACCAATTACCTTCATAAGTCACACAATTAGTGAAATGATGTCCACCTGTGTGCAATCTAAGTGTCACATGATCTGTCATTACATATACACACCATTTTTGAAAGGCCCCAGTGGCTGCAACACCTAAGCAAGAGGCACCACTAACCAAACACTACCCGGAAGACCTAGGAACTCTCCAAACAAGTAATGGACAATGTTGTTGAGAAGTACAAGTCAGGGTTAGGTTGTAAAAAAATATCCAAATCATTGATGATCCCCAGGAACACCATCAAATCTATCATAACCAAATGGAAAGAACATAGCACAACAGCAAACCTGTAGAGCAAAAGAAAGAAAAAGATAAACACTGTTTAACATAGACTTTAAGTCCTATAGGAAAAATCTATTTGATAAGACCTGGAATAAGTATTAGAAACAGTAAGGTATATATACAAAATAACTTTTATTTACACAGTTAATAAAGTGTGCTTAAATTCACGTATACATAAAATATTTTTTTTTTGTTATGAATACAGCGAGTAAACGAGATATACTGTACAAATGCTGTCCAGTCTGAGATGAAGCAAATGACGCGAAACTTGCGTGTCGGACCTTCCTCCACGAGAGTCGCATACAGATGACGTCAGACGCCCAGGGGAGACAGAGAAGCGAGCTCTGGTTCCTGGAAACGATCCCCAGTGATTAATGGCAGAAGTTTGACTCTGTACTGATCTGCAGTTACACCACGGAAGCAAGCTATGTAGAAGATAAGGTACAGAGGGAATTAGGGTAGTCAGTGAGGCTAGATTTTTTCATCCAATTTTTTAGAGGACTTATAGTGGGTCCCTGTTTCCATACATCTGTGACACTATACTCAAGTCAGCCTAGGGACTCAGATTGCAAGTGGTTGTGCATATTTTTTTTCTATTCCTCAAATTATCTTATCTTCATTTCCTTGCTCAGATACTTTATATTATAACCTATCAAGAATATAGTAATACACTTCATATGTTTATTAAATAGTTAGTGTGTTATATTCACTTCACTTCTTTTTGCTTAGTGGATCACTATTGTACTGCAGACAAAATTATACCTTCCGATTAAATGTATATATAATGGGTATTACCCGCTAGTATTTACTGATAATATTTTGATCTAGTTATTAGAGTATCATTTAAGACTGGACAGCATTTGTATATATCTCTTTTACTCGCCGTATTCATAACAACATTTCTTTCTTTTATGTATATGAGAATTTATGCACACTTTATTAACTGTTTAAATAAAAGTTATTTTTTATATATACCTTACTGTTTCTACTACTTATTCCAGGTCTTATCAATTAGCTTTACCCTATAGGATTTCGAGTCTTTGTTAAACAGTGTTTGACTTTTTCTTTCTTTTGCTCTACATATTTGCCTCTACACACTGTATAAACTCAACCTAACCTAATATCTAGACATTAGTACTTTTTGTCCATAATATAGGTTTACCGGTTGGTCCTCAGCAATCTCTCACTAACTCTCCCTATACAACAGCAAACCTGCCAAGAGACGACCGCCCACCAAAACTCACGAACAAGGCAAAGAGGACATTATTCAGAGAGCCAGCACAGAGACCTAAGGTAACCCTGGAGGAGCTGCAGAGTTCCACAGCAGAGACTGGAGTATCTGTACATAGGATGACAATAAGCCGTACACTCCATAGAGTTGTGCTTTATGGCAGAGAGGCCAGAAGAAAACCATTACTTTCAGCAAAAAACAAAATGGCATGTTTCAAGTTTGCGAAAAGGAATGTGGGAGACTCCCAAAATGTATGGAGGAAGGTGCTTTGGTCTGATGAGACTACAATTTAACTTTTCGGCCATCAAAGAAAACGCTATGTCTGGTGCAAAGCCAACCCATCACATCACCCAAAGAACACCATGGTGGTGGTAGCATCATGATGTGGGGATGTTTTTCAGCAGCCGGGACTGGGAAACTGGTCAGAGTTGAGGGAACGATGGATGGTGCTAAATACAGGGATATTCTTGAGCAAAACCTGTACCACTCAGTGCGTGATTTGAGGCTAGGATGGAGGTTCACCTTCCAGCAGGACAATGACCCCAAACAAACTGCTAAAGTACCTCTTGAGTGGTTTAAGGGGAAACATGTAAATGTATTAGAATGGCCTAGTCAAAACCCAGACCTCAATCCAATAGAAAATATGTGGTTAGACTTAAAGATTGCTGTTCACAAGTGCAAACCATCCCAACCTGAAAGGAGCTGGAGCAATTTTGCAAGGAGGAATGGGCAAAAATCCCAGTGGTAAGATGTGGCAAGCTCATAGAGTCTTATCCAAAGCGACTTGCAGCAGTGATTGCTGCAAAAGGTGGCTCTACAAAGTATTGACTTTAGGGGGTGAATAGTTATGCACATTGACTTTTTCTTCAAAGTTGCGGGCATGTTCTGTAAATTAAATGATACAAATACTCAAACAATCCATGTTAATTCCAGGTTGTGAGGCAACAAAACAAACAACAAAAAATGCCAAGGGGGTGAATACTTTTGCAAGGCACTATATATATATATATCACATATATAGTTGTGAGCATGCGGGACGTTTCTAGCGCTTTTTGAGGGCCTCAGTTGCTGGCATGGAGCACCAAAGGCGCTACTTGCCAGCAACTGCGGACCTCGCAAAATTTACGGACTTACAACAAACAAAGACGAGACGCGGGACTTATGACCTCGCAAAAATACGACCTTACCGCTCGAAACCCGCGCACATGAAAACATTAAAAACACAATAAATACACACAACAAATACATAAAAAGCTTACCTACAGCAAGGGGGGGGCACCCAGGACCTCGAAAACTGAAGTTACTCGAAATAAAAGAGTTTAGACACCCGAAAATCCCCTAAGCGAGAGAAAAAATGGCCACCGAAAAAAACGAAAACAAGGCTACAGGACTCTAAAGACGTAAAACACCTCCAAACACCTACGGATTTACAGAAAAAGATGTTCGAGATCCGAAAACAAGCACGCAACCGCGCGACCCGAAAAACATTAGAAACACAATAAATACACATAAAAAGCTTACCCACAGCAAGGGGAGCACCCAGGACCACTGCAAGTGAACTTACACCTCGATTTAACTCCAAATTACAGAGTTTAGACACCCGAAAATCACCTAAGCGAGAGAGAAAATGGCAGCCGAACAAAACGAAAACGAGGCTAAAGGACCCTAAACACGCAAAACACCACCAAACACATACAGATTTTCTGGAAAAGTCGAACGACATCCGAAAACAAGTACGCAAAACCAGCCACAGCCGCGTACCACACATTAGGCGCCATTTTAGAACACTAACTTATACAATCCAGAAGTACACAGCTACACTAACAGATTTGCCTCGTGCACACACACTATTACACTACACACTGCACACATTCAGGACACTTACACAGCAGCTCCACAGCAGAGATGCTGCAGCGACATGAAAACAGATTGTCAGCTCTTCAACACAATGCTTCCTGCATATATTACTTCACAATAGGTAAAGTATATTCATTTGTAATTTTATTAATTATTCATTTGCATACAAAAAAAAAAACACAACGCTGCTCATAGCACACAAACAACCAAGAGGCTCGCAATGAGTGCCGAAGGATCTTGGAAAACCAACAAAATTAATGTCGCACACAAACAACATAACCTGCCTTACAATCTTATTGTCGTCATTTTTTGACGGGCAAGTCACTAGTATATAATACATACAAGTAAGCCCCGCTTACCGCTACCCTGATGGCTGTTGATTCGCTATAGTGCTCTTTTCCTTTTCTAGTTCCCCGATAATCCTTGCAAAAGTGCGTTTTTTGCTCGCCAAATCACGTTTGGCCCTTTAAATCGCTGTTTAGCACTGTAAGAGAGTGCTATGGCATTAATATTCCCCATTTAGCAATGTTTAACATAGTGCTACTGCATACTGGAACATATGTGTGTAAACGGGGTATTCCTGTAAATAAATATATATATATATATATATATATATATATATATATATATATATAGTTTAATTACATATCATAATTGTCACACTGCGATTTGTCGTCACGCTTGCAAGCCTCGCAAAGCGAGGTGAGGCATTGAAGACTTCCAAGCTCGCAGGACTTAAGCAATGAGCACCGAAGGCGCTCCTACGATCCTTGCAAAGCGAGGCGAGTAGTTGAGGCATTGAAGCACGCGGGAATTAGGCTGAAATGAGCAATTAAGCAGCCGCGCAGCACTTAGGCTGTAATGAGCGCCGAAGGCCCATGACACATGCAAGCTAGGGGGAAAAAATATGACCTCTGAAAAATACGAATTTAACGGCGAACCGCGGAAATCGAAAACCACGAAAACCAAGAAGAATAATAAAAAAACATAAAAACACACTCACTCACAGATTGGGGGAGAGCCAGGAAGCATGGTAGGGAGGTTGCAAGCGATTTTGAGCCTTATTTGACGTGTTTTGTCACTCGAAAATTGGCTAAGCGAGAAAAAAATTAATGGCCGAAAAACTAAAAAATTCCTGAAACTGGATGAAAACGAGGCTGAGCAAGGCCAGGCACGCGGCACTTAGAAAATACACAACAGCAAAGACACTAACACTTACGCCAACAACGCCAGGGACGCAGGACTTAGAAAATGCACAACAGCAAAGACACTAAAACTTACACCAACAGCTCCAGGGACGAGGCACGAGGGACTTTGAAAATAAAACAAACGTCAGTCAGCGCCCCCCACATAAACAGTCAGCAGAGACACAGAAGAGAAACACACAGGAAAGGCACAGGGGGGGGAGATGCTGGAAAGAGACACTTGGCATTCGCAAGCACAAAACTTGCAGGTTAATGAACCCTGCAATGAGAGGCCCGTACAGTAGGCGGGAGGAAAGAAAGGCAAAAGCCTCACATTGTGTGGCAAACAGCATTGCCTGGCTTACAATTTTATGGCCGTAATTTTTTGACGGGCAATTCGCTAATATATATATATATATATATATATATATATATATGTATATATATATATATATATATATATATATATATATATACTGTTTATATATATATATATATATATATATATATATATATATATGAATATATATATATATATATATATATATATATATATATATATATATATATATATAGTGCTTGCCAAAAGCTTCTGTATTTTTTATTGGGTTTGAAAACCCAACAAATGTGTCTTTAATGGAAAAAAAAAGAAACATCTATCCTTTTTCTTTTTTCCGCACCTTTTATTTTATCTTATTTTTGCTTGTTTTTATTGCTTTGACAGCATCTCTCCCAGGCACAGATAACGAAGTTTGATACTAGGAAAGCAGACATCCCCCCATGTTGATATTTCATTTAACTTACCTTGCCGTGTATCTCTACTGTCATGTTAAACAATTATTGGCTGAAGTGGATCCGGCAGGTGTTGGAGTTCTTGCTGGAAGATTTATTGACGCCTGGTTTCCAGCATTGAGATGTCCCTCCCTGTGTTCACAACAATTCAGGAGAGCTAATGTGTCTCTATTCAATAGGGCGTGAGAAATCATTGAGGCAAAAAAAGCAGCAGACTGTCTCTTAAACGTACACCTAAAGTACTTCAAGGCAAAAGAAAAAATAAAGTTAAAGAGACTGAACTTGTGATGCAAAAAAAAGTATTATAATTTAATTATTTAACAGCTGATTATTAATAAAATCATTATTTCAAGGACAAAAAATGGCAATGTAGCAATTTAAACATACATTGCAGATTCAGGCAGATCTGCTTCTCTCCACCCCTTACTTGATGTCCAGGCGGTGGGAGAGCATCTGGGCAGGTGGCTATCCTGTCAGGAATCTTTTTCTGCCTGGCCCCTACAGACAAATATACCAGTCTGAAAGAAACATCAGGATAGCCCCTTGCAGTGGTGGAGCTAGTAAATGGAGGGCCCCGGTGCAAAGAAATGTAAGGCCTGTTTTTGCCTGGTGGATTCAATTAAAGGCCAGAAATATTTGTAAAGGTTAGATACCCCTCTCTAAAAATAATTATCTGCCATTCTCTCCTAAAAAAATTAAGAATCCACCTTTACTTAAGGTTTTGCTTCTGGTTGCTGAGGGCCCCAGCATTGAAGTAGGCCTGGTGCCTTGCACCTGCTCAACCAGCAGTAGCTCCACCGTTGGCCCCATGGAAACCTATTTGAAATAAAGGACTACTGTGGACAAAAATGTAAAATAGCTTCCACACCACAAAATAAGCAACATGATTTTTTTCTTTAAATACTGCCTCTAATTTATTACTTTTCTACGAAAATACACTGATGTGGAATCTACACGTTCAGCTTTCAGTGACCTACTTGGTGGGGTTTGTAATTGCACAATGGGAATGTAGCATCTACAAATACCAGTGCTCTCATAAGCTCTAATGGAGAGTTCATTAGTTTGCAAAGATATTCCCTGCTTAAGGCAGATGTTGCAAGAAGCAAGCTCAGTAAAGAAAATCAAAGCCTGCAGCTAAGCACAATTGCATATAAAGGTAAAAAATATAAATGTGTTGTTTTTTTTCTCTTTTCATAACATTTTGCACATTATTTTGTTTTGTATTTTTATTCGAAAGACCATATCAGAAAAAAAACTGATCACATTTCTATAATTTACGAAACTTAAGACCGAAGCAACTCAGAAGTAGATGAAAAGCAGTTTGTCTGATCTGACTTAACCTGACTAGTAAATTAAAACAAACTTGAGCAAATGTGTCTTAATGTCCCAGTAACCCCCTCTCTGTCTTTGCTTAGTTAATTCTAGATACAGAAATAAAGATAATAAACATTGGGATGTAAAGGTATTTCAAAGGCTATGTGGGACAGAGAGTTAGAAAACATAAAATAAAGTATAATATATTTCTATGTAGAGCTTCCTTTCAGGCTCCTAGAAATAGCCTCACTAGCTCCTATAAATTATTAATGGGTCATTAATGGGTCATTGGTCTAATTGGCCGAACCAAGGTGAATTTTACAAGAATTGTCTGGTTCTAAATAAATATTGAATAGATAGATAGCTTTTTTTGTTGTAAGATAAAGATGAAATGTGCAATATTATACAAAACTAGGAACTTGCCCGCCAACAATGACGGGAGCCCCGCGATGAGCGCCTTCGGCAGTCATCGTGTGGCTCGCAATGAGCCCCCATGTGTCTCTTTGCAGCATCTCCCCCTGTCCCTTCCCTGAGTCTTTCTCCTCTGTGTGTGTGGTGAATGTTTGCTTAGCGCGCAGTGACTGCCGTTGGTTTTATTTCCAAAGTCCTGCGTGCCTGGCGTTGTTCGTGTAAGTGTTAGTGTGTTCAGTGTCGTGTATTTTCTAAGTCACGCGTGCCTGGCGTTGTTCGTGTTCGTGTGTTCGGTGTGTTGTTTTTTTAATGTGCCTGGCGTTGTTGGTGTAAATGTTACTGTCTTCAGTGTTGTGATTTTCAAATTACTAAAAACACCAAATTTGGGTGTTACTAGCTTGCAACCTCACTCCCAGGCTTTATGTGTCTCCCCCTGTGCTGTGTGTGAGTGTGTTATAATTTTTGTACATGATTTTATTTTTTGCGGGTGGGTTTTTAGATTTAAGCGCTTCAACAATTGCTCACCTCGTTTTGCGAGGCTCGCAGTTGCGTGCCGGCTCTCTCATTGCAGCCTAAGGCTCTCATTGCAGCCTAAGTACTGCACTGCTGGCGAGCTTCTCTTTGTGAGGCTCGCAGGTAGACTGCTCCACTGGCGAGCCTCGCTTTGCGAGGCTCGTTGTTGTGTGACCAACATCGCAAATGTTACGAACAGGGCAAAGATCCACAACTATATATGTGATATGTACAACTTGAATATATCAGTTTGAGAGGCATGGGGATGAGGGGATATATTTGGTCACACCAACCTATGTTGATTACTGATAGACAATTATTTTTTACAACAGTTTTTAGTTGATAATCTTATTAGAAAAAACAACATTGTTACATAGTTACATAGTAATTGAGGTTGAAAAAAGACTTTCAGTCCATCAGAATAGTTATTAATTAATTAGTTGTTAATTAATTATTAATAGTATAGTATTTGAGGATGAATAAAGAGTTAGTCCAGCAAGTTCAACCTTTTTAGATATCTCTTGGTCTTTTAAATATGTGGACTATTTGTTATTAATTGTTAATTGATCCAGAGGAAGACAAACAGAATTAAAAAAAACATTGAAACTTTGCCAATTGTCTCATAAAGGGGAAAAAAAAGCAAAATTCCTTCCTGACCCAGGAAACTGGCGATCAAATTTCTCCCTGGGTCAATATTCCTTCGCTAGTTATCTAGGATAGCCTTGAATGCCCTCTTTATTCAAAAATATATCTAACCCCTTTTTGAAGTTATCTATCGAATTCCCTGTCACCACCTCCTTTGGTAGAGAATTCCACAGTTTAACCACCCTAACTGTGAAGAACCCTTTTCTTTGTTTAAGGTGAAATCTTTTTTCCTCTAACCTCAAAGGATGTCCTCTTGTCAGTTGAAAATCTCTTGCTACAAAAAGTTCACTTGAAAAAGGCTTATACTGACCCTGGATGTATTTATATACGGTAATCATATCCCCTCGTAGACGCCTTTTTTCTAGCGAAAATAAGTTTAATTCAGTTAGTCTTCCTTTTTATGAAGTGGTGCCCAAAATTGTACTCCATATTCCAAATGAGGGCGTACTAGGGATTTGTATAGTGGTAGAATTATATTTGCTTCCCTGGCTTCTATACCCTTATTAATACATGCTAATATTTCACTTGCCTTTGCAGCTTGTGACTGAATAAAGATTAAAATGCCCTGGAAAAAAATCTATATTACTGGAAGAAGACAAAATATTTTTTTAAAAATCAAAGCGAGGCAATTTGAAAAGCAACGACATTATGAATTTCTTGTGTGTGTTCAGTAAATAAATATAATTTATTAACTAATCGCGGATGCTGTTAATACTTTAATTGCAAAAGGACTGACCTATGCACTGTTTAGGATACTAACAAGCGAATATCACCTCCGAAAACTAGCAGATAAATATTTGCAGTAAACGCAACCTTCATTTGACTTATTGCTCCCCATCAAAGCTCAGCTCATAATATGTGAATATATAATGAGTCAAGATTTGTTAATGTGCATAGAATTTAATGATAGTTACCATAAATATCTGGTGGCTGCAGATGCAAATAAGTATTAAAAAGTGATTTGAATATTTAAATCCATGAGTCTCATTTCAGGGTCCTCAAATGTTCATTTTTTCTTGTTATGTGTAAAGGAAAGAGATTTCATTTTTTTTTTTTTTTATAAAAATACATGACTCTTTTTCACCTTTTCTTTTTAGGGGTGCCTCACCAGGAAAAACTGGGCTTGTCTCTGTCAGCCAATAACTTGTGCCAATCAGCACTAATTTAACTCCTCATTGGCTACCAGGCTTCATTTCGTGCTCAAACATGCATTTTCTGTTACTTTTTAATTAGGATAATATACATTTTTACTTTAGGAGCAGGGCTTGCAGTTATCCCTGTTACTGCCTGCTTCTGAGGAAGGGGGAAGGGGATAGATGCCAAATACTAAAAGCTCCAATGAAATACCAATTCCCTCTCCCCTCATCCGCCATGCCTCTCTCCACTGATAGATAATATAATCACACTCCCCAGATGCAGAGCCAACAGCAAATGATGAAGCCTAAAAAGTGGGAACTTTCAATCACAGACAGACAAAACTTAAGAATTTCTTAAAAAAGGTTTTATTTTCATGGCTACTACATATTTAACAAACACATAATATTTATCCTAAACAACTTGTCTTATGCAAAATAAAAAAAAAATAAAAAAACTTTAATTCTTATGATTTTATGACTAAAAACCGTGAAGTGTAAGTTGAGGCCTATATTGAGGCTTTAATTGGGAGCTTCCTGATTATTCCAAATATATAATGAATTATGCAAATACTGTATAGGTACTCATTCATGTGTGGGTGTAATATAAGGGCTTAGTAACATCTGTTCTCTCCCACAGATATATAAGAGCTGTAATATTTAAAATAATTTTTCCCTAACGGATACCGAATTTAGCTATTTTCCTGTCAGAGTTACCCCATGTGTGTTATTATTGGTTAAATATAGTAATATTACAAGTTATTGTTCCTTTTTCCTGGCGATGATGGGGTTAATGCCAGGATATGACAAAAAGAAAATAAAAAAAAATTGATCTTCCTTGTACCTCCAAAATTGGGGCCATATTTCCCAGCTAGCGTGTTCGATATTTATGAGAGATGCGAGGCCTCTCTGCACCAGTTAGGCCTCAGAGTAAATTTATGTATGTATTTTTGTTCATCTTGTCTATACAATATCAGTTCCTCTTTCTTCCTTTTTTTTTGTTTTTTTTTCTGCCTGGGGGAACACTGTAAATGAGATGTTACATGTGCAGTGAGCAAAATAAACACTTTTGTAAATGAATAAATAAGGAAATAAATAAGGAAATCACAAAAGATCTTCACAGGCCCGGTCTGCCATAATAATCAGTTTGGAGGAGAAGCTTAAAAATGAATGTGATTTAAGCAAGAATATAAAAAAGACATTTTTTGCTAGGGTATATTAGATAGCTACAGTGCAATGGGATTATTATGGTTAGATACGTGTTTATGTGAAGGAGGTTCGTACATATTAAGTATGGATTCTTTCGCATGTATTATCCTAAGTCTCTGTCTAAAACCTCACATTGTAGCTGGTAATATATTAAAGTTCAGGCATTTGTAGCCTTCATAGCATAATAGTAAATGTCCCATCTAAAGCCCCTGTTATTTCTCCAATTATATGATTTGGAATAATTTCCATAGCTGATGTTTTCCACTCATAATTTCCACCCACCGCTTTCATAGGAAAATGGATTTTGGAATTGACTCTTAAAACCGGATTTGCAAACTTAATATTTCCAGAGAAGACACAATGAGGCTTCAAATGCAGCTGTCATTATGGAGTTGCTTTGAACTGCGCCTTTTGAAAGCAGAGTTTCAGTTTTACGCTTCCTTATGGCTTTCGAGGGACGGTGATATGTTAAAGGGGATAGCCATCATATAAAAACGGTCTGCTGTAGTGTTTGTATAATAGAGATTTATGTGATTATTTAGCATTTAATAACTTATTAGCAATAATATCAGTATTTAAAGAGAAACATTTCAATGTAGCTTTTAAAACTACAAGGGGACAGCGACAGCATATAAAAACCTTAGACAACTACTATAGTGTTCATATATCAGTTATTTATTGTTATTATTGAATATTTAATCATGTATTAGCAATCATAAAGAGGAACATTTCAAAGTTGCTTTTAAAACTTCAGAAGTCAACTTATATGTTCCTCTCCATTCCTGCCCTGGAGGCTGTCCTGAGTCATTATCTGTCTCCTTCTCTGTAGTGGCTACTTCAAGAAATCCTAGCAAGGTCAGAAAAATACAGCCTTTCTTACCAAATACTCTCTTAACCCCTGACCATCTAATAGGAGGTGTAGAGAAAAACCTCTGCTACTTACTTTAAAAGCTACAATTAATTTATTTCTTCAAATAGCAATTTTATTACTATTTAGTAAATCTACAAATTAAACCCTATTGTATGACCTCCATATTAATGTTTCAATTCTGTTTTAAGACCTAATGTATTTAATCATAAATACATACGTCTTGTTTCCGAAATGTTCAAATGTATATGGTGTTCTCTGATAGCTCTAACTTTCAATGATTTGTGATTTTTCTAACCCTGATGATTCAAGGCTCATGAGAAGTCTTTCAGGGTAAGAGAGTAAGTGTTATTGGATAATTCTTAGTGACCCTCATGGTTGTGGGAGCACCTAGAGGGATGGACAAAGATTAAGGAGACAAAAAAATGTGGCCCCGAGGAATGGTACTTATCTACCACCAATGGAAGCAGTGATCTGAGGCAATACATATTCTAATGATATCAGTCCGAGTATGGATGAAAGATGAGCTGCTATCTTGGAGATCTTGAGACCTTCCTGCAGAGTTAATCAGCTTGATGAAATGAACAGAGAAATGGAGAAAGAAAAAAAAAGAAAGTACTACTTTACATCAAAAGTAATAGATAACTGGAGTATCCTTCTAGTGGGAGTCAAAAACAGTTAAGACATACTTTTCTGATGATAGAATGGGCAAGCTAGATGGGCTTTTTTATTTATCTGTCACCAAATCAATGTTTCTATGTTTAAGGGAGGAGACAACACAAAGGGGAAACAAATAGACAGACATGAGCGAGAGAGAGGAGGGGAGAGGCTAGAGGGAGGGAGACAGTAGGGATAAGAGGGAGAGAAGGGAGCAAGAAATGCCACATAAGGGTTTATGTTGCTATTTATGCTTCTGTTCCCATTGTTATTATATACATACAACTATAAATAAATAATATGTATGCAAAGCAGTCAAAACCCTGATTTGGAGGAAAACACTGAAATGTATTTGTTCTGTATTCACAGATGGCTTGGAATCTACTGGCAAGTTTTGTGAATGTATTATTCAACTATCATATCACTGCATCACATAGGCTTCCCCCCACCTCACTATCATATCACTGGATAACTATCATATCACTGAGTCACACAGGCTTCCCCCACCTCACTATCATATCACTGTATCACACAGGCTTCCTCCCACCTCACTATCCTGTCACTGTATAACTATCATATCACTGCATCACGCAGGCTTCCTCCCTCCTCACAATCATATCACTGCATAACAGATGCTTCTTCCCTCCTCACTATCATATCACTGGATAACACAGTCTCTGACTATGTTTACATATTAGCGTTATTGTACAGTTGAAGGGGAATACAAGATGTTTGCAATGTATAATATCATCTATTCGGGAAAATTGAGAGTTTTGCCTGAAGCAAGATAAGCAAGATACTCAGATTGTCCCTTAGTGAATATGGGCACTTATTTAAAAAGACAGACCATCAGGAGCTCTGTGTTTTCAATGAAACACCTGGTCAAGGACACAACTAAACCTCTCATATGTTACAAAAACAAAATGAGCAGGGGAGACGGGATGTCATATTTGTCATAATATATGAATTTTACTTAAATGCCAGCAGTAAAGGCTTCTTTTTTTTTCTTCAACAGTTTTTTTTATTAGACAATTGCACCATGACCCAATTTGTTTTAGACGGGAGGGAAAAAATGGCCCCCAAGCTTCTTTGCAATTTCTAGATTGCTAACTTGTCATGGTGAATGGGCTTGTGTATTTCAGTGTACTTCAATGAAGCTGTGAGCCACACCATATAGGGTCACCCAAGATGGGCAGGTCATAGTAGAGAGGTCAAACAAATTGCGCCCACTGGAAAAGTAACTTGCAACCAACTCCAGTATCTTTGCCATGAAAACATTATGGATCGGCACAACTAGACACATGATGTGCCTGGCGTTCTGAGCTCCATAGGGTCATGGAAAGTTGGAAACAACCAAACAACTAAACAACAACTCTCTTTACGATATAAGCTGAGGTCCCAGGGGACCCCAGTTTTGATTTTTCAAAAATCACCCATAAATTGAAAAGAAGGGCGAATGGGAATGTGAATAAGTGTTATACTCCTACACATAATTCATATTTATATATCACCCAATTAAATTGAACAGCTGCTTATTAAACTATCTATTTTATGCATGACAATCTTTGTGAATTCATTTTAGTGACTACTTATTCAGTAAGATTTTAGTTGTTTAAAAACAAAGAAGGGTTGATGTACCCCTTTAAATGTGGCACATATTAATTTCCCCTCATAATATGTAAACAATAAATTAAATTGTGATTCAGAAAATTGAAAAGGGCTCTATTTAAGCACATAGCATATTTTTTACAGAAGTTTTTAGTTAGTAAAAACCTTGCTTTTGGATAGAAGTTCACTAACTAAAATCATCTGTAAAAAAAAATATTCTCTGTACTTAAATAGAGCCCTATTCAATTTGCTGAATCACAATTTAATAAGGCTGTTCGTACTTACATTTTATTGTTCAATGTCTCTATATATAGCTTTGTCAAAGCTCACTTTCTCTACAAAAGGGATTGCAGCGTTAAGTAACCAAGAAACCTTTATGCCGAGTGCATCAGAATCACAGTTGTGGGAATGAAAAACAGTTTACTTCAGTGCAAAGATATTGATCTAATAGGTCACAGAAATACACATATTTCAATTCTCACCTGAACAGAATGAAGATTAAAATGTTAAATCAGTAAGGAAAGTTAATAATGTTTCCTATTAGAAATGTCTAATATTAAAAGACCACTGCACAATGAATCCTCTTCTGAATAGCTACCTTGTTGTGGTGAAGGGGATTTGCGTACTTGTGTACTTCACTGAAGCTGTGAGCTATACCATGTAGGGTCACCCAAGATGGCCAGGTTATAGCAAAGAGGTCAGACAAATTGCAGTCCACTGGAGAAGGAACTGACAATCCACTCAAGTACCTTTGCTAAGATAACCTTGAGTACTTGTAGCACCAGATCTAATGAATTGGTTGGACCAAAGCCGAGAATACACCCAGCTGTCTCTGTAGAGGAAAGGAAAGTCCGCTGCTGCAAAGAACAATTCAACATAGGAACCTGGAATGTTAGAACTATGAACCAAGGCAAAGTGGACGTGGTCAAACATGAGATGACAAGGTTAAACATTGATGAACCACCAGATCTTCTACTGTGGTCAAGAATAAAGAAGAAATGGAGTAGCCCTCATACTCAGTTACAGTGTGGTCAAAGCTGTATTCAGTTACAACCCAATAAATGAGGACTGCAAGTAGATCCAATACATCAATACTTCAGGAGATCAAGCCAAACTGGAAGGTATGATCATGCAGAGGAAGCTCAAATATTTTGGCCATATCATGAGAAGACAGGATTTCCACGAGAAGCCTCTGATGCTGGGGAAAATTTAAGTCACAGGAAGAAGGGGATGGCAGAGATGGATAGATGAGATCATTGAAGCAATGATCACAAGCTTGATGGAACTCTGAGGAGCTATAGCTGACAGATGTGCCTGGCGTCCTGCGGTCCATAGGGTCTTGGAGAGTTGGACACAACTGAAAGACTAAACAACAGCACAATGAAAAAACAAATATATGTTTGAAAACTTTGAGCATAATTATTAATTAAAAAAGTCATACAGCTATTTTTTTTATTAGAACAAAATATGTTTTGATGCCTCTGCATGACTTTGTAGGGTTCCATGATACTTTGGTTGGTGTTGTGTGTATATGGGGGCGTTTACATTTCTGGAGAGATATGATTTCATAAGGAATCTGCTTCTGGCCAATGAGAGGGAAGGGATGTGGTGTAAATGTAAGTCTAATGCAGTGATTGTACAATAGCTACGGCCTTCTGCCTGTTCCCTCCTTCTCCAGCCCTCCTTCCACATATAACTACATACTCACAACTTCTTCATCCAAATTTCAGCATGTGATGCAACAAAAACAAAATAGTTTCCTGAACTCATAAACAGAGTCTTCAAAAATCAGATTTTGTATGTCCATGGCTTATTCAGTTGCTTATATTCTTACATGGTACGTACTTCACAAATCCATCCATGGGTGAAAAACACAATTAAGCAGAAAGGTGTAAGGAGGGATTGAATAGAGGAGAAATGGCAGACATGGAGATGAGAGGAAAAGGAGTGAGACATGGGGAAGGAAGAAAAAAATAAATAAAAGAATAGCTATGGGGAAGGGTGAAAAAATTAGGAAGAGAGAAGACATGGGTTAGGGGAAAAAAGATGGAAGAGAAAAAATAGCCCATCCGAGCTCTAAATCCACATAAAAGAGATGATTATTGGGGGCTCGGAGTGTGCCATCAACGGATTTGGCATATGGTGAATATACTAAGTGGAAAACTTCATGCATTTTCCCATAAAGGTAGAAGTCCTGGACTTGCAAGAAGCTGCTTTATTGGCCCAGAGGTCCTGGTGTAAAAATTCCAAGAGTCCCAGGGCAGGACTAGTAGTATGCTTGCTCAAACATATGTCTGATCCTACTGATAAACAATAAATGGCACTTATGCTTGTCTCCCATACGTGCCCTACCCATTGTATTTAGCTCCAAGCTGGTGCCACTCTGTTTAAGTTTCTCAATGTTGTAGATGACTCAACCATTTACCCCAGGAGCCAATAAGAATAGTGTCAACTTTGGCCCTTCTACAATCTGTTGGTAGTTCAAACCACATTGGTGACTGTCTGCTAATTGGTTGGCTGTGAACCAATCACAGACCCGCTGATATAGGCCTAATCCTGGTCTCCCCTCTTTAGGTGGAGAATTCAAAGATGCTTACTGTTTGTTTTTAGTTACTGCTTTAAAATCTTCTATTGTTTTACCTTCTATAAATGTTAGATTCCCAGAATAAAGTGTTATAAAATATAATCTCTCTAGAGCTATATTTTCTGGGTCAGAGACCATGTTTATTATTTCAAGGTAAAACCCTCTTCCACAGCCTCCAATGACCTCCTGGTAACCTGGGAGGAAAAAATGAGAAAGAGAGAAGGTATAGGGAAGGGGAAAAGAAAGAAGAGGGAAAACATGGGGAAGGAGAAAAAAAAGAGGAACAGAGAAGACATAGGGAATGGGGGGGAAAGGAGGAATAAAGTATACAGGGAAAAGTTTATGACACCACAGGTACACAGTTCACAAAACACAATGGATCTGAATCACATACTCACATTTTCATACACAAATGTGTGCAGTATGGGTAAGGCTCATGCATATTCCTTCCAGATTCTGCTTCAGGTCCAGTTGGTGGAAGAATTTGTCTTGCCACAAAGTGCCCCAAATCACATAAAAGAGGCACCTGGGACCTAGATATAGCACTTCATTCCAAAAAGAAACATACATTTAATTACTGAATGCCTTCGGACTCAATAGTCATATGGAGTAGTGTGCTAGCCAAAAATAAGGTCACATAGGCTTCTGGTGGTTATAAATCAAATATAATTTATTTATGGAAGCTATAATATTAGATCTGCATCATAAATAGAAGTTGTACAGCTGATAGTCAGGTATTAAGTATATAAACAAAATATATGAAACTAGCTCCTCCCTTGTGTCTCATTTCCCCCCTCCTCTCCCTCCCTTGTGTCTTCTTCCCCCTCCCTTGTGTCTCCTTTTCCCCCTCCTCTCCCTCCCTTGTGTCTCCTTTCCCCCTCCTCTCCCTCCCTTGTGTCTCGTTCCCCCCTCCTCTCCCACCCTTGTGTCTCATTTCCCCCCTCCTCTCCCTCCTTTGTGTCTCATTTCCTCCTCCTCTCCCTCCCTTGTGTCTCATTTCCCTTCCTCTCTTGTCTCCCCCACTCTCTCCTGTGTGTCTTCCCCCCCACCTCTCCCTCCCCTGTGTCTCTTCACATGTGCAAAGTGCCATTTAACATTGTAAGACCAACATTTTTCGCGTGACGCACACTGACAACTATATATGGGATGCTTAAAAAAGACCCTAAGTTATACATGAATAGTGTGCATAAAAAAAGAATGAAGAAGAATATATTTAAAATAGGGTAGTACACATATCAACCGTGTTTTGTTACTACCTGGCGGCATTCTCAATGAGAAAAGGTGTGTAAAAACACTGCCAAAATGGATATATGGAAGAAAAAAGGAGGAACAGAGAAGACAGGGAATGAGGGAAGTATACATGGGGTAGGGGGTAAAAAGGAAGAACAGAGTAGACATGGAGAAAGGAGGAAAGAGGAGAAAGAGAGAAGGTTTGGGTTAAGGGGAGAAAAAGCAAGAATAGAGTATACATGGGTAAGAGACAAAAGAGATGGGACAGTGTAGATATGAGCAAGAGAGGAAAATCGAAGAAAAGGAGAAAGAGGGTAGATATTGGGAAGGGAAGGGAAGAGAAGGAGAAAGAGAGTAGGCATGAATAAGGAAGGAAAAAGAGGAAGAGAGTAGATATGTGGAAAAAGGATGAAGAGAATAGACATAAGGGGAAAAAAAGAAAGAGCAGACATGGGGAAGGAAAGAAAAAAGGTTAAAGAGAGTAGATATGAGGAAGTGAGAAAAAGGAGGAATTGTGTAAACATAAGGAAAGGAGGGAGAAAGCAGGCATGGGGAAGGGAGATAAAAAGAAGAAGAGAGGGAGAAAGAGTAGAAATGTGGAAGAAAGAAAAATGATAGAAGGAACACAAGAGAGATAGGGGTTAGAAACCGAAATGAGCAAATGAAGAAGATATTAGGCAAGCTATGGAATGTTGAGGAAAACTAAAATATAGAACTGACACAAAAAGGTGAAGAAAAGAAGGAAAATAGCAGACTTAGTAATGTGAGAAAGAAGAGGAAGAAAGCGGGCATGGAAGTGAGGAAACACAAAAAAGAGAAGAGGAAAAAAGAAGAATGAAATGAGAACAGGGAAAACACTAATGTAGGAAAAGGAACAGATGTACAAGTGAGTAAACTATCAGCCTTATTAAATTGCGATTCGGCCAATTGGATAGGGATCTATATAAGCACATAGCATTTTCTTTTTACAGAAGTTTTTAGTTAGTGAAGACCTTGCTTTTGGATTGAAGTTCACTAACTAAAAACTTCTGTAAAAAATATACTATGTGCTTATATAGAGCCTTTCAATTGGCAAAATTGCAATTTAATAAGGTGGTAAGTAAGGGAAAGCACACAATGAAGTGAGGAAAATGAGTAGTTGGGTAGATGGAAAGTGAGGACAAAGTAAAAAGGGAGTGGACAGAGGAATGTAGGAGGATGAGAGCAGACACAGTAAAGTAATAAAATGGGAGAAAGAGAGCAGACAAAGTGAGTTGAGGAAAAGAAGAGAAGAATTCAGTAAACAGACCAAGCGAGAAGACCTCTTTACAGAAATTGTCATAGATAAGTCTAACAGCCTTCTTGAGGAAGTGGTAGAGTCAAACAGTTAAGACATTCAAGTATGCCATAATGCTATCCTGATCCTTAATTAGGCCAACCTTTGAAGGTAGATAGAATTTATATACTAAATGGACCTTTTTTTGGTTCTGATAGAAAGATAGATGGATAGATGGATAGATGGATAGATAGATAGATAGACACTGTGATATATATATATATATATATATATATATATATGACTGGGTTGTTAGACAGATAGATAGACACTGTTTTATATATATATATATATATATATATATATATATATATATATATATACTATATATGTGTATATATATATATATATATATATATATATATATATATATAGTAAATAAATAGTACATCTGTGTTCACATTTGAATGTCTAAAACCTCTCTCACCTCTTCTCTTCTCATGGTAAGGGGCCTCTTCAGCCTTCACAAGCAGGTTGAGTCCTGCTCCTCCTTGCACACCTCCGTTTATTCCTGTGCCTGCAGGGTGTATTTCCCATTGGTGTCCTTGCCCATGCCGAAGGACACAACATTTTCATAGTCACTTGGCTTTTGATAAGCCCTCATGCCTTCCATAACTGCTAATATCAGCCTTCGCTAAGCACTACCTTGATCATTTTCGGCCCCATCAGCTACCTTTTGCCTCATTTCAGCTACCTCGCTGTGAGAGAGGGACCCGAACACACACACACACACATATATATATATATATATATATATATATATAGATGTGTACATATATTTTATATGTATATGTATATGTATATATATATATATATATTTATATTTATTTATTGAATATAAGTACATAAACATATATACACACAGTCATCTTTAAACAAATTGCAAGCTCTCTGTCTCTGTGTCTTCGGATCATTTGTCAAATTACAGAAGTGTCTAATTTGCTCTTCATTTAACTCATTTGGGAGAATGACACCAATTCTGCTGCTGTTTCCCAGATCTATAGCTATTGAACTAGACAGGAGCTCAATAATAATGCAATTAGTTTGCTAACCAGTCTGATACTCACTGCCGGCTGCTTTAACCAATGCAAAAAAAAAAAAAAAATCTTTTGCTTACAGTAAACAAATGTGAAAAGCATTTGATTTTATTCATTTTGCAATTGCGGAGGTGAATGGTTGTTTGTGTTTTGGTGTTGTCTGTGTTTTTTCCCTGCTCAGTGAATTGCACGGCCTTAACTAGAACTGAAGCAGTACATCTCTTTAAACAATGCCTGTTATATTCCATTTGTAATGCAGTGGAAAGGAGGAAATGTAATTGTCTGTTAAACAGGACGCAGTCATACATGAAGATAAGCGGGGCTGAGCAACTGGATATGGTAATCCAGACCAGAAAATGTAAAATCTGGGGATATTCCTGAGATGAATGATTCATACAGATAATATAAAGAGAATGAAAAAAAAAACGCAATCATTTATTAATTTGAATTTCTATGCATTTCCTGAGCAAAATGCAGGAAAAATTCAGAGATACCATTCTGTATTTAATTAAATTAATTGGTGCGAGACTTGTGTGTTTTTTTAAATTCATTTCTTTATATATTTTTATAAATGCTTGAAAAGGACCAGAAAATTAAAAAATGCATTTACCTTAAAAAGACACCCGCAGATGACATTATAAGAGTATGTACAAGTTAAGTTCTGAGGAATACTTATACGGAAGCCACTAAACACTGCTAAAATGAAGAATTTCTCTAAAAATTTTGTTATCCTGTTAGTTTGTTACACACTTCACAAACAAGTGAAGATTTTCCCCAAGCTACACTGGTCCGTTAAAATGAAATACTTAAATACTTATAAGCGGCAGCTTAACTTTTGTTGTTGTTTAGTTGTTCAGTCACGTCTGACTCTCTGTGACTATATGGACAACAGCACTCATGGCACATATGTCAGCTACTCTGAGATCCATCAAGTTCATGTTCATTGTTTCAGTGACCTTATCTATCCATGTCCGCTTCTGCCGTACCCTTCTTTGACTGCCCTCAGTTTTTCCCACCATTAGAGTCTTCTCTAGGGAATCCTGTCTTTTCATGGCCAAATATTTGGAAATTAACCTCATGATCAGACCTTCTAGTGGACAGTTTTACTTGATTTCTGTGGTATGGATTGACTGGATCTTTTTGCAGTCCAAAGGACTCTAAGCAGTTTTCTTCAACACCACAATATAAAGGAGTCAATTCTAAGGAGTGAAGCCATTTATATATATAACTTTAAATATTGAGGGAATAATTGACGTTGAATTAAAATTAAACTCTTATATACTTTTAATAAACATTTTAGTGAATCATTTCGGTCTTACTTGCATTATTTTGCCAGTTACATTGCCCAGTATAGGGGCTGCCATTTTGCCCCTGAAGTTCTCCCTCACTCATTTGCTTCTCTATCTTTATTAGCTAATACTGGCAGCTGTCACTGGTGGGCGGAGCGAGCCAAACACACAGCTGGGAAGGCTCCACTTACAGGAGGAGCATCTCTACAGTTAGCACCCTGCCTTCCATGCCCTATACTCACCCTCTCGTATACTGGACAAGAAATATAACAAAAATGTCAGCCCTAGACACTAGCAGAGATTGCTAAAAGTAAGATTTATCAAAACAATATGATACTTTTATCTCAGATATCTGTTAATATTGCTACATTCTAACATACTTCAGAAATGTGTGATACTTTTCCAAGAGTGCAGGGGTACTTTAAATAAAAAGTAACAAAGAAAGAATAATGAATAAATGCTGGCAAGAGAAATCCCCAGACTTTCTATAAAGGAATCACACAAAAAAAAAAAACTTTATTGTGCCATATTTGGAAACTTGTTTCAAGTGGTTTAGATCCTTTCGATTTTCTCAATCACTGCAAAATCCTCTTTTGATTGCGTCTCATGCTTTATTCATTATGTGGTTTTATGTTTAAATATAACTGTATTGCATGGATTTCCACAGCCAACTGAACACTTAGTATGTACCCTCTGTTTAAAGGACCACTATAAAATGTAATATATATATATATTTTTAAAGCTTTCAGTCTTACACATATCATAATTAGGAAGGGATTTTTTTTTTTTTAATTAAAGGTCCACCTAACAAGACAAGCTAAATGGTTAAATCAGTCATGGATCATTAAATGTATATCTAGGTTTCTCTGTTTTTGCCTTTTTCTAATCTAATACATGCTGCTTATATCAGACACACACATTACCTTGAGTCATTCTATACATATACAAACGTATTTTATTTAAAAATAAAACGTGTTTTCCACACCCCCAGAGCTTCTTACATAGGCACAATGAACCTCCCAATAGAAACACTGCATTTGGGTACGCTTTACTAACCTTCAAGCCAGCAGCAGTTCATTGCAGAGATCTACAGAGCTGTGGCTGGCTCCTCCTGCTTCCTTCTACAGGTGACTACACTTCCCATGATTCCTTCCTGCACAAGCTGCCATCACTGATTGTTACAATGTATTAAAATGTATTAACTGCCTGTGATTGGCCAACACAAATTATGAATTTATGCTAATTTTAGCAGATATATCCTGCTTGCAAAATCAAGAGATTTAGCAAACATCAGGGTGAGTTTGTTAATGTTTATTTTGGTATTTTTTAATGCAAAAAAATGTATTCATACACTACTGATTCTCCTCTATCAAATGCATTAATAATCCAAGAAACATAAATATGCCTTTAATAAAATTAATATTCAATTATTTAGATAAGTAATATTCAATATTTAACTTACTTTGGAATTTCATATTTAGCAGCTGCTGGTATTCACCCACTATAAAGTGAATTGGTAAGGTGACATTGTCTTTAAAAACATGTCATTGAAAAATTGTTGGTACCCTTAAAGAACCCTAGAGGCATTCATGAAACTTTATGGAAGTTATATACATGAGAGGGATGTTTCAAGATTTGCATCTTCTTCTTGCAATATGTATGTGTTTTGGAAAGAGAGTGTCAAATTCTAAAATATCCAATTATTTAACAAATTCATGAGAGAAGCATGACACTCAGACTTCAAGCTATCAGAAAGCATTGAAACCAGATAAGATGGACACTGACCATTTAAAAATGCTGTAAAAATATATTTATGTTCACAGTTTACTGTATACTTCACAAATGTTTAGTTTTTCTTGAACTAGTAGTCCTTTAATTGATTCAAAAGGATACATTAAACCAAATTGCTGAATAGACCTTATTTATAATTATTTAAATAAAAAAAGGGAGAGGAATCAAACTTAGTTCTGCAACTGAATAGCTCCTTACACATGAACAAAAACAACATGTAAAATATAGAGTTAATAA
This sequence comes from Discoglossus pictus, assembly GCA_027410445.1. Lineage (NCBI taxonomy): Eukaryota > Metazoa > Chordata > Amphibia > Anura > Alytidae > Discoglossus > Discoglossus pictus. The sequence continues at coordinate 56,986,923 of CM050172.1, read as the reverse complement.
CTGAAATGCAACCTGCACACCTCACTCTAATTATTGCTACTGACTGGGGCAACTTATCATGTATCAGGGGAGGAAAGAAATGGTCTAAAACCACTAATGTTAATAGCTCATAACTCAGTTAATGTAGCTGCAATTTTAAAAAGGAAACCACTTTTCCACATACAACTCCATATCTGATGGTGCAGAGCACATATGGTGACTTTAGTGGCCCTTTAATTTGTTACAAACTTCACAAACCTGTAAAAGTTTTCCCAATTTGTTTATGAAGCCTTTTTTAATCAAAGTTTTACACCAGTTGATATTTATGCTTCACACAGTAAAATGTGTAGTTATTTAAGTCATTAGTTCATACCTCCACTATTCAATCCCTTTGATAAATAGCCCTTTCTACTTCAAAATGTATGAAACAGAAATGCATTATCTGTGGGACAGATGCCACTTTTACACTTTCAGATCTGAGTCTGCAGTGTTTAGAGAAGGACATGCTACATATGTATTGCAGGGACTAGTGCAAATAGCTTCTCTCAAAAACAGACTATGGACTATGGAAGAAAGATGGACATATGTTGGCTGATTGGTGAAATTTAGATAACATTTCAGCATTGGACACCCTCACCTTCCTTCTCATAGGCTCAACATTGGACACCCTCACCTTCCTTCTCATAGACTTAGCATTGGATACCCTCACTCTCTCTCTCATAGGCTTAGCATTGGGCACCCCCCCTCCTTCACACAGACTCAGCATTGGACCCCCTCACCTCCATTCTCATAGGCTCAACTTTGGACACCCTAACCTTCCTACTCATAGGCTTAATATTGGACAAACTCACCTTCCCTTTCATAGGCTCAGCATTGTGCACACTCACCTTCCCTCTCATAGGCTCAGAGTTGGACATCCTCACCCTCCTTTCACAGACTCAGCACTGGACACCATCAACTTCTAACCTCTATACTAGTCCTACCCTCACTACTCTAACCTTAAAGTGACACAGCAGAGGTTAGAAACTATGGGTAGTACCAACTACTTTATCAACTAAATGTTATTTTAAAAAGTGGCATTTCCTTACAATAAGCTAACACGTATTGAGCTGTCAGATGACCTTTCTGAGCCACCCACAAACCAAGTTTAATATGTTTTGTTAATAAGAGTATGTGTCTTTAATTACTGATAATCTTCTGTGGCATTGGGTTCATTGTCTTCACTGGTCTCCACATTTAGCATGCCCATTCTCTTTTTGTGTCAATGATTGCACCAAAGTCATCTTGGGTTGGGGGCAGATCAGAAAAAAATTACAAAAAGTTTAATATGGAAAATGTAAGCATTAAAGGGCCACAGAAGGTTAAAATGTATACAGTAGTTACATCTTTTGAAGAACATGACTTGATATTGGACAAAATGTGTATACAGTCTATAGTAAATAATTACATCCTTTTATTTGTAACTATTGTATTCATCCTATTTTATTATCATTTGTTATTATCACTTGTTTGTAACGCTCCAACATATTCTGTATGTACATTGGTTACAATCAAGGCAAAACAATAGCAGTACTAACATGTTGCAAAGGATGGAGAGCCCGTTCTTTGAGCTTAGAATCCAGTGTCCAAAGTGTTTTCTCCAAAGCACCCTGCAAGATTGAAAACTTGCAAACTTACAGTCTAAAGACTACTCAAGTTAAATACAGTATACAGTATGCCATAACTGGATCCTCTACTGTGTCACTTTAATATTACCATTTAACCTTACTTACTAACTACACAAGGTTAAAGACCAACAATAACCAAAGCTCTTAAACTTAAAGGATCTCTGCATGAAAGTTGTTTTTAAAGGCATACCACCATTGTAGGCAGCAGGCCAAAGAATGAGAATTAAACATATTTGTTTCCAAAAACTTAAACTTACATATTTGTTAAACTTTTTTTGTATTACATGTGACTTTGTTTGTAGCTCTGATCAAGCACTACATCCCTCCTTTGCTGCTGAGTCACTCTAGTGGGGCTCTATGTAAATGATGGGGTTGTCTGTGAGTGAGCCTAGAAACAGCTCTGTATCAGGCACAAGCCCCCATTACATGGAATAGGGTGAATCAGCAGCAAAGGAGGTGCTTTATCAGAGCTGCAAATCGAGTCACATAGAATAAAAAAAGTTTTACAAAAAAAAAGCAAATTCATGTGTTTTTTTTTTATAATATGCTCCTTAGGGAGTTTAGCTACACTTCACTGACCCAGTGAAGGCCAAATCGTACGTCTGGGGTTTGCTGTTTCTCCTGTTCAGGGTAGAATTGCCTGGTATTTCGGGCTGGGTCACTCTAGTAAGTGGGACCAGATTGACATACTAGAGGATATTTCTCCCTGTGAAGGACAAAAGTTAGCTAAAAGAGGTTGCTCTCAGAGTGGTCTATCATGTCAATAGAACTAACCTATTAAGGTTTGTTTGTTTACTGATTGAGCACCTCTGATTTTGTTGTTTTGTTAATGCTCAATTCTCAATCTTTGACATACTGCTTACACGAGCTGTTTGACTTAAAAAAAAAAACTTTCATATAGTGGTCCTTTAACTTAAATCCTTACCCCTTGCCATATTTCCAACTCTAATACCTAAAGTTAAATCTAGCCTCAAACCCTAACTCAAGTCGTAACTTTATCTAACCTCCTACCCTTACACAAACCCCAACCATAACACCAACTATAACCCTAAAACATTAACCTTATCCCTAACCCCTAAATGTAACACTTAATCTTGACCAAAATAATAACTTTAACTCTAAACCCCAAACCTTAACTCTAACACTAACGACATTCTCAGTTTAATTGAAAGATCTAACATCTGTCCTATTAGTACCTAATTCAGTTGGCAAAATATTTTATATTCTGTCATTTTTTAATAGGATCAATGCAGTACTGTAGGCTAAATCGTAGCACTAAAGCAAAAAAAGAGACAGATAAAAAGGCCAGAAAATCTCACAATTCAGTGAAAATTGAATTCACCGAAATAGCTTTGAGGAAGGGACCTCGTATTTCATAGTGTTTGGAAAGTAATATGTTCTATCACGGTGCCGTGAAATAGTTCACTACATTGACTTGAGAAGATATAAAAAGCAATTTATTTGTGAAGAAGTGGTGTTTCCAATTCATGTCCTGTATCGTTCTCGCATGATGACCACTAACAGTATAATTGAACGGAAATGTCTTTTTTTATATTATTTTAGAAAACCAGCAAATGGTTATTATCGAAAGACAATATTTTGATAAAAGGAATTTGTTGGCATAGATGGAGAATAGGGAGTGTGTATGTATATATATATATATATATATATATATATATATATATATATATATATATGTATATATATATATATATATATATATAAATGTGTGTGTCTATAAATATTTTATATATATATATATATATATTGTTGTGTCCTTCAGTCATGTCTGACTTTCTGTGACCTCATGGACCCCAACACACCAGGCTCATCATGGCATATCATAGCATGGCAGAGATACTGGAGTGGATTGCCAGTTCCTTCCCCAGTGGGCCACAGCATAAAGCTCCTGGTATTCCAAGGTGGTCTCCCATACAAGTACTGACCAGGCACAACTTTGCTTGGCTTCAGGATACTGTGACCTCTTGATTCCCTGACTGGAATGTAACCCAGGTTGCAGCAGTGCAAGCACTACATCCTAACCACTGAACCACCAGGGAACCCGTTTTTGTATATACAGTAGACTCTCAGTTAACTGGCACTCATGGGGATTGGTAGATGCCGGATAAATGTAGTTTCTGGTTGATCGAGAGGTACTATTAAAAGAGGCCTAGATTAGCTGCACATAGGATGCTTTGATAAGTATATTTGTCAGTAAGGGCTGTTCTAGCAGCAGCTGCTTTCACTCCTCACTTACACACAGGTACGTTTGGCTGGACGGTGCAGTGATGAACCCGGGGAATTTAACCCCATTACTGCACTGGCTCAGTCACTTATGCCTGTCTGTTTGGAGGTAAAACTAAATGGCAGAGGCATACAGTAAATGAAATGTAGGTGCCTGTAAGCATTTTGTGGCATGACAACCTGGCTCCTGGCATTTGTCGAGCCCTGTAAATTTTCATTTTTATTTAAAGTACAGTATTCAGTTTTTTCCTGGTTGCTTCAGTAACTACAGTATATATATATATATATATATATATATATATATATATATATATATATATACACAGTATATATACATTTTTTACACTTTTTGAGTCATTAAAAGGAGGAATGGAAAACATTTGTGATTGATTGGTGGAAGATTTACATAGTTACATAGTTACATAGTATTTGAGGTTGAAAAAGACTGTTAGTCCATCAAGTTCAACCTTTTTTAGATCTCTTCTGATCATGTGGACTATTTGATAATAATTGTTAATTGATCCAGAGGTCATAAGGGGGAAAAAAGGAAAATTCCTTCCTGACCCCAAAGACTGGCGATCAAATTTCTCCCTGGATCAATATTCCTTTGCTAGTTATCCAGGATAGCCTTGAATGCCCCCTTTATTTAAAATATATATCTAACCTCTTTTTCAAGTTATCTATCAAGTTCACTGTCACCACCTCCTTTGGCAGAGAATTCCACAGTTTAACCACCCTAGCTGTGAAGAACCCTTTTCTTTTTTTAAGGTGAAAGCTTTTTTCCTCTCACCTCAAGGGATGTAAGTTGAAAATCTCTTGGCACAAAAATGTCACTTGACAAAGCCTTATATTGACCCTGGATATATTTAAATAAAGTAATCATATCCCCTCGTAGACGCCTTTTTTCTAGGAAAAATATGTTCAATTTGGTTACTCTTTCTTCATAGCTTAGCCCCTCCATTCCCCTTATTAGTTTTGTTGCCCTTTGTATTTTTTCCAGCTCTAAAATGTCCTTTTTAAGAAGAGGTGCCCAAAATTGCACTCCATATTCAAAATGAGGGTGAACTAGAGAATTCTTAATACATGCTAATATTTTACTTGCCTTTGCAGCTGCTGCTTTGCATTGAGCACTGCTACCTAGGTGGTTGTCCACAAGTTCTCCCAAATCCCTTTCAATATCAGATACCCCTAGATTGGTCCATTAAGATTATAAATTGCATGGCTATTTTTCCTTCCCAAATTCATAACCTTACATTTATTTAAATCTCATCAGCTGCCCATTTCTCTAATTTATGCAAATCCCTTTGTGGGGAAAGTACATCATTATCTGATTTAATTACCTTGCACTTAGTGATTTAATTACCTTGAACTTAGTGTCAACAGCAAAAATTGAGACACTACTTTTGAGTCCTTCTTCTATGTCATTAATAAATATGTTAAAAAGGAGAGGACCTAATACTGAGTACTGAGGAACCCCACTTACCACATTAGTCCAATCGGAGTATGTTCCATTTACAACAACCCTTTGCATCCTGTCTTTTAGCCAGCTCTCGATTCATGTGCAAATATTTACTGCAATTCCTGTATCTCTAAGTTTGCTCAATAGTCTCCCATGTGGCACTTTATCAAAAGCCTTTGCAAAATGCAAAAAGACTACATCCACTGAGTTGCCCTGATCCAAGTTTCTACTAACCTCCTCAAAGAAACTAATTTGACATGTCTTACATACCCTATCTTTCATAAATCTGTGTTGACTCCTACTTATGATCATATTCTTGTATATGGTCCCTTATTAACCCTTGTAAAGCTTCCCAACTACAGATGTGAGGCTTACAGGTCTATAGTTCCCTGGATTTTCTCTTGCTCCCTTCTTAAATATAGGTATCACCTCTGCTTTTCGCCAGTCATCTGGTAGTGACCCTGTGGTTAGTGAGTCTTGAAAAATTAGATATAATGGTTTGGCTATTACAGAACTCAGTTCCCTCAGTACCCTTTCATTTATTCCATCAGGACCTAGGCCTTTATTAACATTTATTTTCCAACCTCATTTGGATTTCTATCTTTGTTAACCAATTATTTAGTGAAGGTAGTGTAGCCCTATTTTGTTGCAGTGTCCCAACTACTGGTACTTCCCTTGTAAATAACGAATAAAATAACCTATTTAACTCATCTGCCTTTTCCTGGTCACTAATTATCAGATGACCTATGTCACATTGCAGTGTTCCTATAGCTTCCTACCTCACCTTCTTCCCATTAATATATTTAAAAAATATTTTAGGAGTAATGTACGAAATACCTACTACTACAGAAAGAATAGTAGATAAGCTGAACTTTCTTCCAGTGCAAGCCGTAGGGTTAAACACAGTTAACAAATTTATTCACAGCTAGGATAAGCATAAGCCATTCTTAGGAATGGTCAAACCAAGTTCTTTCAGACTAAATAGGCTTTTTTAGTTATTATATGCTGTCGAATCTACAGTTCCTTGCAAAAGTTCTCCCCCCCCCCCCCCCTTGGCATTTTTCGTGTTTTGTTGCCTCACAACCTAGAATTAATATGGATTGTTTGAGGGTTTGCATCATTTAAGATACAGAACATGCCCACAACTTTGAAGATGTTTTTTTATTTTTATTTGGAAGCATACAACAAATAGGACAAAATAATAGAAAAAGTCAATGTGCATAACTATTCACCCCCTAAAGTCAATACTTTGTAGAGCCACCTTTTGCAGCAATCACAGCTCCAAGTCGCTTTGGATAAGTGTCTATGAGCTTGCCACATCTTACCACTGGGATTTTTGCCTATTCCTCCTTGCAAAATTGCCCCAGCTCCTTCAAGTTGGATGGTTTGCGCTTGTGAACAGCAATCTTTAAGTCTAACCTCAGATTTTCTATTGGATTGAGGTCTGGGCTTTAACAAGGCCATTTTCTAAAAAATAGTTTTATGTATATATTGTTCTCATTTCACTTCACCAAATTAGACTATTGTGTTCTGATCCATCACAAAAAAGTCAGATTAACAAAACATTGAATTTAAGGCTGTAATGTAACAAAATAGGTAAAAAGTCAAGGGGGGTGAATACTTTTGCAAGGCACTGTACGTTCCAGCTGAAGATAACAATAATGGAAATCTTACTATCGGCTTTTAATCACATCTACCATCTCAATGAAATCTTTAAGTCTAACCACAGATTTCCTATTGGATTGAGGTCTGGGCTTTGACTAGGCCATTCCAACACATTTACACGTTTCGCCTTAAACCACTCAAATGTTGCTTTAGCAGTGTTTTTGGGGTCATTGTCCTGCTGGAAGGTGAACGTCCGTCCTAGCCTCAAATCACGCACTGAGTGGTACAGGTTTTGCTCAAGAATATCCCTGTATTTAGCACCATCCATCTTTCCCTCAACTCCGACCAGTTTCCCAGTCCTGGCTGTTGAAAAACATCTCCACAGCATGATGCTACCACCACCATGTTTTACTGTGGGGATGGTGTTCTTTGGGTGATGTGATGTGTTGGGTTTGCGCCAGACATGGTGTTTTCTTTGATGGCCGAAAAGTTAAATTTTAATCTCATCAGACCAGAGCACCTTCCTCCATACATTTTGGGAGTCTCCCACATGCCTTTTAGCAAACCCAAACATGCCATTTTGTTTTTTGCTGAAAGTAATGGCTTTCTTCTGGCCATAAAGCCCAACTCTATGTAGCGTACTTGTCGTCCTATGTACAGATACTCCAGTCTCTACTGTGGAACTCTGCAGGGCTCTATATAAGCACAGAGCGTTTTTTTTTTTTACAGAAGATTTTAGTTAGTGAACTTCTATCCAAAAGCAAGGTCTTTACTAACTAAAAACTTCTGTAAAAAAAAATATGCTCTGTGCTTAAATAGAGCCCTAGTCAATTGGCCAAATCGCAATTTAATAAGTTAATAATTTAATGCAAGTTTTCAATATTGTGTCCGTGCTTTGGAAACAAGCACTATGTATATTTGATTTTAAGCTAAAAAAATGGCTCTCCATTCATTATAAGGTGTTAATTTTGTTTTTGCTATGTACTTAACCCCTGTATAGCTCTATGGAATATGTTGGTGATTTACAAATAAAGATAATAATAATATCTTTGTTAAGAATCGAACCACCCGCAGACTTGCATATATATTTTTAAATAGTTTCTGGATAGCCTTCTGCACAAGAATTCAATATGAAGCCCACAATTTGTTTTAAAACAGCAATGGTGGGTTCAGTTTTTACAAACAGCAAAGGTATAGGAAGGAGGATAAGCTACAGGGTCACTATATCCTGAGGAAGTTTTTTTTATAAAACGCATTGTGTAGGAGAGGACTTGTCTCAGGCAACACTGCATACATTATGTGTATACCTATAAAAAAAATAGGTCTATGTTATAAGACAATTATGATGTTGTTAATCTACTAAATAGGCGACCCCTTAATATCTCTTAACCCCTGTGGCCTAGAGGTATATATATATATATATATATATATATATATATATATATATATATGTATATATATATATATATATATATATATATATATATATTTATATATATGTTGCTAAAGTACTTTATATCCAATAAGTCTAATTTATTAGGTGACTACTAAAATAATTTGGATAACTACAAACACTTTCCTCATCCAACACTCAGAATATGATGAATATGATGTAACAAACACAGAATGTTTTCTTCTACTAACAAACAGAGTCTTCAAAAATTCATATCCCCCCCCCCCAAAACAAAAATAAATAGGTCCATAGCTGCTAATATTGTTGGTACATACTTTACAAACAAATACCTTTTATCATGGTCCAAAAAAAACCTTTTCATTAATATCCCCCCTTTCTAGGTTTTCGATTTAACCTATTCATTAAAAACGGTAAATGTTAACAAATTTTTATAAATTTGGCTTTATGGAAAACACAGGATTTTAATTCTATTTTTATATCCATTTCTGCCCAATTTGAAAAACACACCTCTTTCTGTTTAGGGTTCAATAAATCTCTTCTTACCATGGTTCACTGGTTTGGTACTTAAGGTTAGATATATTAATGTTAAGGTTCAACAGCTCGCTAATTAGCATTGTTTGCATTAGTGATCAATGATTCTCTAGATAGGTTTACAGATATTAGTATTAGGGATCAATAAATGTCCAGTTAGTCTTGATATATTTTTAGTAGGGTTTGCTGATTACCTAGTCAAGGCTAGAGATATTGTGATTAGGATTCAATAATACTGTAGTAATAATTTGAAGAGTTAGTGGTCAGCAATACTCCATTATACAAACATAATTGCAATGGGCTATTCTGATAAATTTTGAGGTGGGTGTTAAATAATTGAGTTATGTATTATAAGATTGAATTACCTGAAAAGATCCACACTGTCGCATTACTAAATAGCTTTTACAAAGATTTCATGATAAGCCAGTAGAGCATGCCCAATTGGCATAAATAAGAAAGCTTCAAAGGTGGAGTATGTGCTTCCTTCTTGTTTATTTTAACCTTATCTGACAAGCATATAGAAAAAAGCATATATTCCTCGACCATTAATACTAAAAAAAATTAATTCCAGAGGAATGATTTGTTCTCATTTTGCCCAATTACATGTAATTAGCCCTAATGTATCATTTTATAGTGACATGCTGTAATAACAACATTGCTATAATTTGGCTGCAAACAATGCAAGGCTTTCCAAAAACCCAGTGCTGTCCAGTTATAGTTTTGGAAAAACTTCACATTTGTGAAGTATGTAACAAACAACTGACACCACAGCTGACACAATTGACAAGACATTCTAGAGAAATGCTTTATTTTGGCTGACTTCATTATTATTATTAACTAGGAAATTGCCCATCAAAAATGAAGGGAGTAAAGTTGTAAGGCTGGCAATGCTGTTTGCAACACAATGCAAGGATATGGGCCCTCTGAGCACCTTTGGCACTCATCGCAAGCCCCACGCTGAACTCATCGCGTGGCTCGCAATGAGCTCCTTCGGCGCTTATTGCAAGCCTCTCATTAGGTGTACTTTATAGGCGTCGTGCTTGAGTGTTACTGTCTTGGATTAAGTGTTACTGGCTTGTGTTAAGTGTTACTGCTTAGGACTATTTTTTTCGTCCTACGAGCTAGTTTTACGTCCTTTGTGCTAGTTATACGTCCTGCCTCAATTTCGTCGTGTTGCGTTTTTTCGGCAGCCATTTTTTTTTCTCGCTTAGCTGTTTTTTGATCCTGAAAAAATTGCAAATATTGCTCAAATTAACTTGCACTCACTCACAGGCTCCCTGCCTCTCCCACTGTGCTGTGTGTGAGTGTGTAAGTTAATTTGAGGCATGTTTGTTGTTTTTTTCAGGTTTTTACAGTTCAGTGATTCGGCTGTTAAAGTCGTAATTTGGCGAGGCCCACCGTCCATATACATGCCTCTGGTCCTAAGTCTTACGGGCCGTAATTTTGCGGCCCTCGATAAGTCCCATGGGCCTTGCGATGAGTGCCTGCAGCGCTCATCGCGAGCCCTGCAATGAGCGCTTTTGGCGCTCATTGCTGACTAAGTTGGCTAAGTCCATATACATGCCTCTGGTCCTAAGTCCTACGGGCCGTAAGTCCCACAGACAGCTCATTGCTGCCTAAGTCGGCTAAGTCCTGTGGCCCTGTGATGTTTGTTTATGTGATGTTTCTATAGAGTTCCAACATATTCCATATCGCTGTACAGGAGTTAAGTATAAATAAAAATAAATAAAAAAATACAGTATTTATCATATGCCAAAAAGTAGAGGGCCCTGTTTTTGAGTTTAAAATCTTACATAAATGGTGCTTTTTTTTCAAAATACCATACAAGATTGAAAACTCACAAATTTACAATCTAAAGTGATTAATAAAACAAAAGGAAAAGTAATTAAAAGGAACAAACAAGGGCTTGGCAAGTAATTGAAGATAGAGTAAAGGGATAATTAGTGATTAGTTTGTGGGTGTATCAGCTTTAAAAAATGGAGGTGATAGTGCTAAATCTGCACTATAATTTCACATGAATCATAGGTGGGTAGGTGTGGACAGGGTAGGTGGTGTTATATAAGTTAAAGACAGAAGAGTGAGGCTCCATGTCTAGACGCAAAAGAAAACAAGGAGCCTCATTTAATTGAGGCTTTCGGGAGATCTGTGCTCGGAAATGGAGCCAGCAAGTTATTTTGCTATTCAATTGGCGTCAGTTTGTGGGCTCCGATTAAGTTAAGGGCTCCAAGCTGTGATTTATAGCGATTTTAAAAATCGCAAGTTAATGCCCTCCAAGCCTTTTATCTTTTACTGTCGCAAGGCTAAAATCGCAAATTGATATTCAATTGCTCTGATTCCACCTCGCTGACCACTCAGTCAAGTCCGCAAATGGCAAATATCTAACCACAAGTTAATGGTACCAAGGAGGTCTCACAAAGGGCTTAGTGACAAATCGTAGCACTTTAAAAGCAAATAAAAAAGCAATACTGTACTTTTATTAAGAGTGAAAGTGACGTTAGGTCTTAGAATTAATAGCACAACATTCTCCAATACTTTATTTCATGTTCAATTCTCGTGTTATATTGATCACGGCAATCAATGTGAAGTCCTACGGCTTCAACCTCCAAGCCCGTAGGACTTTAAAATACAACCTCCATTTTTCAATTCCAAGGGCTTGGAGGTTGAAGGCCTTCACTTACGAGTTACGGGCTTGGAGGTTGGTCATGATGACGATCTCTGCTTCCATTGGCTGTTTCTGCATCAGGAGATACAGGCTTAATCCCCTAACATGTTCAAGCCCGGAAATGCTACGTCCGACGGCTTGTTGTTGGCCCGACCAATTGAATAGCATCGCAATTGGAGACCAAATGGAGCAGGCATTTGGCTGTTTGCGATCGAGTTGTGTGCCCTAAGTTGAATGAGGCTTATAGCAAATTGAATTGACAAAATGTGGGGAACAATCGGGGGTGGGGGGAGTTTGTCCCCCCAGTTCCTACACCCATGGTATGAAGCCCAGTGGTATTGTTGAGTGTCTGTAACACGTCCTGTTGGCTTCAGGTGTGTTCTGCAATTTTTTTTTATCAATTTAGGAGTTGACCCCTTATAATTTAATTATTTAATTTGTCCTCCCCGTACATGCACAGAAGCAGACAATTACATGCCTGGTACAAGACTTACTGATGTCATGTCAACCTCTATACACTAGCAGAGATCTTTAATATGTGTTGCACAGACACAGTTAGATATTTGTTTTATTGATAATAAATTAATGGCAAACTTACCTCCTGTCACAAAGCTCTTTATTGTTAATGTATTAAATAATTAAATACATTTATGTATAGTAACCTGGACAATGCAGGCCCTTGTCACCAATGTGGTAAGTAAACCTATAAATTAAAATAATATTTAGATGTCAAATTCCAGAGCTAAGCAAATGATAAGTGATACACACAGAAAGCAGCCATTAGTAGTCCACTGTAACTATCCAGCAATTTTTGCATTAAAAAACGTATGCGTATATGTATAAATAAAAAAAATCATCTTTGATGAAAAATAATTTCTTGTCCTCACTTATTTTCCTTTAAGTCCTTGTTATCAGTGGGAGAGCATGATAAAATTACTCCTGCCTAATTCAGGGTGATTTTTACTATTTAGCAATAGGTAAACAGGAAGATAGATAAATAAATCAATAGATGATGTTTCAATAGACAGAAAGATATATATAGATACAAAATAGATACTTTGATACATACTAAAATAGATATAAATAAGTAGATAGATAGATAGATTGATGGATGGCTGGATATATTTTGCATTTTGAAAATAAACTTGTTTAATTTGAATTTCACCCATCCTTTTGCATCTTGCAATAAAATAGTGTGAGATTTAAAAATTACAAATGCAATACTTAAATCTGACTTAATAGAACTACCCTTTCCATGACATGCCTGCTTATGGAAATTTAATATCTTAAATGTTTAAACGGGTATATTCTGTTCTTACATTGGGTGAAATTAAAAAGATCCAGTAAAATGCAGAAGATGAAGTGCATTGTGGTTAATAAATTTAAAATGAACAATGGCTGCTACACTGGAAAGCAATATCATTCCTTACCTAGGGGCATTAATAAGGACTCTTGGTTTGGGGAGAAAAAAAATCTTTCTATTAAAACACTAAGCTGTGTTTCAATATTAAAAGATATGTGATGAATTTTCACTGTTTCTCAGATGGGGTCATGGATTAATTTCATTTTTTCTTGGTCAGCATTCTGTCGATAATTAATCAAAAGCAGAATTTCTTAATGAAACACTTTTCAAAAGGTGATAATTAGCAAGAAATAGGCATCCCACAGATAGTCACTGCTAGCTGTCTAACAACTAAAATAAAATCAAGCCTTTGGTCCTGGGACTGAATTAAGCAAGTTGTTTTTTTATGATGATTTGGAAATTGATTGTATGTGTGTGTTATATCCCTAATCACATCACTATCAGAAATAGCAGCAGGGGTCATTCTACAGACCATGCCATGAAATTAAACTAAGTGACTGATCAGGACAGTTGAATGTATTTAGTGTCTATTGCAATGGCTTGGCAAAAACTAACAATAAGTATATATTGGATGCAAATTCTATTTCATGGATTGATTTGTGTGTGTACAAATTTAACTCTTCTGGATTGGGATGGAAACTGTGAGGAACTGACAGATCAATAGGTAGATAAATAGACATATAAAGATAAATGTGAACAAACACGTGAATAGATAGATAGATAGATAGATAGATAGATAGATAGATAGATAGATAGATAGATAGATAGATAGATAGATAATATGTGTACATCACAACAGGTCTATAGATATAGATACACACACACATATATATTTACATTGGGAGAGAGAAAGAAATGGTGGGAATTGAATTCCAACTGAAAAGTTAAAAAAGTTAAAAAACTGCTTCCAGCTCATAATTCTGAGAAAAACAGTTATTACACTGCATTCTGGGAAGCTGAGCAGGGACATGCAAATGTGCCCACAAATGCCTCCCTCTTCAATCCATAGCCCATTTTAAACATGGCTTCCTTTAAGCTTATGCCTGCTGTATTACACAGCTTTTATTCAGAGCCAAGGTTTGATTATACACAAGCTGAGAATCCTTTCCACATACAGCTGTTTCAAGCTTACTGGCTGTCATCAGCATGGAGTGGGATCTCAGCTTGTGTTGTGGACCTTATTAGTAGGTAGTTCACCACAACAATCATTTAATATATGGTGGGCAAAAAAGGGATAGAGATGAGATTCCCTGCAGTGGTACTCTTTCCACCTCCAACTTTTTTAAGAACTACCCAACACTTGTGTGTATATTATTAATAATATGTCTTTGGTAATTTCTCCCCAATGTTTTTGAAACTGATACAAAATAAAAAAAATTGGGGCAAAAATAAATAATTATTCATCTTGCCCGAGTTTTACAAATAATGGGGAGAATTTACTAAATCATTTCTCTTTCTGAGATGAGTTGATATGGGCTGTTTTCCCCATAAGAAATAGTGCATAGTAAATCAAGGGATTGCACTAGATGCTTATAAATTCTCATCGCTGTGCCAACACATATATAGGAAAGAAACAAAAAGAAAGTGGAACTTGTGCTAAGAAAATATATTTTTTGATATATACATAGGAAAGTGGTCATGCCTAAACAGATGAACAGAAACATTACATGTGTCAGGCACTATCATATTACACTAACAGCTAATGCAAAAACTGTCAAAATAGCTTAATATTTTAATATTGATTAATTTTAAGAAAACTTCAAATATAGTGATCAACAACATTAGCAGCTAAGTTAACCAAGAGCATCAAAAACTTTTAGGGTACAATCACAATTTTACAGATTCTGGCTAGGAATAGAAGCTCCCAGGTTGTCTTCCTTCAACCCTTCCTGCAAAGGTGGGACAGAGTACTTTTCTATTCAGTACTGGAGGAAGTAGAGAGGGAGATTGTTATCTTATTGGTGTTTGAGTCCAATGCTTAATGTTTGACACCTATCCATTACCAGATCACTCATTAGGCTAACTAGGCAGCCGCCTAGGGGAGCTTCCTTGTGAGGGGTGCCACTTTTTTTTAAATGGCTCCTGGCATAAAAAAAATGAAATCTTGCAGCTCATAGACTGGCAACTAGGGAGTAACCACCTAGAACAAGAGAGTTACAACATGAAAAGGCAAAAATGGGTCAGTGCATCATTGCGTACGCACTTGCAGTGGCTCCTCCACTTCACTGCCTAGGGGCTCCAAAAAGATAGCTCTGACACTGCACCTATCCCCTTTACCAACTCAATCGCTTCAAACCTGCTTTCCCTGACCTGCACACTCCTGCTGGTGCACTGGACAGCAAGTATAACTGTCATGTCAGCCTCTGTACATAAGCAATACCAAAATAAGACTCCCCCAACTTCGTTATGCTTTTGGTTTTCACATCTACCACTTTTGGCTTGTAACATGCAATAAAGTTGTTTTTTTAATTACGCTGATCCTATAATGTATTAGTCAGATGCAGGATCATAATTGAAAATCTAATGTTAAATATTTAACTACTTTATTATTTATTGAAATATTTAACCCCTTACTTGACACATTCATCCTTATTCTGAAATCTCCCCAAATTAACATTTTAATGATTCAACAATTTTGCAATGCAGGACAGTTACTAGCAGATGCTATCACTGAACAAAAACACTAAACCAGATACTGAAAAATCAACTCATAATATTAAATTGAAAGATATAATATTGCTATGTGATTATGAAAGTTAACAAGACAATGGCTATAAAAAGCCAGAAAATTAAGAAAGAAATAAGTGTGAGTCATTATTCCATAAACCTTATTCAAGTATATTTATTTAATACTGTTATAAATAAAGGCATGGTCCAATAATGTGTTATAAAGTAATGTTTGAAATATTGTACAATAAAATGCCTCAATCTTACACCACACAGTATATAAACTTATTTTGCCCTATATTAATGTTTTACACAATGGCAGGAAAGATGTTGGTTGATTATAACCTGTTCCAAGCATTCAGATAATGCCAGAAGGCAGCAAGGTTGTATGCAGATTAGATTATTGATAGTTATTGAAAGTATCTAAATGGGATTTAGAAAAATCAGACTGCTGTTCCTTTAATAGAATTCAAGATAATCTTTTATCACAACAAGACATCCCTAGAATAATTTAACCAGATTGGGGCCACTGCAGAAGCAAATTTCAATTATTGCAAAGCTTTAAGAAATGGGATGTGTCTGTGTATTTAATGGAAAATTTGTAATCCTAAATTTACAATTTAAAAGGGCTGATCCTTCTGACTCAACAATACAATATATCTATATCTATATATGTGTGTGTGAGTGTATAGATAGATATGTGTGTGTTTGTGAAGATTATATATCTATATAATATCTACTTTATATATATATATATATATATATATATATATATATATGTGTGTGTGTATGTGTGTATGTGTGTATGTACATATATATAAATAAAATTAAAAAAAAAATATATATATATATATATATATATATATATATACATACACAGTTAATGAGATATTTATTTTATTATCTATGATTTAAAATTATTATTTTTTTAAATATCAGTCAAAATTTATTTTATAATTTCAAATTTACAATTAAATGTATTAAAAATGCATAAATTGCATAATTTGTAATATCTTGCTTATATCTTTCTATAGTAAAGTTACATGCAAACCTGGATAAGTTAATTGGATATTAAAAATATTGCACATATTAGAAAATATTAGGGTGCATGAATCTCCTTATGCTACAGGGGACAAGCTCAGGTTTTTATGGGTTGTACATATGGAATAAGGAATCTTATGTTGCAATATTTATTTCCCCAAAGACTAATATATTTTTTTCTTTAGACATAACAGCATTTTGGAAGAAAAACATTGTCTTAAAAATAATATCCAGGGCAGAGCAAGAAAAATCAGAGGATTATGAAGCAGTGGAATGGAAGCAATATTTAAACTGGTTGACTTTAATGCAAATAAATGCTAATGTCTATATGAAATAATGAAATAATAAGGGGTTGCTGTCTGCCCCAGAAGAAAATGAGTTACAAGCTTTAAAATATTAGAAGTCACAATTAATGAGGCAATTGTGGCCTCAGCAGCCCTTGTAAAGCAAATAATTGGGTGCTGATTGTTAATTTCCGATTTACTGTTGTTTTGCCCTTTCTGTTTGAAATTTCAACAGTCCTGAGTGTCACAAATCCACCTAAATTTCCTGGTTTAGTGTCAATAAATAATCTTGAAAAATAATATGCAATTAGCATTTGTTGTCACTGAACAATCTACTGGACACATTGTAATAAAGTCTTACACTGCTATAATAACATATATACATAATTAAAGATAGTCTGGCATTGTTAACTTCATGTAAAGTAGTCCCAGCTCAGACTATCCTTGGACAAGAGAATTGAGACAGAGTGCAACGTTATATGTGAGCAGTAAAACACCTCTATTCAGTAAATAAATTCTGATTAATTAATGTGTCTCTAACATTGCAGTTCAGCTAATTTGGCTCAATTATTATTTCTGGGGTATATGGAAACATAATGTTCTGAACCAGCCACATACTTCCACATATTACACCCTGTAATATATTTTCTACAAGAATAGATTGTACATTATATTTATATTCCTGACCAAGTGTAAACGATGTGTGTATATATATATATATATATATATATATATATATATATATACTTGAATAGAATATTGGCACTCATATGTGTATTTAACTGTATATATTTTGGGAAATATGACAGCATGAGTGAGAGTGTGTGGTGTATGTGAATTTAGTGCCCATATCTATAATATATATGAAGAGTGTCCAGTAATTTAGATGAATAATCAGAGTATTGTAGTATATGGGGATACCTTTTTTATTGAACAAACATTTTCAGAATAATAATGACGAAATCTCTATATATATCACTATATACTGCAATACTCTGATTATATATATATATATATATATATATATATATATATATATATAATGTATTATAGTAGTATATAGTGATTCTGCAATACTGATTCATACATACATACATAGAGGGAGGAAGATAGAAGTATGCTCAAAACCATATATGAGATATTTGTGTTTAATATATGTATATATTTACCATATGCAGACATAGGCATTGTGTGGGTGTGTATATATATATATATATATATATATATATATATATATATATATATATGTATATATATATATATATAGAGACTTTGTGGTCTCTTATTTTTAATATAAATGTTAATACCCCAGTTCAGCATTGAACATCATCAATGTACAATCATATTCTCCCCTCTACATTGTAAGTGTAGCCCACTCAGTGTGGACAGTGTCAGCCCATCAGAATCTCTGGTACAAAGTTAAGCTAATCCTGCCATATCGATGTCTTTTCATTTCCCATCACAAAAGTGTCATTTGAAGCCCACATAAGAGTGTGTTAGAGTTTAAGTTGCATTATTTAATAAGAGCCTCTGACACACATTATTTGCTTACAAGTTGAATTCTACAGTACTATGATACAGACAGCACTCCACTGTAAGCCCAGAGGGTTTGCTTAGCAGTTATTAAACAGTTCAGTTTGTTAATATTTCAGCCTCACCCTGCAAGGGGGATGTGAGCCAAGAAGACCTAGATCTTTACAGTTTCACAAGCACCTTTTGAAGTCAGTTGTGAACTATACAAGCTAACATTCATCTGCAAAACTCAGATCTGCAAATATTTAGCCTAATTATCCCAATGAGCTATAAGATGTGCAGGGTGTAAAAGCTACACTTGAATTTAAAAAAAAAAATGTTCAGATTTATATATTAGGAAGTGGTAAACATTTCATTTCTGTTTGACTGGTGTAATTGAGCAAATCTTATTAGCAATATGCATATTTACTGTAGTGATATCCATTGCTAAATGAGTTTTAAATTATATAATTACCACTATGTATTCCTAAATGGATATTTAGAGCAGGTCTGAAATTGTTTAGTTTCCAAAGCTTCTTTAGTGGTTGTGTTTTATGGCTTCTGTCTTGTAATTTTGCATCTGAGGCCTCTAAGAACACGTGGGAGAATCTGGGGTTAGGAAGGTCTGACTTTGGGAGGTGAAGAGGGGCTGTGATGGTCAGTGCAAGTCATCTGATCTACTTAGGGCTTTTATTAAGAGTGGCATACATTACAGGATAGTAATGGAGCTCATTTTACAAAAGACAAGGACCATATAGGTTTTTATATGTGTGTTATATCTATATAGTTTAATTAATTGTATATATATATATATATATATATATATATATATATATATATATATATACACACACATACGTACATATATATTTGTATGTATGTCAACCGGTAATTGTTACACAGGTCGCTCTGTTTTATTGTTTTATCTTGTACATATAGGGGTCGATCTATCTAATCTCTGTTTAATGTTGTGTTCCTGGTCTGTATTAAGCAGCTGTATCTGTGCTTAGATATTTAGTTGTATATAATTTCCAGGCTGATCCTGAATCGATCTGACACCTCAGGATGGAGTCTCTCTCATTCTTCACGCTCCTTTCCAAGGTGCTGAAATAATATCCTCTCATTAGAGAGCTGCCAAGCCTGCCTAATTTATCCAAACTGTCAGGGGCTTGTACAACCTCGGGGTTAAAAATAAATCACCTACAAACAGCACCCTCCTGCCATCACAAACTGATTTATCAACACAATTCAACTAGCCTCCTCAAAGGAAAGAGCACAGGAAGTGGACATGGTAACTGGCCCTTTAAACTGGTCATCTGAATCGGGCAATTAACTGAAGAAGAGACACAGCCCATTAAATCTGGTTATCTGAACTGATCTTGGTAAAAAATCTATTTAGTCTAGTCATCTAAACTGGAGTTTTGGAGTGGTCATCATAAGTGTTTCTTTAAATTGAACATTTAAACTGGTGTATATTTTAGTAAATATTATCTGGTCATCTAAACTCGAGTTTTACACTGATCATTAAACACTGCATTTATGGTGATCTGAAGTGAAGATTTGTACTGGTATTGGTAATAAATCCATTTAATCTGGTGTTTATAGTCCATTTGATCTTGTAGTCTAACCTGCAGTTTTATGTTGGTCATGGGTGTAGGGACTAAATCCCCCCTAGATTTTTCTATGTTTGTATGTATATGTAAGCTATCTTATGGCCTGTGTACACAATGAGCTGTATCCCCCCCAGAACTATTCTGGCTTCTACACCCTTGATATTGGTCATGATAGCAGTCCCTATAATCTGGTCATCTAAACTGAGTTCCATATTACTTATGTCACTGTGTTTCTAACCTGGCTATCTGAACCGGGGAATATTTATGCTTATACTTGTTACAGTAAATGACCATTATATATTTTTACAGTTTTATACTTGCCCTTTAAATGTTTAATTATAGGTAGATTGCCTGATATTTAAGCAATATAAGTGATGTCATTCAATATATAACCAGTTATCTAAACTGGAATTGTTTTCTGGAACTAAAGCTCATTTTTATGCAGGTCATCTGAACTGCAAAAGCTACCTATATCTTTAAATTAATCATAACATTTATTATAACTGGTTGTGATAACTGGACTTTTAGGCTGGTCAACAACACTTGACTTTTTCATTAGAACATTAAATTCACTACCACCTCTGCAAAACTGGACAATTCTCCTGGACCTACCACATGGGCACCTAGGACTTTGGCAGTGAAAGGGTTGTAACTGCAGGACTTTGATAAGGAAATCCTTATCTGGCAGTGTTTGTTTATGATCTAGTAAAATAATCAGATATTGAAACTAAACAAGAGGAAGTCATGCTGTAAGGCACCATACATAAACATATTTAATGAAGATGCTATTATTATACATAATATTTACACGTGTTTATTTGATAGACTTATTAATGAAGCTGAAATGAGTAACCCATTTCCCACAAACTATCCAAACTCTACTAACACATAGTGATTTTACAAAATAAATATTTTTTGGGGTGCACAGTAAATCCTCCAGGGAGGAGTACTCCCAAAATGCACTTAATTTACTTATCTTCCACTACATCCACAGCTTTGCTTTATATACTTTATTTCCTTATAAAATACACTGGGCAGATGTACTTAGGCATATTCCCCAGAAACCTCCTATCTTTGTCATCTAGCTCCTACTATAACATAGAACTGTTTATGAGACATTGCCCATTTTTGTAATTACCAACCTAGTTACATAGATCTTGCCCATACTTGTAACTACTCAGCAATATTATATTGAATTTTCTAGCAAGGAAAGTGTTAACATATTGTATCCTGCATTCAGTTCAATTTCAATATTTAATTAAAAAATAACCATGAGTTATTAAAAACATAATTCCCATGTAAACAATCTAAATATACAGTTTGGCCATCTCCTGAAAATTACATTAAAATCACACTTACCCTGACGTATTTTTATTAGCTTGAGTTAAGAGATATGAACTTTGTTATTTAATGTTCTAAAACAAAAAAAATGTTGTTAATATTGTGATTTTTTTTATTTTATTTTTTAATTTTAAGGCTTGTTGAGTTAAAGTTATTTAAATAATACATGCAATTTTCTTTTGTTCTTATAAATATTAGCTGCATTTTTGTTTTTTCTTCAATATTGTAAAGCAATGTGGGTACAAAACTCATAACACAATAAAACATAATAGCATATAAGTGCAGGTTGATACTTTTTTGCAGAAACATAGAAATGATAGTTTTCTGTGGAATCTGCAGACAAAGGCTCATTATGGAAATAAAATCTACATTAAGAACCACTGCCCTGTCAAACAGAGCAGAAAATCATTGGATTACCTAAACAATATCCAGCTCTAAAAGAGAGATCTCTAATGCTTAAAGCAAATGTATCTGTTAGATTGTAATTGACTGCCACATTATTTCCACTAGAAGGAAACACAACCTGCCAAAGCACACTAAGAAATAATATTAAAATACTACAAAAATGTGTCAGCTGCAAGAGAATTTGCAAACTGTGCTATTTTATTGATTTTAAATAGATCCAAAACAGTTTGTTTCTAAGAGGGACTGAAATAATAATAATAATTACCCCATTTATACTTCATGCTTTTATTCTCTCATATACTTGTGACACTCAGCTAAAACTAACAATCCTAGATTACATATAAGCATGGCTAGCTCAACATCAATCTTCAGGTTCATCACCAAACAGATTATCCCCTGTCTATGTAATCACCCATATTCATCCTTCTCCCCTCCCTTAGCAGAAAGCTAGAAAGATAACATTGACACCCATAAAACACACCCTCCTTAAATATCAGCACCCAAACACTAAAAATCACCTACAACACTTCATAAACTAATCTTAAAACTTCACTCATAAAAAAGGAAGTCAAAAACAAACTACCAAGTCTTAAGAAAATAAAAATAAAGCACAAGTCCAAATCAACTTGACCCAAAACAGTGAAAATAATAGCTACTTCTGTAAAATTAAACCATACACAAGAAAGCACAAGAAAACATCCAAAGACCAACATTGCCCTCCCCAAATATTGTCTCCAAAAAAAACAAAAAAACTTAAAAACCCAAAGTCAGATGCTAAAAACACCACAGGAAAATTATTAATAATAATAATAATAATAACAACATTCATTAAATATTATGCCTACAAGTTAACAGAAAGTAAACTAAAACATACTAAATCAAACAAAATTGCCACGTACACAATTGCCAATTAATGTCATTAATGAACATCAGGCTAACTAAAACAAAGTTAAAAATACAACCCTAAAGACTAAAAAAAAAACACACAAAAAAATGCAAGCCCTGAAAAACAACCCAATCAGATGCACCCAAAAAAAATAAGGCGAAAAAAAGACCCCCCCCCAAAAAAAAAATTTTTTTACACCCCTCCAAAATATATCACCCCCCTTCAAACCCATCCCCCCAAAAAAGCCACCTCCCCATCCTTTAATTGCCTGAGGTTTAGGCAGGAGAGGTTCTGTTGTAAATGAGGCTCTTGAAATTACGCCTATAATTAATTGTGCAAATTTGTTTCTATTAAATAAAAATAACACGTATTGAAGAACTCAATTAGCATTAATTAGGCTTGATATCCTAATTTGGAAGTTGTGTAATAGAAAACAAGCATTCTGGTGGCTTTTTTTTCTTTTCTTTTTTTTTTTTTTTTTGCTGTTGGATAGAAACTGAGCCTTTGGGCTGATTCTTTTTTTTTTATTTCACTCCTTGGAGAATTGAAAATAAGAAATGTAGATGGGAAATCAGGAGGTGCTAAATTAGCAGGAGGTGCTAAATCATCAGGCTGATCTACACTTATGGCTGCATACACATCTCCCTATTACAGAGGCCTGTGCTGGGTCTCTCTTAATATTCCAGGCATGGAGCACCAGTCTAGATAGCAGATTTATCAAATGGGAAAATGAATGTATGATGATCAGTTAAATTGAAAATCAGCGCCTGCATGACAGGCCGACCTGACACCTCTGTAATTAGAAAGAAAAATGATGGCGTCGGATGCATAATAGAGCAAAAACAATTTACACTCTCCCATAATGATCCAGCGTTCAAATTGAAAATTTCTCCTGGTAGAAATTGAATATATAAAGTATGATTCATGGAAGCCACATCTCCTAGAGGCTGCCTGGGCCCAGATCGATTGATAGTTTGTCTAGAATCACACAGCCTGCTGCTTTTGGGCTTTTCACATAGGAAAAAAAAAACTAAACTGCTTAAGTAAATCAGTAATTTCACCTTAAGGACACAAGTGTGGAGCCAGATATACTCTAGCATTCAAACTGCATATCCATTAAACATGAGCCTCCCCTGCCCCTCTCCACCCAAATGAGCAGCTGCAAATTGAAGAAAGGATACAATTTATGGCTGCAAGACAAATTGTTCACCTTACATAAAATAACCAG